>OZ024797.1:50156729-50549229 GCA_964017045.1 Omphiscola glabra | reverse complement strand
ATTGACACTTAACTTAAGAACCTCCCAAGAACCTCTTGTGTGTGAACTATTGACACTTAACTTAAGAACCTCCCAAGAACCTCTCGAGTGAGAACTATTGACACTTAACTTAAGAACCTCCCAAGAACCTCTTGTGTGAGAACGATTGACACTTAACTTAAGAATCTCCCAAGAACCTCTTGTGTGAGAACTATTGACACAACTTAAGAACCTCTCGTGTGAGAGCTATTGACACTTAACTGAAGAACCTCTTGTGTGAGAACTATTGACATTTAAGAACCTCTCGTGTGAGAACTATTAACACTTAACTTAAGAACCTCTCGTGTGAGAACTATTGACACTTAACTTAAGAACCTCCAAAGAACCTCTTGTGTGAGAACTATTGACACTTAACTTAAGAACCTCCAATGAACCTCTCGTGTGAGAGCTATTGACACTTAACTTAAGAACCTCTCATGAACCTCTCGTGTGAGAGCTATTGACACTTAACTTAAGAACCTCCCAAGAACCTCTCGTGTGAGAGCTATTGACACTTAACTTAAGAACCTTCCAATATCCTCTCGTGTGAGAGCTATTGACACTTAACTTAAGAACCTCCCAAGAACCTCTCGTGTGAGAGCTATTGACACTTAACTTAAGAACCTCCCAAGAACCTCTCGTGTGAGAGCTATTGACACTTAACTTAAGAACCTCCCAAGAACCTCTCGTGTGAGAGCTATTGACACTTAACTTAAGAACCCAAGAACCTCTCGTGTGAGAGCTATTGACACTTAACTTAAGAACCTCTCGTGTGAGAACTATTGACACTTAACTTAAGAACCTCCCAAGAACCTCTCGTGTGAGAACTATTGACACTTAACTTAAGAACCTCCCAAGAACCTCTCGTGTGAGAGCTATTGACACTTAACTTAAGAACCTCCCAAGAACCTCTCGTGTGAGAACTATTGACCATTAAGTCTCAGAACCCGTTTGCCTTCTGTGTTGTTTATTTTTTATTTAACTTCCGATAAGACATTCCACAACCCAGGCAAGTTAGATTGGATTAATTTAACCTTGTAAAATTTAGCGTGAACCAATCTAGGGTTGGGGGGAGGGCGGTTTACCAACAATTTATTTAATGATATCGAGGTTGGTATTGGAAACAAGAAGCAAAGAGAAAAATTACCTCAGTAGAAAAAATAGCATATATGAGGAAAATGGGGAATTTCCTATACGGGAGAAAAACTAGAGGAGTACATATGAGTATAGTTTGGAGAAGAAAAAAGGGAAGAACTTAGAGAGAGTAAACATAGAGAGGATGTACTTAGAGAGTAAACATAGAGAGGAAGTACTTAGAGAGTAAACATAGAGAGGAAGAACAGAGAGTAAACGGAGAGAGGAAGAACTTTGAGTTTAACAGAGAGAAGAAGGCCGTAGAGATACAGATAAACAGAGATAAACAATAGGAAATAGATAAACTTGACAAAGAAATTGGACTTGCTGAAATGCATAAAAGAACAGAGGTTGATCTGTTGAATAATGGCCTTAATTGTCGTTTTATTTGTTATTATTTTTAACCTTTGGTATCGTCCTTTATTATGGACTGTTTTTAGAACGAGCCCTAGACAAAACAACAGAGATTAAATTCTCCATCTATAACGGTCCGTAATAGAGGTCTTCTTATGTGCCGCATGCAATTTGTTGGTAGTGTTGACGAGGTATTAGAAATGTCAACAGGAAGGTTCAGAGAGGTCTTCTTATGTGCCAAATGCAATTTGTTGGTAGTGTTGACGAGGTACTTGGAAATGTCAACAGGAAGGTTCAGAGAGGTCCTCTTATGTGCCATATGCAATTTGTTGGTAGTGTTGACGAGGTACTTGGAAACGAACAATGCTTTTTATTGAGGGGAGCTTTCTTTACTTCGGGACACAGGTTGTACAATAGTGGGTTGTACAATAATGGGTTGTACAATAGTGGGTTGTACAATAGTGCGTTGTACAATAGTGCGTTGTACAATAGTGCGTTGTACAATAGTGCGTTGTACAATATTAGGTTGTACAATAGTGGGTTGTACAGTAGTGGGTTGCAAAAAGCGTTCGGTACCAGGAAATTCAACATCATCTTTAAAATTAAACACTTTTGAAACAGCATATATAGATATTGATACACATTACTTTATAGGGAAGATTTTGGCCACTTTTTTGAGAACCCGGTAACGGAAATTATTTTAGGAAATATAATGGAAGAAGATAAAGGATGCTCATGCCATCACAGTAATGCAGTTACCTGGGCACATATAACAGATGCTCAGGTAAAAGCTAAAAGAGATTTTGCAGGGTAATAGGCCCATGAATAAAACAATTATGACAATTCCCACAAAATTAAAGAACATACATTTAGCCAACGATTACGTCAGTGATAAGGGATTTAAGACATACTGGCAACAAACTCAAAGTAATTGTGTCGCGCACATAAAATATGAAAAATCACTTACGAGATACATGACAATATTTTATACCGAGTTTTTACTTAGAGCGTTGGTGGCAGGGTTGAGAAGAAATAAGTTGTGCCTGCATCATACCGCAGGATGGTCTTGGACACATCACATTGTACCTGCATCATACCGCAGGATGGTCTTAGACACAGCACATTGTACCTGCATCATACCGCAGGATGGCCTGGGACACATCACATTGTACCTGCATCGTACCGCAGGATAGTCTTAGACACAGCACATTTTACCTGCATCATAGCGCAGGATGGTCTTAGACACAACTCACTGTGCCTGCATTATACCGCAGAATGGTCTTAGACACAGCACATTGTACCTGCATCATACCGCAGGATGGTCTTAGACACAGCACATTGTACCTGCATCATAGCGCAGGATGGTCTTAGACACAACTCACTGTGTCTGCATCATACCGAAGGATGGACTTAGACACAACTCACTGTGCCTGCATCATACCGCAGAATGGTCTTAGACACAGCATATTGTACCTGCATCATACCACAGGATGGTCTTAGACACAGCACATTGTACCTGCATCATACCACAGGATTGACATAGACACAGGTCATGCTTCAGCATTAGCGGCACAAGTCTATTAGGACTAAATACAGAATTTTGTTCCCAATATTTTTGGCCGAATTTGAGTAAGGACATTGCAAATTACGTGAAAACATGTCCTCTCTGTCAAAAAGCAAGTCCGCCAGGACATGTTAAACCTATAGAGTTACCACGTCCGCCAGGACATGTTAAACTTATAGAGTTGGCACGTCCGCCAGTACAAGCTACACCTATAGAGTTGGCACGTCCGCCAGTACATGTTAAACCTATAGAGTTGGCACGTCCGCCAGTACAACTACGCCTATAGAGTTGGCACATTCGCCAGGATGTTAAACCTATAGAGTTGGCACGTCCGCCAGGACATGTTAAACTTATAGAGTTGGCACGTTCGCCAGGATGTTAAACCTATAGAGTTGGCACGTCCGCCAGGACATGTTAAACCTATAGAGTTGGCACGTCCGCCAGGACATGTTAAACCTATAGAGTTGGCACGTCCGCCAGGACATGTTAAACCTATAGAGTTGGCACGTCCGCCAGTACAAGCTACACCTATAGAGTTTGCACGTTCGCCAGGATGTTAAACCTATAGAGTTGGCACGTCCGCCAGGACATGTTAAACTTATAGAGTTGGCACGTCCGCCAGGATGTTAAGCCCTATAGAGTTGGCACGTTCGCCAGGATGTTAAACCTATAGAGTTGGCACGTCCGCCAGGACATGTTAAACTTATAGAGTTGGCACGTCCGCCAGGATGTTAAGCCCTTACGAGTTGGCACGTCCGCCAGTACATGGTAAAACATGTTAAATACCGGTAATAAAAAAAATAATTGGCCTACCCATTTTCGCTCTTCTTATGCCAATTAGTCAGAGATGGATTCTTGGCCACAAGTTCGTTTATGTTGGGAGTAATGTTCTGTGTCATTGAGATTCTCATGATGGACTGCAAGTTTTTGTCAGTAAGACGACTCCTGTGTGATGGACTGCAGGTGTTCACCAGTGAGACGACTCCTGTGTGATGGACTGCAGGTGTTCACCAGTGAGACGACTCCTGTGTAATGTTCTGTGTCATTTAGATCTCATGATGGACTGCAAGTGTTCACCAGTGAGACGACTCCTGTGTGATGTTCTGTGTCATTGAGATGCTCATGATGGACTGCAAGTGTTCATCGGTGAGACGACTCGTGTGTGATGTTCTGTGTCATTGAGATGCTCATGATGGACTGCAAGTGTTCATCAGTGAGACGACTCCCTCCTGTGTAATGTTCTGTGTCATTGAGATGCTCATTATGGACTGCAAGTGTTCATCGGTGAGACGACTCGTGTGTGATGGACTGCAAGTGTTCATCAGTGAGACGACTCCTGTGTGATGTTCTGTGTCATTGAGATGCTCATGATGGACTGCAAGTGTTCACCAGTGAGACGACTCCTGTGTGATGTCCTGTGTCATTGAGATGCTCATTATGGACTGCAAGTGTTTATCAGTGAGACGGCTCGTGTATGATGGACTGCAAGTGTTCATCAGTGAGACGACTCCTGTGTGATGTTCTGTGTCATTGAGATGCTCATGATGGACTGCAAGTGTTCATCAGTGAGACCATTCCTGTGTGATGTTCTGTGTCATTGAGATGCTCATGATGGACTGCAAGTGTTCATCGGTGAGACGACTCGTGTGTGATGTTTTGTTAATCTTCATCACAGAAAACAGCAGCTAACACAGATATGTGCTACCCAACATGCTCAAGGTTCGATCCAACATGCTCAAGGTTCGATCCAACATGCTCAAGGTTCGATCCAACATGCTCAAGGTTCGATCCAACATGCTCAAGGTTCGATCCAACATGCTCAAGGTTCGATCCAACATGCTCAAGGTTCGATCCAACATGCTCAAGGTTCGACCCAACATGCTCAAGGTTCGATCCAACATGCTCAAGGTTCGATCCAACATGCTCAAGGTTCGACCCAACATGCTCAAGGTTCGATCCAACATGCTCAAGGTTCGATCCAACATGCTCAAGGTTCGAGCCGCATGTAGACGAAGCTGGGGATCTCTTCAGGAATGAAACGACTGCATTGGGCAGGCCCAACTGTGTCGTACTTTGCCTTTAGAGCCCCATTACACTGCAGCTCTATTAGCTCCATCTGCAAATGTACAGGTGCAGTTTGCAGGTCTGTGACAAATGAGTTCGTGGTTCAACGTTGCTTGGCAACAAGAAACATGAGACAAGTTGCATTGGTGCATTTGTGTCCCACACAAGAGCAGCATCACTTGAAATGTCTTTACTGCATCATGCACATCAGTGATCAACTGGTCCCGTCCCTGGAGCTGCAGGTTCAAGTCATGAGATGTTATGTCAGACAGAAACGCCAACTCACATTTCCACTTTTTATTCCGAAAAACCGGGTCTTTTCCTTTGCTGTCCATGAATTGACAGATTTCCTCGATCAGCTGGAAAAATCTACTAAGAACTTTTCCCCGACTTAGCCACCGCATCTCTGAATGGTAAGGCATGTCGCCGAACTCTGAGTCTATCCTGCCAAAAAGACTGAAATTGGCGGTGATTTTAAGCTTTGGCTCTGATCAAGTTGAAGGTTTGTGTTACAGTGCTCATTAAGGTTTGGCTCTGATCAAGTTGAAGGTTTGTGTTACAGTGCTCATTAAGGTTTGGCTCTGATCAAGTTGAAGGTTTGTGTTACAGTGCTCATTAAGCTTTGGCTCTGATCAAGTGGAAGGTTTGTGTTACAGTGCTCACTACAGCTTCCATGTTGAGGACTTGACCACACAGCAATACTTGGTATATGATGCCTTGATATGCTATCAGTTTGTTTTACAGTGCTCATTACAGCTTCCATGTTGAGGACTTTACCAAACAGCAATAATTGGTATATGATGCCTTGATATGCTATCACAGTTTGTTTTACAGTGCTCATTACACCTTCCATGTTGAGGACTTACCACACAGCGAGCCGTGGTAAGCTATCAATTCACCAGTACAGTTCTCCTGCATCTTTGAACGATTCCTTCCAACTGGTTCATTTTTTTGGCCGCACATCGCCGGTGCTCCATGTGTTTAAGTCCAACAAGTCTGTCCCAAGGCAGGTTCATGTTGGTGCTCCATCTGTTGTAAGTCTAACAAGTCTGTCCCTAGGCAGGTTCTTGTTGGTTAAACTTTGACATACAGTGACTGTGACGGATAGTAGATAGTCTAGAGGTTATGTCCCCTCGGCATGGCCACGGACAGATAGTACGTAGTCTAGAGGTTATGTCCCCTCGGCATGGCCACGGACAGGTATTACGTAGTCAGTAGAGGTTATGTCCCCTCGGCATGGCCACGGAAAGAAAGCAAGAGTCTAGAGGTTATGTCCCCTCGGCATGGCCACGGAAAGAAAGAGTCTAGAGGTTATGACCCCTCGACATGGCCACGGAAAGTAAGAGTCTAGAACTCTGTTGATGTCTCCTCGTCCCTACCAGGCTGATGTGTAGTAAATTAGTACAAGTCAAAAAATCCCGAGACGGCATGAAATAATCCGTTTTCTTTAATTATAATTATTTATCTACTGGGATAAACATAGTCCACAATATTAATAAGTCCTGTAACAATTGGCGTTCACAGTGGAAAATAAGAATCTCTGGTGTCCGAATCTACTGTCCACAATACGAAGACTCACTCAACCACTCACTATATCCACAGCAATGGTGACTCTCTCACACAACCAATCCTTACACACTCTTTCAACTCACTTGATTTGTCACGACACACCACCACGGTCATGCGTCATAGGTCATGCGTGGCTGAGAAAAATCTGTGGGATTAAAGGGGGGAAAACTTAAGGGAAAAAAACACTGTCAAGCTCACTGATACAACATCACAACCAGACACATAACAACATCACGTGATCTGAACATGACATTGACATTTCCTGTCGTTGTCCCATGTTTGGATTTCATGTCAAAAATTTCTTCTGTGACATTCAAACTGAAGTCCGCGCCACAGATGAAGATGGCGAGCTGTGCAGTGTCAGTCATGTAATTACTTTCATTGACATGGCGAGCTGTGCAGTGTCACTTGTGTGATTACTTTCATTGACAGCAAGTGAGAATGCATAACAAAGTCTTTGCAATCTTTGCTTTTTTCAATCAGCTGTGTTTTTACACCAGTGGCCATCTCACATACACCAGTGGCCATCTCACACACACCAGTGGTCATCTCACACACATCAGTGGCCATCTCACACACACCAGTGGCCGTCTCACACACACCAGTGGTCATCTCACACACACCAGTGGCCATCTCACACACACCAGTGGCCATCTCACACACATCAATGGCCATCTCACACACACAAGTGGTCATCTCACAAACACCAGTGGTCATCTCACACACACCAGTGGCCATATCACACACACATCAGTGGCCATCTCACACACACCAGTGGTCATCTCACATACATCAGTGGCCATCTCACACACATCAGTGGCCATCTCACACTCATTATGCGATCTCCTCCGTCGCAATTGAACTTGCTGTCACAGCATCTTCAGTTTGTGATCTCCTCCGTCACAATAGAACTTGCTGTCACAGCAGCTTCAGTTTGTGATTTTGTGATCTCCTCCGTCACAATAGAACTTGCTGTCACAGCAGCTTCAGTTTGTGATTTTACTTTGGGGGAAAGCTTCTGTTGTGATGTTAGATTCGTCTTCACCTCTTCTACTTTCCGCAGCTTCTGTTGTGATGTTAGATTCCTCTTCACCTCTTCTACTTTCCGTAGCATCTGTTGTGATGTTAGATTCCTCTTCACCTCTTCTACTTTCCGTAGCTTCTGTTGTGATGTTAGATTCCTCTTCACCTCTTCTACTTTCCGTAGCTTCTGTTGTGATGTTAGATTCCTCTTCACCTCTTCTACTTTCGTAGCTTCTGCTGTGATGTTAGATTCCTCTTCACTTCTTCTACTTTCCGTAGCTTCTGTTGTGATGTTAGATTCCTCTTCACCTCTTCTACTTTCCGTAGCTTCTGTTGTGATGTTATATTCCTCTTCACCTCTTCTACTTTCCGTAGCTTCTGCTGTGATGTTAGATTCCTCTTCACCTCTTCTACTTTCCGTAGCTTCTGCTGTGATGTTAAATTCCTCTTCACCTCTTCTACTTTCCGTAGCTTCTGTTGTGATGTTAGATTCCTCTTCACCTCTTCTACTTTCCGTAGCTTCTGTTGTGATGTTAGATTCCTCTTCACCTCTTCTACTTTCGTAGCTTCTGCTGTGATGTTAGATTCCTCTTCACCTCTTCTACTTTCCGTAGCTTCTGCTGTGATGTTAGATTCCTCTTCACCTCTTCTCATTTCCGTAGCTTCTACTGTAATGCTACATTCCTCTTCACCTCTTCTACTTTCAGTAGCTTCTGTTGTGATGTTAGATTCCTCTTCACCTCTTCTACTTTCCGTAGCTTCTACTGTAATGCTACATTCCTCTTCACCTCTTGTACTTTCCGTAGCTTCTGTTGTGATGTTAGATTCCTCTTCACCTCTTCTACTTTCCGTAGCTTCTGTTGTGATGTTAGATTCCTCTTCACCTCTTCTACTTTCCGTAGCTTCTGTTGTGATGTTAGATTCCTCTTCACCTCTTCTACTTTCCGTAGCTTCTGATGTGATGTTAGATCCCTCTTCACCTTTCCGTAGCTTATGCTGTGATGTTAGATTCCTCTTCACTTCTTCTACTTTCCGTAGCTTCTGTTGTGATGTTAGATTCCTCTTCACCTCTTCTACTTTCCGCAGCTTCTGTTGTGATGTTAGATTCCTCTTCACCTCTTCTACTTTCCGTAGCTTCTGTTGTAATGTTAGATTCCTCTTCACTTCTTCTACTTTCCGTAGCTTCTGTTGTGATGTTAGATTCCTCTTCACCTCTTCTACTTTCCGTAGCTTCTGCTGTGATGTTAGATTCCTCTTCACCTCTTCTTCTTTCCGTAGCTTCTACTGTAATGCTACATTCCTCTTCACCTCTTCTACTTTCCGTAGCTTCTGATGTGATGTTAGATTCCTCTTCACCTCTTCTACTTTCCGTAGCTTCTGTTGTGATGTTAGATTCCTCTTCACCTCTTCTACTTTCCGTAGCTTCTGTTGTGATGTTAGATTCCTCTTCACCTCTTCTACTTTCGTAGCTTCTGCTGTGATGTTAGATTCCTCTTCACCTCTTCTACTTTCCGTAGCTTCTGTTGTGATGTTAGATTCCTCTTCACCTCTTCTACTTTCCGCAGCTTCTGATGTGATGTTACATTCCTCTTCACCTCTTCTACTTTCCGTAGCTTCTGATGTGATGTTAGATTCCTCTTCACCTTTTCTACTTTCCGTAGCTTCTGATGTGATGTTAGATTCCTCTTCACCTCTTCTACTTTCCGTAGCTTCTGTTGTGATGTTAGATTCCTCTTCACCTCTTCTACTTTCCGTAGCTTCTGTTGTGATGTTAGATTCCTCTTCACCTCTTCTACTTTCCGTAGCTTCTGCTGTGACGTTAGATTCCTCTTCACCTCTTCTACTTTCCGTAGCTTCTGCTGTGATGTTAGATTCCTCTTCACCTCTTCTACTTTCCGTAGCTTCTGTTGTGATGTTAGATTCCTCTTCACCTCTTCTCCTTTCCGTAGCTTCTACTGTAATGCTACATTCCTCTTCACCTCTTCTACTTTCCGTAGCTTCTGATGTGATGTTAGATTCCTCTTCACCTTTCCGTAGCTTCTGCTGTGATGTTAGATTCCTCTTCACTTCTTCTACTTTCCGTAGCTTCTGTTGTGATGTTAGATTCCTCTTCAACTCTTCTACTTTCCGTAGCTTCTGCTGTGATGTTAGATTCCTCTTCACCTCTTCTACTTTCCGTAGCTTCTGTTGTGATGTTAGATTCCTCTTCACATCTTCTACTTTCCGTAGCTTCTGCTGTGATGTTAGATTCCTCTTCACTTCTTCTACTTTCCGTAGCTTCTGTTGTGATGTTAGATTCCTCTTCACCTCTTCTACTTTCCGTAGCTTCTGCTGTGATGTTAGATTCCTCTTCACCTCTTCTACTTTCCGTAGCTTCTGTTGTGATGTTAGATTCCTCTTCACCTCTTCTCCTTTCCGTAGCTTCTACTGTAATGCTACATTCCTCTTCACCTCTTCTACTTTCCGTAGCTTCTGATGTGATGTTAGATTCCTCTTCACCTTTCCGTAGCTTCTGCTGTGATGTTAGATTCCTCTTCACTTCTTCTACTTTCCGTAGCTTCTGTTGTGATGTTAGATTCCTCTTCAACTCTTCTACTTTCCGTAGCTTCTGCTGTGATGTTAGATTCCTCTTCACCTCTTCTACTTTCCGTAGCTTCTGCTGTGATGTTAAATTCCTCTTCACCTCTTCTACTTTCCGTAGCTTCTGTTGTGATGTTAGATTCCTCTTCACCTCTTCTACTTTCCGTAGCTTCTGTTGTGATGTTAGATTCCTCTTCACCTCTTCTACTTTCGTAGCTTCTGCTGTGATGTTAGATTCCTCTTCACCTCTTCTACTTTCGTAGCTTCTGCTCTTCATTCAGGCTTTTTGTCTTGATGTTTAGTCTCATAGCACCAGCTCAAATTATAATCTTGATCACAGCCAAAGTTGAATATCTTAAAATGACCACAGTTGACTATTGAGACCGACCGAAATTTATTTTCTGATATCGGCCGAATCCGAAACTAGAAAGAAAGTTAAAAATGACATTCGGTCAAAACCGAAGCCGAAACCAAAAGCTTAAAGTGACTTTCGGCCGAAACAGAAATAGTTATCATTTTTAAATTCGTTCTTACATAAATTCTGCGTGCATTGATGGGGGCAAGTATCAATATTTAAATTATTTTGATTAAAATGAGATCATCGTGAATATTAATAAATAAACATTTAATGAATAATACTTTGGCTTTTACCATTTTAATTTAAAAGTAATTTAAATTTCTTTAAAATGTTTTTTAAAGTAGTATAATAAGAGAAATTTTGACACTGGGGGGGGGGAGGGGGGCGAGGGGCAAAATTCATGCAAAATAGGCCATTGAGTGTCCTTGGCTTTTATACTATAATTACAACCAAGAACATATACCTGATAATACATGGCTCTGATGGAGCCAATTGTCGCCTATATATCAATTATTAAGCTATCAAAATATCAGCACAATGTCTCGCGGTCATCGTCATAGTAATGCTTTGTGTTTCCATAAATAGCTGGCAAGATATCGCTGTAGTAATATTTAGCCTAGCACCAACACACTAGTCTTACCGTGCTGGTGACGTCATTATTTCGTTTGGTGACCAACCTCCCTCACCCCCATTGGTGGGGGCATGTTTTTATATAGCCAGGTCTCTTAAAATAGTTCTTCAGACGGGTCTCGACTACTCTCGACGGAGAATCGCAAAAAACATCTAAATTGGTCGCCTAAGTCATAAACGTAAACAGGTCTGCAGTAAGCCTACTACCTCATTATAATACGAACCAGTGATACATGCACACACTTGTTATTTCGTCAATACCAATGTTTATGAACATGATAATCCAGAGGGCCACATTTGTGATACATCCCAAGGGCCACATTTGTGATACATCCAGAGGGCCACATTTGAGATACATCCAGAGGGCCACATCTGTGATACATCCAGGGGGCCACATTTGTGATACATCCCGAGGGTCACATTTGTGATACATCCAGGGGGCCACATTTGTGATACATCCAGAGGGCCACATTTGTGATACATCCAGAGGGCCACATTTGTGATACATCCAGAGGACCACATTTGTGATACATCCAGAGGGCCACATTTGTGATACATCCAGAGGGCCACATTTGTGATACATCCGGAGGGCCACATTTGTGATACATCCAGAGGGCCACAATATTGGTGGGTGGTCGGAGGTTGCCCACCCGTGCATTAAGCCTAGGAGCCAGATTTTTCCCCGTTAAATATTGTAGTCCAGTGTTCGAAAACCGCGGCTCGAGAGCCGCATGCGGCTCTTTAGCGACCTGAGTGCGGCTCGGCCAGTCAACCACAAACTGGTTTTTACTCCGAAAAATATGATTCTTGACAGGTTCTTGAAAAGAAATTTGGTTCTCAAATTTTTGTAATCGTCCTGCTGCTGATTTTTGGCTCTTTTGATAATGAGTTTGCCGACCACTGTTGTAGTCTAGTAATTATAATAACTTTTGTAGTCTATCTAATAACTAACTGTTGTAGTCTAATAACTAACTGTTGTAGTATAATAACTAACTGTTGTAGTATAATAACTAACTGTTGTAGTCTAATAACTAACTGTTGTAGTCTAATAACTAACTGTTGTAGTCTAATAACTAACTGTTGTAGTCTAACAACTACAGCAAGCTGTATTGTGAGAAGAGGAGCAAAATGCTGGACAAAACTGGGGTAGTTAAATTGTACAGTTGCTTAGTTGGTTCTAAAAGTAGATTTAAAATGTCGCTTACTGGATCTCATAAAATATGTCAAAATCAAATGCTGCTGCACGGAGCAGTTAAGAATACATATTTTTTTAAAAAGCCGTAGTTTTCTCCCTTTGTTTTTACAATCGCCGTCGTTCAGAGGAAGAACGAAATAATTAGGTCACAAAGTTACGTCATACTTTCAACACAGCAAACACAAAAGCGCATGTTTACTAAATGTGTCACTGGGGTGAATACGCTAAATATAACTGTAGCTGTAGCTAGCGAGTTTGAAAACACACAGCAACACTATGGCGGTCATTACGAAAGATTATGTTCTTATTGTATAGCCTTTTAAAATATGTACACCTCCCCTCCCATACACACCCGTACGCTTCCAATTCAACACAACCCCACTTCTGAGTGGTGCATAATATATTTTGGATGGTCCCAAGCCAATCACATTTTTCTTTCCATTCACTGCCGGGTGTTGAAGGGAGCAAAAAAAAAAACCCGTTTATTATCAATTAGTTTTTTTTTAATATTAAAAACCACCGGCACACATTTTTTTAAAGCTGGTTTGCAGATCTGTTTAACACTCAAAGGTTTGCAGATCTGTTTAACACTCAAAGGTTTGCAGATCTGTTTAACACTCAAAGGTTTGCAGATCTGTTTAACACTCAAAGGTTTGCAGACATGTTTAACACTCAAAGGTTTGCAGATCTGTTTAACACTCAAAGGTTTGCAGACATGTTTAACACTCAAAGGTTTGCAGACATGTTTAACACTCAAAGGTTTGCATATCTGTTTAACACTCAAAGGTTTGTATTCCTGTTTAACACTCAAAGGTTTGTATTCCTGTTTAACACTCAAAGGTTTGTATTCCTGTTTAACACTCAAAGGTTTGCAGATCTGTTTAACACTCAAAGGTTTGCAGATCTGTTTAACACTCAAAGGTTTGTATTCCTGTTTAACACTCAAAGGTTTGTATTCCTGTTTAACACTCAAAGGTTTGCATTCCTGTTTAACACTCAAAGGTTTGTAGTCCTGTTTAACACTCAAAGGTTTGTAGTCCTGTTTAACACTCAAAGGTTTGCAGTCCTGTTTAACACTCAAAGGTTTGCAGATCTGTTTAACACTCAAAGGTTTGCAGATATGTTTAACACTCAAAGGTTTGTATTCCTGTTTAACACTCAAAGGTTTGCAGTCCTGTTTAACACTCAAAGGTTTGTAGATCTGTTTAACACTCAGAGGTTTGTATTCCTGTTTAACACTCAAAGGTTTGCAGTCCTGTTTAACACTCAAAGGTTTGCAGTCCTGTTTAACACTCAAAGGTTTGCAGATCTGTTTAACACTCAAAGGTTTGCAGATCTGTTTAACACTCAAAGGTTTGCAGTCCTTTTTAACACTCAAAGGTTTGCAGATCTGTTTAACACTCAAAGGTTTGCAGTCCTGTTTAACACTCAAAGGTTTGCAGATCTGTTTAACACTCAAAGGTTTGCAGTCCTGTTTAACACTCAAAGGTTTGTATTCCTGTTTAACACTCAAAGGTTTGTATTCCTGTTTAACACTCAAAGGTTTGTATTCCTGTTTAACCCTCAAAGGTTTGCAGATCTGTTTAACACTCAAAGGTTTGCAGCCCTGTTTAACACTCAAAGGTTTGTATTCCTGTTTAACACTCAAAGGTTTGTATTCCTGTTTAACCCTCAAAGGTTTGCAGATCTGTTTAACACTCAAAGGTTTGCAGCCCTGTTTAACACTCAAAGGTTTGTATTCCTGTTTAACACTCAAAGGTTTGTATTCCTGTTTAACACTCAAAGGTTTGTATTCCTGTTTAACACTCAAAGGTTTGTATTCCTGTTTAACACTCAAAGGTTTGTATTCCTGTTTAACACTCAAAGGTTTGCAGTCCTGTTTAACACTCAAAGGTTTGCAGACCTGTTTAACACTCAAAGGTTTGTATTCCTGTTTAACACTCAAAGGTTTGTATTCCAGTTTAACACTCAAAGTTTTGCAGACCTGTTTAACACTCAAAGGTTTGCAGCCCTGTTTAACACTCAAAGGTTTGCAGCCCTGTTTAACACTCAAAGGTTTGTATTCCTGTTTAACACTCAAAGGTTTGCATTCCTGTTTAACACTCAAAGGTTTGTATTCCTGTTTAACACTCAAAGGTTTGCAGCCCTGTTTAACACTCAAAGGTTTGCAGCCCTGTTTAACACTCAAGGGTTTGTATTCCTGTTTAACACTCAAAGGTTTGTATTCCTGTTTAACCCTCAAAGGTTTGCAGATCTGTTTAACACTCAAAGGTTTGCAGCCCTGTTTAACACTCAAAGGTTTGTATTCCTGTTTAACACTCAAAGGTTTGTATTCCTGTTTAACACTCAAAGGTTTGTATTCCTGTTTAACACTCAAATGTTTGCAGTCCTGTTTAACACTCAAAGGTTTGCAGTCCTGTTTAACACTCAAAGGTTTGTATTCCTGTTTAACACTCAAAGGTTTGCAGTCCTGTTTAACACTCAAAGGTTTGCAGTCCTGTTTAACACTCAAAGGTTTGTATTCCTGTTTAACACTCAAAGGTTTGTATTCCTGTTTAACACTCAAAGGTTTGCAGACCTGTTTAACACTCAAAGGTTTGCAGCCCTGTTTAACACTCAAAGGTTTGCAGTCCTGTTTAACACTCAAAGGTTTGTATTCCTGTTTAACACTCAAAGGTTTGTATTCCTGTATAACACTCAAAGGTTTTCAGACCTGTTTAACACTCAAAGGTTTGCAGCCCTGTTTAACACTCAAAGGTTTGCAGCCCTGTTTAACACTCAAAGGTTTGTATTCCTGTTTAACACTCAAAGGTTTGCATTCCTGTTTAACACTCAAAGGTTTGCATTCCTGTTTAACACTCAAAGGTTTGTATTCCTGTTTAACCCTCAAAGGTTTGCAGCCCTGTTTAAAACTCAAAGGTTTGCAGCCCTGTTTAACACTCAAAGGTTTGTATTCCTGTTTAACACTCAAAGGTTTGTATTCCTGTTTAACCCTCAAAGGTTTGCAGATCTGTTTAACACTCAAAGGTTTGCAGCCCTGTTTAACACTCAAAGGTTTGTATTCCTGTTTAACACTCAAAGGTTTGTATTCCTGTTTAACACTCAAAGGTTTGTATTCCTGTTTAACACTCAAATGTTTGTAGTCCTGTTTAACACTCAAAGGTTTGCAGTCCTGTTTAACACTCAAAGGTTTGTATTCCTGTTTAACACTCAAAGGTTTGTATTCCTGTTTAACACTCAAAGGTTTGTATTCCTGTTTAACACTCAAAGGTTTGTATTCATGTTTAACACTCAAATGTTTGCAGTCCTGTTTAACACTCAAAGGTTTGCAGTCCTGTTTAACACTCAAAGGTTTGTATTCCTGTTTAACACTCAAAGGTTTGCAGTCCTGTTTAACACTCAAAGGTTTGCAGTCCTGTTTAACACTCAAATGTTTGCAGTCCTGTTTAACACTCAAAGGTTTGCAGTCCTGTTTAACACTCAAAGGTTTGTATTCCTGTTTAACACTCAAAGGTTTGCAGTCCTGTTTAACACTCAAAGGTTTGCAGTCCTGTTTAACACTCAAATGTTTGCAGTCCTGTTTAACACTCAAAGGTTTGCAGTCCTGTTTAACACTCAAAGGTTTGTATTCCTGTTTAACACTCAAAGGTTTGCAGTCCTGTTTAACACTCAAAGGTTTGCAGTCCTGTTTAACACTCAAAGGTTTGTATTCCTGTTTAACACTCAAAGGTTTGTATTCCTGTTTAACACTCAAAGGTTTGCAGACCTGTTTAACACTCAAAGGTTTGCAGACCTGTTTAACACTCAAAGGTTTGCAGCCCTGTTTAACACTCAAAGGTTTGTAGTCCTGTTTAACACTCAAAGGTTTGTATTCCTGTTTAACACTCAAAGGTTTGTATTCCTGTTTAACACTCAAAGGTTTTCAGACCTGTTTAACACTCAAAGGTTTGCAGCCCTGTTTAACACTAAAAGGTTTGCAGCCCTGTTTAACACTCAAAGGTTTGCAGCCCTGTTTAACACTCAAAGGTTTGTATTCCTGTTTAACACTCAAAGTTTTGTATTCCTGTTTAACCCTCAAAGGTTTGCAGATCTGTTTAACACTCAAAGGTTTGCAGCCCTGTTTAACACTCAAAGGTTTGCAGTCCTGTTTAACACTCAAAGTTTTGTATTCCTGTTTAACACTCAAAGGTTTGTATTCCTGTTTAACACTCAAAGGTTTGTATTCCTGTTTAACACTCAAAGGTTTGTATTCCTGTTTAACACTCAAAGGTTTGTATTCCTGTTTAACACTCAAATGTTTGCAGTCCTGTTTAACACTCAAAGGTTTGCAGTCCTGTTTAACACTCAAAGGTTTGTAGATCTGTTTAACACTCAAATGTTTGCAGTCCTGTTTAACACTCAAAGGTTTGTATTCCTGTTTAACACTCAAATGTTTGCAGTCCTGTTTAACACTCAAAGGTTTGTATTCCTGTTTAACACTCAAAGGTTTGTATTCCTGTTTAACACTCAAAGGTTTGCAGTCCTGTTTAACACTCAAAGGTTTGTATTCCTGTTTAACACTCAAAGGTTTGTATTCCTGTTTAACACTCAAAGTTTTGTATTCCTGTTTAACACTCAAAGGTTTGCAGTCCTGTTTAACACTCAAAGGTTTGCAGACCTGTTTAACACTCAAAGGTTTGTATTCCTGTTTAACACTCAAAGGTTTGTATTCCAGTTTAACACTCAAAGGTTTGCAGACCTGTTTAACACTCAAAGGTTTGCAGCCCTGTTTAACACTCAAAGGTTTGCAGCCCTGTTTAACACTCAAAGGTTTGTATTCCTGTTTAACACTCAAAGGTTTGCATTCCTTTTTAACACTCAAAGGTTTGTATTCCTGTTTAACACTCAAAGGTTTGCAGCCCTGTTTAACACTCAAAGGTTTGCAGCCCTGTTTAACACTCAAGGGTTTGTATTCCTGTTTAACACTCAAAGGTTTGTATTCCTGTTTAACCCTCAAAGGTTTGCAGATCTGTTTAACACTCAAAGGTTTGCAGCCCTGTTTAACACTCAAAGGTTTGTATTCCTGTTTAACACTCAAAGGTTTGTATTCCTGTTTAACCCTCAAAGGTTTGCAGATCTGTTTAACACTCAAAGGTTTGCAGCCCTGTTTAACACTCAAAGGTTTGTATTCCTGTTTAACACTCAAAGGTTTGTATTCCTGTTTAACACTCAAAGGTTTGTATTCCTGTTTAACACTCAAATGTTTGCAGTCCTGTTTAACACTCAAAGGTTTGCAGTCCTGTTTAACACTCAAAGGTTTGTATTCCTGTTTAACACTCAAAGGTTTGCAGTCCTGTTTAACACTCAAAGGTTTGCAGTCCTGTTTAACACTCAAAGGTTTGTATTCCTGTTTAACACTCAAAGGTTTGCAGACCTGTTTAACACTCAAAGGTTTGCAGCCCTGTTTAACACTCAAAGGTTTGCAGTCCTGTTTAACACTCAAAGGTTTGTATTCCTGTTTAACACTCAAATGTTTGTATTCCTGTATAACACTCAAAGGTTTTCAGACCTGTTTAACACTCAAAGGTTTGCAGCCCTGTTTAACACTCAAAGGTTTGCAGCCCTGTTTAACACTCAAAGGTTTGCAGCCCTGTTTAACACTCAAAGGTTTGTATTCCTGTTTAACACTCAAAGGTTTGCATTCCTGTTTAACACTCAAAGGTTTGTATTCCTGTTTAACCCTCAAAGGTTTGCAGCCCTGTTTAAAACTCAAAGGTTTGCAGCCCTGTTTAACACTCTAAGGTTTGTATTCCTGTTTAACACTCAAAGGTTTGTATTCCTGTTTAACCCTCAAAGGTTTGTATTCCTGTTTAACACTCAAATGTTTGCAGTCCTGTTTAACACTCAAAGGTTTGTATTCCTGTTTAACACTCAAAGGTTTGTATTCCTGTTTAACACTCAAAGGTTTGTATTCCTGTTTAACACTCAAATGTTTGTAGTCCTGTTTAACACTCAAAGGTTTGCAGTCCTGTTTAACACTCAAAGGTTTGTATTCCTGTTTAACACTCAAAGGTTTGTATTCCAGTTTAACAATCAAATGTTTGCAGTCCTGTTTAACACTCAAAGGTTTGAAGCCCTGTTTAACACTCAAAGGTTTGTATTCCTGTTTAACACTCAAAGGTTTGTATTCCTGTTTAACACTCAAAGGTTTGTATTCCTGTTTAACACTCAAAGGTTTGTATTCCTGTTTAACACTCAAAGGTTTGTATTCATGTTTAACACTCAAATGTTTGCAGTCCTGTTTAACACTCAAAGGTTTGCAGTCCTGTTTAACACTCAAAGGTTTGTATTCCTGTTTAACACTCAAAGGTTTGCAGTCCTGTTTAACACTCAAAGGTTTGCAGTCCTGTTTAACACTCAAATGTTTGCAGTCCTGTTTAACACTCAAAGGTTTGCAGTCCTGTTTAACACTCAAAGGTTTGTATTCCTGTTTAACACTCAAAGGTTTGCAGTCCTGTTTAACACTCAAAGGTTTGCAGCCCTGTTTAACACTCAAAGGTTTGTATTCCTGTTTAACACTCAAAGGTTTGTATTCCTGTTTAACCCTCAAAGGTTTGCAGATCTGTTTAACACTCAAAGGTTTGCAGCCCTGTTTAACACTCAAAGGTTTGTATTCCTGTTTAACACTCAAAGGTTTGTATTCCTGTTTAACACTCAAAGGTTTGTATTCCTGTTTAACACTCAAATGTTTGCAGTCCTGTTTAACACTCAAAGGTTTGCAGTCCTGTTTAACACTCAAAGGTTTGTATTCCTGTTTAACACTCAAAGGTTTGCAGTCCTGTTTAACACTCAAAGGTTTGCAGTCCTGTTTAACACTCAAAGGTTTGTATTCCTGTTTAACACTCAAAGGTTTGTATTCCTGTTTAACACTCAAAGGTTTGCAGACCTGTTTAACACTCAAAGGTTTGCAGCCCTGTTTAACACTCAAAGGTTTGCAGTCCTGTTTAACACTCAAAGGTTTGTATTCCTGTTTAACACTCAAAGGTTTGTATTCCTGTATAACACTCAAAGGTTTTCAGACCTGTTTAACACTCAAAGGTTTGCAGCCCTGTTTAACACTCAAAGGTTTGCAGCCCTGTTTAACACTCAAAGGTTTGTATTCCTGTTTAACACTCAAAGGTTTGTAGATCTGTTTAACACTCAAATGTTTGCAGTCCTGTTTAACACTCAAAGGTTTGTATTCCTGTTTAACACTCAAAGGTTTGCAGCCCTGTTTAACACTCAAAGGTTTGCAGCCCTGTTTAACACTCAAAGGTTTGTATTCCTGTTTAACACTCAAAGGTTTGTAGATCTGTTTAACACTCAAATGTTTGTATTCCTGTTTAACACTCAAAGGTTTGTATTCCTGTTTAACACTCAAAGTTTTGTATTCCTGTTTAACACTCAAAGGTTTGCAGTCCTGTTTAACACTCAAAGGTTTGCAGACCTGTTTAACACTCAAAGGTTTGTATTCCTGTTTAACACTCAAAGGTTTGTATTCCAGTTTAACACTCAAAGGTTTGCAGACCTGTTTAACACTCAAAGGTTTGCAGCCCTGTTTAACACTCAAAGGTTTGCAGCCCTGTTTAACACTCAAAGGTTTGTATTCCTGTTTAACACTCAAAGGTTTGCATTCCTGTTTAACACTCAAAGGTTTGTATTCCTGTTTAACACTCAAAGGTTTGCAGCCCTGTTTAACACTCAAAGGTTTGCAGCCCTGTTTAACACTCAAGGGTTTGTATTCCTGTTTAACACTCAAAGGTTTGTATTCCTGTTTAACCCTCAAAGGTTTGCAGATCTGTTTAACACTCAAAGGTTTGCAGCCCTGTTTAACACTCAAAGGTTTGTATTCCTGTTTAACACTCAAAGGTTTGTATTCCTGTTTAACCCTCAAAGGTTTGCAGATCTGTTTAACACTCAAAGGTTTGCAGCCCTGTTTAACACTCAAAGGTTTGTATTCCTGTTTAACACTCAAAGGTTTGTATTCCTGTTTAACACTCAAAGGTTTGTATTCCTGTTTAACACTCAAATGTTTGCAGTCCTGTTTAACACTCAAAGGTTTGCAGTCCTGTTTAACACTCAAAGGTTTGTATTCCTGTTTAACACTCAAAGGTTTGCAGTCCTGTTTAACACTCAAAGGTTTGCAGTCCTGTTTAACACTCAAAGGTTTGTATTCCTGTTTAACACTCAAAGGTTTGTATTCCTGTTTAACACTCAAAGGTTTGCAGACCTGTTTAACACTCAAAGGTTTGCAGCCCTGTTTAACACTCAAAGGTTTGCAGTCCTGTTTAACACTCAAAGGTTTGTATTCCTGTTTAACACTCAAAGGTTTGTATTCCTGTATAACACTCAAAGGTTTTCAGACCTGTTTAACACTCAAAGGTTTGCAGCCCTGTTTAACACTCAAAGGTTTGCAGCCCTGTTTAACACTCAAAGGTTTTCAGCCCTGTTTAACACTCAAAGGTTTGTATTCCTGTTTAACACTCAAAGGTTTGCATTCCTGTTTAACACTCAAAGGTTTGTATTCCTGTTTAACCCTCAAAGGTTTGCAGCCCTGTTTAAAACTCAAAGGTTTGCAGCCCTGTTTAACACTCAAAGGTTTGTATTCCTGTTTAACACTCAAAGGTTTGTATTCCTGTTTAACCCTCAAAGGTTTGCAGATCTGTTTAACACTCAAAGGTTTGCAGCCCTGTTTAACACTCAAAGGTTTGTATTTCTGTTTAACACTCAAAGGTTTGTATTCCTGTTTAACACTCAAAGGTTTGCATTCCTGTTTAACACTCAAAGGTTTGTATTCCTGTTTAACACTCAAAGGTTTGTATTCCTGTTTAACACTCAAAGGTTTGTATTCCTGTTTAACACTCAAATGTTTGTAGTCCTGTTTAACACTCAAAGGTTTGCAGTCCTGTTTAACACTCAAAGGTTTGTATTCCTGTTTAACACTCAAAGGTTTGTATTCCAGTTTAACAATCAAATGTTTGCAGTCCTGTTTAACACTCAAAGGTTTGCAGCCCTGTTTAACACTCAAAGGTTTGTATTCCTGTTTAACACTCAAAGGTTTGTATTCCTGTTTAACACTCAAAGGTTTGTATTCCTGTTTAACACTCAAAGGTTTGTATTCCTGTTTAACACTCAAAGGTTTGTATTCCTGTTTAACACTCAAAGGTTTGTATTCATGTTTAACACTCAAATGTTTGCAGTCCTGTTTAACACTCAAAGGTTTGCAGTCCTGTTTAACACTCAAAGGTTTGTATTCCTGTTTAACACTCAAAGGTTTGCAGTCCTGTTTAACACTCAAAGGTTTGCAGTCCTGTTTAACACTCAAATGTTTGCAGTCCTGTTTAACACTCAAAGGTTTGCAGTCCTGTTTAACACTCAAAGGTTTGTATTCCTGTTTAACACTCAAAGGTTTGCAGTCCTGTTTAACACTCAAAGGTTTGCAGTCCTGTTTAACACTCAAAGGTTTGCAGTCCTGTTTAACACTCAAAGGTTTGTATTCCTGTTTAACACTCAAAGGTTTGTATTCCTGTTTAACACTCAAAGGTTTGCAGACCTGTTTAACACTCAAAGGTTTGCAGACCTGTTTAACACTCAAAGGTTTGCAGCCCTGTTTAACACTCAAAGGTTTGCAGTCCTGTTTAACACTCAAAGGTTTGTATTCCTGTTTAACACTCAAAGGTTTGTATTCCTGTTTAACACTCAAAGGTTTTCAGACCTGTTTAACACTCAAAGGTTTGCAGCCCTGTTTAACACTAAAAGGTTTGCAGCCCTGTTTAACACTCAAAGGTTTGCAGCCCTGTTTAACACTCAAAGGTTTGTATTCCTGTTTAACACTCAAAGTTTTGTATTCCTGTTTAACCCTCAAAGGTTTGCAGATCTGTTTAACACTCAAAGGTTTGCAGCCCTGTTTAACACTCAAAGGTTTGCAGTCCTGTTTAACACTCAAAGTTTTGTATTCCTGTTTAACACTCAAAGGTTTGTATTCCTGTTTAACACTCAAAGGTTTGTATTCCTGTTTAACACTCAAAGGTTTGTATTCCTGTTTAACACTCAAAGGTTTGTATTCCTGTTTAACACTCAAATGTTTGCAGTCCTGTTTAACACTCAAAGGTTTGCAGTCCTGTTTAACACTCAAAGGTTTGTAGATCTGTTTAACACTCAAAGGTTTGCAGTCCTGTTTAACACTCAAAGGTTTGTATTCCTGTTTAACACTCAAATGTTTGCAGTCCTGTTTAACACTCAAAGGTTTGTATTCCTGTTTAACACTCAAAGGTTTGTATTCCTGTTTAACACTCAAAGGTTTGCAGTCCTGTTTAACACTCAAAGGTTTGTATTCCTGTTTAACACTCAAAGGTTTGTATTCCTGTTTAACACTCAAAGTTTTGTATTCCTGTTTAACACTCAAAGTTTTGTATTCCTGTTTAACACTCAAATGTTTGCAGTCCTGTTTAACACTCAAAGGTTTGCAGTCCTGTTTAACACTCAAAGGTTTGCAGATCTGTTTAACACTCAAAGGTTTGCAGTCCTGTTTAACACTCAAAGGTTTGTATTCCTGTTTAACACTCAAAGGTTTGCAGTCCTGTTTAACACTCAAAGGTTTGTATTCCTGTTTAACACTCAAAGGTTTGCAGTCCTGTTTAACACTCAAAGGTTTGTATTCCTGTTTAACACTCAAAGGTTTGCAGTCCTGTTTAACACTCAAAGGTTTGTAGATCTGTTTAACACTCAAAGGTTTGTAGATCTGTTTAACACTCAAAGGTTTGTAGATCTGTTTAACACTCAAAGGTTTGTAGATCTGTTTAACACTCAAAGGTTTGCAGTCCTGTTTAACACTCAAAGGTTTGCAGTCCTGTTTAACACTCAAAGGTTTGTATTCCTGTTTAACCCTCAAATGTTTGTATTCCTGTTTAACACTCAAAGGTTTGTATTCCTGTTTAACACTCAAAGGTTTGTATTCCTGTTTAAAACTCAAAGGTGTGTATTCCTGTTTAACACTCAAAGGTTTGTATTCCTGTTTAACACTCAAAGGTTTGTATTCCTGTTTAACACTCAAAGGTTTGTATTCCTGTTTAACACTCAAAGGTTTGTATTCCTGTTTAACACTCAAAGGTTTGTATTCCTGTTTAACACCCAAAGGTTTGTATTCCTGTTTAACACTCAAATGTTTGCAGTCCTGTTTAACACTCAAAGGTTTGCAGTCCTGTTTAACACTCAAAGGTTTGTAGATCTGTTTAACACTCAAAGGTTTGCAGTCCTGTTTAACACTCAAAGGTTTGTATTCCTGTTTAACACTCAAATG
Organism: Omphiscola glabra; assembly: GCA_964017045.1. NCBI lineage: Eukaryota > Metazoa > Mollusca > Gastropoda > Lymnaeidae > Omphiscola > Omphiscola glabra. The sequence goes on along the minus strand of OZ024797.1, from coordinate 50,525,423 downwards.
TTTGCAGTCCTGTTTAACACTCAAAGGTTTGTATTCCTGTTTAACACTCAAAGGTTTGTATTCCTGTTTAACACTCAAAGGTTTGCAGTCCTGTTTAACACTCAAAGGTTTGTATTCCTGTTTAACACTCAAAGGTTTGTATTCCTGTTTAACACTCAAAGGTTTGCAGCCCTGTTTAACACTCAAAGGTTTGCAGCCCTGTTTAACACTCAAAGGTTTGTATTCCTGTTTAACACTCAAAGGTTTGTATTCCTGTTTAACACTCAAAGGTTTGTATTCCTGTTTAACACTCAAAGGTTTGCAGTCCTGTTTAACACTCAAAGGTTTGTAGATCTGTTTAACACTCAAAGGTTTGCAGTCCTGTTTAACACTCAAAGGTTTGCAGTCCTGTTTAACACTCAAAGGTTTGTATTCCAGTTTAACACTCAAAGGTTTGCAGTCCTTCTATTATGCCTTTTGAACAGAGAAGAACCTTTTTAAAGTTTTGTGGGAGCATTATTTAGCCCAGTGCCATATATAAACTGAATTCACTCCTTTTGTCGCGAGCCCCCAGGGTAATCATTAGGCACAAGATTATAATCAACCCCATGTGCCCCAGGGTAATCATTAGGCACAAGATTATAATCAACTCCATACTGTATATTTGATCAGCGTGATGGAAGGGGTGCATAAGGGGTGCATAATTTAGGACGCTAAAGACAGTCGTACACACTCAACATTCAGGGGTGCATTATTTTGGCACATACTTGAATTTGTTGTTTCTTTCAGACAATTTTGATGTGGCATTTCAAACTTTCGGGTGGGAAATGTCAAAATTATCCATAATAATAATGACCAAAGACATCTTATTAAATTTCACACAAGCGGGACGTAAACTATATTCACTCTAGTTATGTCACCCTTGGGGGTACGCTTTTGCCCTAGATTATTCTCGCACCTTAACCTTAAATCATTACGGTCCCCAGAAAATTGTTGATAAATTCAAAATACAACAATGCAATATTTCACATATCTGAATTTAATTTTGCAGCATTCTACACTTAATTGGAGAGCAACGGAAGATATCCAAAATGTAAGTGCCACTTAACCTTAGAGCTATCGTGTGCGTCCAGAAACCCCTACGACTGAAGGGTGCCTAGGGTATTTTGGGGGCTTAAAGATGTGATGAGGATACTTCTTAATTATCATCTTTCCATGCAGGGTTATGTGGATATTATAACGTGTTTGGAGAGGGTGAGGACCTGGACAAATTACGGGTGTCACGAGGTAGAGGTCGCGAATTTGTCAAGGGCGGGCTCGAGACGGGGGCGATGATTCAACAAGGTTGAATTCAATGAATTCACATGGAGCTATGAGGGTCATAGTCCAAACATAGTAATTTGTAGTGTGAGTGACACGAGTTGCTCAGTGATTGAGAACCGTGGTGGTTTTGAGTCTATCTCAGACTCAATTCTTGTTGTGACTAAAGGGGTTGACCGTAGTCACATAGAGTCCGTGGAAGAGGTGAGATTATATCATGTGGAGGTCAGGGAGAAAAATGTTGTTGAAAAATTTGATTTTGTTGTGGAGGTGAGTGTTCTCCATGCGTTGGGAGGTGAGGCTTGTAAAATTTATTTTGATAAGTTACATGAACATTTGGGTGAGGCTGTGTGTAAGATTGGTTGTGTAAAATGATATTCATGTTGCTTTTGTGTATTGACAATGTGACAAGCTTGGTGAAACATGGGATATTTTACAGGGGAGTTGTGAGCTGGGGGAAAAATGTGCACGCTTTCAGAAAACCGTCTGACAAGCGAAATATCCAGCCCTGATAAATTTGAATTACAGGCTGGACAATTAATGGCTGTCCACAGGATTACGGATGTGACTTTTTTTTTCTCCATAATATTATTGCAAATGTGTATGATTTCATGACCTGACCATAACTATAATAATCTGGAAAGGGAAGGGGAAGATATGTCAAGGTCATGAAAACAGGACAGTGTGTGTGTGTTGATTTTGGGAGAAATGGGGTATGTGAGCGAGGTGAACGATTGTCGTGTCACGGACGGGTGAATGGTTTGTTGGAGATATGAAAGGGGAGACAACTATTTGATCAGAGCGGGGCTGGATTTTTTACGTCACGGACGAGAGAGTGAACTATCTTGAGACTGCGTTCACGGACGAGAGAGTGAACTATCTTGAGACTGCGAGAGATAACTTGGTTTTGAGAGGTCGTGAACTATCTTGGAAGAGCGAGAGATCACTTGGTTTTGAGAGGTCGTGTGAGATTTGGCTCTCAAAATGGATTAACTGTCTGGTAGATTATTTTTTTATTGCAAGCCTGGGAATATCTACTTCTTTTGCATCGGAAATATTCTTGTACATTTGATACTATGTTAAAGGAATAATATGAATTGTACAACTGTCAAATATTCTGGTACATAGATGATCTCTCCGGCTCATCTCAGGATATTTGGGTTGTCTAACGTCTATTTCAATACACTACAAATAACTGTGTCTCTCTCTGATACGAAGAAGACAACACTGACCAAATTACACTACAATACTTTATTCCAGATGTGATGACAATTCATATCAGCCCTCTGACCTAGTATCAATGTACAAGTAGATATTCACAGCATCCAATCAAAACTCAGCTATCAAAAACGTCCTTCCATCTGAGAGCGAATAATCCTACATCAGCTCTCGTCACAAGTTATCTCTCGCTTCTCAACATGGTTCACTCTGCCAGGTTCGTGAACAAAATAAACAGCCCCGCTCTCTTCACAAATAGTTACCCCCCCCCCCCCCTTTTTATACCTTCAACCTCTCATGTAATCGTGATATTAACATCGTTCACATTCGTTCACCTGTCCCATTTGTCCCAAAATCACAACACACTGATTCCATGACCTTGACAACAATCTCGGGAAAAAAGGATAGTTCGTGTATTTTGGACAGTGTTGCCTTTATCATCAGCGAGAGAGAGACAGTTATTGTGAAGTGGAATAAAAAAAGACCAGGTGAAGGAATTGACATAATCAGGAGACACAAATATTCTGATATGAGCCAGAATAATCATTATGAGCCATAATATTTGACACCTAGCATACGCAGACGATTTAGCGCTACTGGGCAGAAACAGAAATGACATAATAAAAGCATTCAAGGAACTTGAAAATGCCTCAGTCAAAGCTGGTCTTGATGTAAATGAACCGAAGACAAAATATTTGATAATGTCACGAAACTCCTACGCTGATGACGACATCAATATAAACAATCACAAATTGGAGAGAGTGGCTACATTCAAATTTCTAGGGATAACTATAAACAACCACACATTTGAGAAAGTGGCTACATTCAAATATCTAGGGGCTACTATAAACGAGCACACATTTGAGAGAGTGGCTACATTCAAATATCTAGGGGCAACTATAAACAACCACACATTTGAGAAAGTGGCTACATTCAAATACCTAGGGGCTACTATAAACGAGCACACATTTGAGAGAGTGGCTACATTCAAATATCTAGGGATAACTATAAACAACCACACATTTGAGAAAGTGGCTACATTCAAATACCTAGGGGCTACTATAAACAAGCACACATTTGAGAGAGTGGCTACATTCAAATATCTAGGGGCAACTATAAACGAGCACACATTTGAGAGAGTGGCTACATTCAAATATCTAGGGGCTACTATAAACGAGCACACATTTGAGAGAGTGGCTACATTCAAATATCTAGGGGCTACTATAAACGAGCACACATTTGAGAGAGTGGCTACATTCAAATATCTAGGGGCAACTATAAACGAGCACACATTTGAGAGAGTGGCTACATTCAAATATCTAGGGGCAACTATAAACGAGCACACATTTGAGAGAGTGGCTACATTCAAATATCTAGGGGCAACTATAAACGAGCACACATTTGAGAGAGTGGCTACATTCAAATATCTAGGGGCAACTATAAACAACCACACATTTGAGAAAGTGGCTACATTCAAATACCTAGGGGCTACTATAAACGAGCACACATTTGAGAGAGTGGCTACATTCAAATATCTAGGGATAACTATAAACAACCACACATTTGAGAAAGTGGCTACATTCAAATACCTAGGGGCTACTATAAACGAGCACACATTTGAGAGAGTGGCTACATTCAAATATCTAGGGGCAACTATAAACGAGCACACATTTGAGAGAGTGGCTACATTCAAATATCTAGGGGCAACTATAAACGAGCACAATGAAATAACGTCGGAGGTGAAAGAAAGGATAACAGCAGGCAATAGTCCCTATTTCAACCTACAAAAGCTACTGGGGAGCAAAAACCTCACAAGGGGATCAAAAAAGACAATATACACCACTATCATAAGACCAGTAGTAACTTACGCTAGTGAGACTTGGACCATTACCAAAAAAGCAGAGAACCTTCTCAATACATGTGAGAGAAAGATCCTCAGAAAAATATACGGCTAAATGATAAAAAGTGATGTCTGGGGAATCCGTACAAACCAAGAGCTATACCAATTGTACAAAGACCCACCCATAGTCACAACAATAAAAAAGGCAGACTGCGTTGACAAGGACATATTGAAAGGATGCCGGAATATAGAGCAGCAAAAGTGATATACAAGCAGTAACCTATGGGCAGGCGGCTCAACTGTCGACCAAGGCTGAGATGGATCGACGATGTAAAGAAGACTTACACCATCCGGGGATCCGTGCATCGAGGCGGAAAGCCCAGGATCGATCCGAATGGAAGGATGTGGTGGAGCAGGCCAGGAACCTACATGGGCTGTAGCGCCACGGATGATGATGTCTGAATGGAAGGATGTGGTGGAGCAGGCCAGGGCCCTACATGGGTTGTAGCGCCACTGATGATGATGTCTGAATGGAAGGATGTGGTGGAGCAGGCCAGGGCCCTACATGGGTTGTAGCGCCACTGATGATGATGTCTGAATGGAAGGATGTGGTGGAGCAGGCCAGGGCCCTACATGGGTTGTAGCGCCACTGATGATGATGTCTGAATGGAAGGATGTGGTGGAGCAGGCCAGGAACCTACATGGGCTGTAGCGCCACGGATGATGATGTCTGAATGGAAGGATGTGGTGGAGCAGGCCAGGAACCTACATGGGCTGTAGCGCCACGGATGATGATGATGATACGGATCATCAAATATATCGAGCGTATCGATACTTCATAGATTCCACTAACTGTAATCGGTTAATGACACCAGCTAATATTCTTTTTAAAATTGTTTTTAAAAAATGACAATTTGGTGTGTTTTTTATAAAATATACTTTGTTTTATTGTTGTACATATTTTTGCCGGGGGGGGCACTTGACTTTCCCCGGGGGGGGGCAGTGTCCCCCCCCCCACCCCGGAGATCTAGCTGAAAGAAACCCTGACAACAACTACTCGCATCGCGTGTCCAGTGGAGTCCAGTTAAGCCGACGTCAAAAAGGGGAACGGAAAGTAAAAAAGTAGATGGCTGACATTGACTGCAAACTGCGGTCACTTTGTTTCACAGACGTGTATCTGCTATAGATATCAATTAATCTTTAGGTGAGCGTGCCGATCACATTATCACAGTCTGAAGTTACTGGTAAAATTTAACGTGGTTCAAACACGAACTCAGATCAGCTCAGATAAAATTTATTAAAATAAGAATTCATTAACAAATAAGGGCGTCATTAAAAAAAACTATAAAGTACGGTAACTTGAGATTTAATTTTTTGAGAAAATCTGTTTAAAAAAGTATCCATTATCCATTATGCCTATTTCCCGTTAATAAATCTGATCACGGCCACAAGCTGTTAATAGGTGAAAGGAAGAGGGGGTATTAAAAATCGTAGCTGTTTTGTGTTCTAAAAATAGATTTCACTGGCCCTCTCAGATCCTATAAAATATGTCAAAATGTAAAATTGCTGCACTGTACAGTTAAGAATTCATTTTCTAGTTTTCTCCTTTCTTTACTCTCTGTATAGTACCTGTACTCTCTGTATAGTACCAGTACTCTCTATATAGTACCTGTTCTACGAAAAAAGTCAAATTTTCGAAGCCCCTCACACCAGTTTCACACGTACTTTTTACGAGCCCCCCTCCCCTAGTTGCGTATGTTATAATACGTTCTCGAAAATATACTTGACACGACGTGGACTAAATATTACTGTAGTATCTCTACTAACGAGTTCTAACGAGTTCATTAGTGAAAATACACGGCAACATCACGACGATAAATCCTAGTAAACATGGTAGATTTTTACTGCATTCGAGATATAAATAGAACGCTATTTTTGGACTTAAGTAAACCCCCCCCCCCCCCCACACACCCTTTTCTGCCTCGATCATTTCGAAAATGTGGCGGTAATAATTTTATAGACTTAAATATTTAGATCCCGCCCCCCCCCCCTTTTTTTTTTTTCTTAAAAAACACAAAATCTCCTAAATAATACCACTCCATTCCCGTCTCAGTTGGACCACAACCAATCATATTTCTCGATCCATTCACTGCTGGATGAAAATACAACTTAAAATTAACAACCACAAATGTCCTCAATTTGGGGAATAAATGTAGGACTTCTCATGTACCCGTACACTGAAAATTACCATACCAAGTGTTTCCAGCCAATGGTAAAATTACCCTTCAGGCATGTTATAAAAACTGTAATTAAAGTATTTAAATAAAATACAATATCTTAAATAGGCTGATGTGTAGTTGTGTGTCCGTGGCGTCATTTGCGTTAGGGAGAGGGTCAAAACCCTGTTAGGGAGAGGGTCAAAACCGGGTTAGGGAGGAATTTAGGGTTCAGGTTAGGGTGAGGGATAGATTTATATCATTTTTTTCATTTTTAAAAACTTTTTATTCGTCATGGTAAAAAACGCGGACACATAACTACACATTTACCTTTAAATATTAATATTCAGCTGAATAGCGAAGAGGCATGGCATGACAATGTCTGTTATTTACTGTTACTGCTGTTAGTGTTAGCCTTGCCCTTACTCTCTTACTTTAGAGTTAGCATGCAATACCGTGGCCCATGCAACAATTAATGTTAGCATGCAATGGCATGGAAACAGTTAATGATTTGCTACTCATTATAATAATGTATAGGAATAATGGGATTTTAGAGATATTATTTTTCTAATTTAACAATTTTAAACTCAGTAATAAGTATCCTATTATAGAATATTCCATGGCATGGCGTATGCCTATAACTATAATGATCATACCCCTCCATACTCTATTAAATTATCCTCTATTATTATTTATAAATAATTAGTTTTAGTAGGCCTCACGAATTTGAATCATAGTTAAATAATAGGAAAAATTTGTTACCTGTATCAATTACATTGATCTTGGAAGTATACTCATAGTTTATGTTGGCATTTGTACTAAATTTATTCTATATTTGTTTGTTTTTTTCTCAGGTGAAGCACGCAGAGGCCATGCAGGCAAAGAGGTAACAGAGAGATGACAACTTTTTGTTGAGTGCCGATGTAAATGTCTCCTAAAACTTGATGAAGAAGAAAAGCTGTTAATCATAAAGGAATTTAATGAATTAGCTGACCATGAAAAACAAAATATGCATATGTACAAAGGAAGAAGACACCATTAGAAGAAGAAAAGATCTAAATGATGGTCCTAAAAACAATTGCGACAGCTTTGTCTACACAGTAAAAACTATTGGTTCTAGTATTAATGTTTGCAAAAATGCCTTTTGCGCACTGCGTGGCATCAAAGACTCACGCTCAAAGAAGAAAGTTGTGAAGTTTACCACACCACTCTCAAAAATGAGAGGAAAGTTTTGAAGTCTACCACACCACTCTTAGACAGGAGAGGAAAGTTTTGAAGTCTACCACACCACTCTCAGACAGGAGAGGAAAGTTTTGAAGTCTACCACACCACTCTTAGACAGGAGAGTAAAGCACAGACATGATAAAAAGCTTGCTGACATAGTAAGAACACAATTTCTTTCCTGCTCATGAAAGTCATAACATCAGACAATAGAAAAAGAATTTACCTCAGTTCTGAACTTAATGCTTCTGAGATGTTCAGAATGTTTGTAGAAAAATATCCTGATTTGAAAGAGTTGACAATATATTTATAGAGTCATATTCAACTATGAATTTAAGATCAGTTTTGGATACCGGTATCCATTTGTAACACTTGTGAAACATCGCCAACAACATAAAATTTGAAATTTCTGAAAATTTAAACGTTGAGCATAACATACACAAAAGAAAAGGAGATACTTTTTCTGAGCAGATTAGAGAATATAGACATGTAGCTATTGATATATTAGAAGTTAAAGTCATAGCCATGGACTTACAGACAAATCTTCCTCTCCCAGTGACTGGAAAAGCACAAGAAAACTACAAGCGACAACTTGCAGTGTATAATCTAAGCATTCATGACAGAGGTACCCGGTACTGGCAAAGCTTCTATGTACCTGTTGCACAGAAAGCCCCCAACAAAGTACTGTCCTGTACAGAAGGGCCCCAACAAAGTACTGTCCTGTACAGAAGGGCCCCAACAAAGTACTGTCCTGTACAGAAGGGCCCCAACAAAGTACTGTCCTGTACAGAAGGGCCCCAACAAAGTACTGTCCTGTACAGAAGGGCCCCAACAAAGTACTGTCCTGTACAGAAGGGCCCCAACAAAGTACTGTCCTGTACAGAAGGGCCCCAACAAAGTACTGTCCTGTACAGAAGGGCCCCAACAAAGTACTGTCCTGTACAGAAGGGCCCCAACAAAGTACTGTCCTGTACAGAAGGGCCCCAACAAAGTACTGTCCTGTACAAAAGGGCCCTACCAAAGTACTGTCCTGTACAGAAGGGCTCCAACAAAGTACTTTCCTGTACAGAAGGGCCCCAACAAAGTACTGTCCTGTACAGAAGGGCCCCAACAAAGTACTGTCCTGTACAACACTATAGTAACGAAATCCCAGCAGTATTTAAAAAGTTCATTATTTTAACAGATAACGATTTTCCCAAAAATAAGAGTAGGCACATGGCAGCATTTCTACAAGACTCGTGTCACACAAAATTTAATGATGTGTCAATGCATTACCCTGTTCCAGGTCACAGTAGAATTCCATGTGACAGATGTCACAGTAGAATGCAGTGTGACAGAGACTTTGGAAGGATCGAGAAAAAGAAGAAGAAAACTGACAGACTTCTCAAGCCTTCTGAGATAGTGAATCTCATCAAGGTGCTAATGTTCAAAATACATGGAACATAGCCAATGTAGAACACCCTCTTACATACAATTTATAGGATGATCAAAACCCATTTGTTAAAGTCAAAGATTTTAAATCAAGCCTTGATACGGTTATTAAATCTCCAGCAGGTATTTCTACATTAAGAGGTATATCCTTCGAACCTTTTAAGTTTAAGTCTCCACTCGGCAGAAGTTCCGTGACAGGTCCTCATGCACAGCCATTAAATCTTTTAAAAGAAGTAAAATCCTTGCCCAGTTTAAGAGCAGACATTGCAGCATAAAATGTTTTTTTCGCTTTAAAAAAAAAAGTTTGATGATATTCAGTCACTTCTGACACATGCCCACTTTCAGTCCCTTCTGACACATGCCCACTTTCAATCCCTTCTGACACATGCCCACTTTCAGTCCCTTCTGACACATGCCCACTTTCAGTCCCTTCTGACACATGCCCACTTTCAATCCCTTCTGACACATGCCCACTTTCAGTCCCTTCTGACACATGCCCACTGTCAGTCCCTTCTGACACATGTCCACTTTCAGTCCCTTCTGACACCTGCCCACTTTCAGTCCCTTCTGACACATGCCCACTGTCAGTCCCTTCTGACACATGCCCACTGTCAGTCCCTTCTGACACATGCCCACTGTCAGTCCCTTCTGACACATGCCCACTGTCAGTCCCTTCTGACACATGCCCACTTTCAGTCCCTTCTGACACATGCCCACTGTCAGTCCCTTCTGACACATGTCCACTTTCAGTACCTTCTGACACATGCCCACTTTCAGTCCCTTCTGACACATGCCCACTGTCAGTCCCTTCTGACACATGTCCACTTTCAGTCCCTTCTGACACCTGCCCACTTTCAGTCCCTTCTGACACATGCCCACTGTCAGTCCCTTCTGACACATGCCCACTGTCAGTCCCTTCTGACACATGCCCACTGTCAGTCCCTTCTGACACATGCCCACTTTCAGTCCCTTCTGACACATGTCCACTTTCAATCCCTTCTGACACATGCCCACTTTCTGTCCCTTCTGACACATGCCCACTAGCCACAAGGTGTAGCATTCTACTCTTCACTTACTTTACAAACTACAGAAGAAGTTGAGGGAGGAGATTAATTTGAATAAAATAATATTTCTTTATGTTTTTTATTGAATTGTTAAACTTTATGTTAAATTCACTTTATTTTTTTTTTATTCATCAACAATTGTGTCCTAATTTGTGTTGGATGTTACCATAAGATAAGAGTCTTTTTTTTTCCTACAAATTTAAAATTTAGTGCAAAAATTACTTAATTGAAAAACCTTAAAATCATCAAAAAATCAACAATTCTCATAAAAAATGTCCACAAACTTTATGTGTAATTGTATGCCTGATGGAAATAACACCAATTTATATCATATTGATGATTATCAGATATTTGAATTACAAAACTTTAAACTCATTGCTACTTCTGTACTTAATTTATATGTCAGAGAAAGGGAAGTAACTGCTTTTTGCAATTGATTTATAAAATATTTTTTAAGCTGCTAAATTACTAATGTTAATGAATTTAGGACAAATGCATTAAAAAATTAATAAGGTTTAATAAAAATAATATAACATTAGCCGGGAAAAAACTAATGAACAATGACCAAAAATTCGATTTTTGGCACCTCAGACGAACACATGCCACAAATAGACGAGCCGTACTAAAGCAAACATAGTTTTAAAGTGGAACATGGCTGATATTAGCATTGACAGTCATCATGTTAACACTATAGGATTATGGCTGATATTAGCATTGACAGTCATCATATTAACACTATAGGATTATGGCTGATATTAGCATTGACAGTCATCATGTTAACACTTTAAGGCACTGCAAATGGGGTTATTACTTCCCTTGTAATCCAGAGTTATTGTTTTTATGGCAGAGTACAAAGAATTAAAAAGTTGGCTTCGAACATGGCGAAAACACAGCTTTACAAGCATTCGAGACCCAGGTGGTGGAATAAAAAATAAATTTCTTTACTTTTCTTTTATGTCCGATAGCGAGCTGCGCTATATGCATGTGTCTATTGAAGTTGCAGCCTGAATTTATAATTAGTTATTAAAGTTATAATTACTATGAAAAGGACTTGAGTTTATTCAGTGATATTAAGAATAGTACGATGTATTACAACGTGTTTGGGAACTTGACGAATTACTCAATCCAGAAGAACATAGAGGAGTTGACAGTATCAATGGAAAGGTAATTGCCAGTCCTTTCCAATAGTGTGCTTTTTGTGCATGTTAGATGTATTTGAAATTTTGACTGTGAGTACTGGTAATGGTAAAAAATTAGAATTTAAAAGCATATCGATATTTTTGCAATGGAACTAAAATACTAGAATCAACTATATAATTGTAGCTTATGTCTGTTTATTGCTTTGCTTGGCAAAATGTAATTTATGAAGTCATTAAATTTTCAGTTATTAATTTCGAGTTGAATCGATCTTCAGACTCGAGTTGTCATCTTTTACTTAATATTAATGTTACCGGGTAAATGTTATTTCCACACACAAATGTTACCCCCTAGACAAATCCTGGTATTTAATAAAAACATGACTGGCAAAACACCATTCAGTTTACTAATAAAAATTAGAAAATCGAAGTGACTGACACTACTTTCAGTTAAAAAAACCTGACCGCGTCTATCGCAATGTCTCTTTGTACTGAGATACTGTTTCTGTGTCTAAGGTGAAAAAGATGAAAAAGGCAATACCTCCTGCTTCTTACGATGGTTTCAGTGCCCTATAGCAACTTTGCTGATTTTGGCAGTGTCAGCCATCATAATAACATTATAGGAACATTGCTCATATTCACACTGACAGTCATCATGTTAACACTAAATGGAACACATTGTTGATATTTGCAAAAATACATAGTGATTAACATTGGGTGGTGGAGGAATTGTTAGGATAAAATAGAGAAATAAGAAGCTGTTCTAACATGTCAAGGAAGGAAGTCATAATAGTGGTCATAATGATGGTCAAATGTTCAGATTGTGGGCATTACTGGTGGTCAAATGTTCAGGTTGTGGGCATTACTGGTGGTCAGGAAGGAAACACTATCTGTGGTCTAATGTTAACATTTTTGAAGTCAAGGAGTCTTAACACAATAAAAGATAAAGGCTTACCTGTTCAGGAATGTCTCTGTAACAGATAAATGAACTCTTGGTGGTATCCAATCATGGATGCATGTCAGTTGTATTCAATCATGGATGCATGTCAGTTGTATCCAATCAGTGGTGTATCTCAGTTGTATCCAATCATGGATGTATCTCAGTAGTATCCAATCATCGATGTATCTCAGATGTAAACAATCATGGATGTGTCTCATTTGACCCCAATCATGGATGTTATATCTAATTGGTACCCACTCATGGATGCATCTCAGTTCTGATGACCAGATTAAAATTGTAAACACTATCAAACATATTTCAGTGTATATTAAATGTTTCAATATATTATGATGACATTGTCTTTCAAACCTAAATATCATTTACAAGCAATAAAAAAACTCCCAGATTAAATCTCATGTAAAATAAAACAAACTAAAGGCTGGAAATAAATCTACTTTAATGGTTATTCAGTACCTGGGTCAAGTGTACCATAACATCAAGAGAAATTGTTTTCAATCAAATCACATCTTGGGGGAAATCATCCAATGTGTTTATAGCAACAATCTGTAAATAGAAAAATTATTGGTAGCCAAATTATTAACTTGTTTGTCTACTTTAACTTTAAAAATTATAGTCTATACAAATTAAAATTAAATCTTGGTAAATGTGTAGCTATGGGGTCGATTTTTTACCAGGGCTAAATCTATCCCTAACCTGAACCCTAAATCTTTCCCTCACCCTAACCTGAACCCTAAATCTATCCTTCACCCTAACATGAACCCTAAATCTATCCCTAACCTGAACCCTAAATCTATCCTTCACCCTAACCTGTCATGCAAAAGACGCCATGGCCCCATAACTACACTTCAGTCTAAATCGGTTATAAAACATTAATATAAAGGATTTATTTTAAATTCCTCTTGATCTTGCTGTCCTCTTGGATATAATGTAGCCTAAAGCTTAAAAACGATGTTACTACAGCAAAAGTATATGCATAGTGCATAGGCTGTACTAACTGTACTAGTTACTTGTAATAATTATAATTACTAGTATTAGTGTCTTGGTCTTGTTATTTTTACTCAGTGTCTCAAGATTTTGTAACTCGAATCAAACTAAACATAAATTGCTTGCATTTCCAGCTTAAGATTTGATAATGTAAATGCTAAAAATGGTGAAATATATTTTTAGCTTAAGGGAAATTAAATATTTTATCTTTTGTCATTTGTAGAAAACTAAAAAGCTCCATATAATTATACCTTGACCTTATGCCTATGCATAATTTGATTTTACCCAGTACCTCACACACATAACATAGTACAGAAAAACCAACAAGTTTTTTATTTGTATCTTAAAAACTACTTACAAATTTATCTTTAAAGTTCAAGTCAAACAAAATAATTTTGGCAAAGTTATTCGAAAGGCAAAAGAATTCCATATCCTAAGAAAAGTTAATAAAATTATATATTCATTACAAAACTTTTGGTTCAAACGAGTTCTTTGTCTTTATTGGAGGCAACTCAAAAATTCTTTTATCCATCAAGGTGACAACAGTTACTTCCCATACTTTTTTAAATTAAGGAACGACAACAAAGAAAATATGATCTTTAAACGAGGGGCCAAGAGTTAACCTTCTTGATTTTAATAGGTAAAAAAAAATTAATGGGAAGCTATCGCTACCATCTTAAAAACTTCAGTATATTTCAATTGTTGCTTCCCTTTGATCATATTTCACCAAATTGATGGGAAAAACCTGCGTCATTTTAGAAATGTATTTGATTGAAACTGTTAATTAAAAATTATTTTATTTTAAACTTCATTTTATTTTTACACATTTTACATATCCTGTAAAAAAAAAATCCTTTTTAGATAATTTAAAATCCTTTTAATACATATCATATTTGAAATATATGACTTATGCTAATAAAGTGAACATTTCTGAGATATTCTGTACATTTTTATAAATTCAATTTCTTTTAATGTATGTTTTATTTTTTAGTAAATAATTTTTCCCTATGATTGTTTAAATTTCTTTAATAATTTAAAAACTTACAAGTTGGTTTATACCTTACTGGTAAGGTCAGATACTTTATATAATTGAAAGCGTAAACAACAATTACTACTAGACTTTGTTTTGCAAACATTTTGCGTAACCAACCTTGCCGTGCAGGCTCTTATTCAATCAAGGTCTTATAGAAAGTTTAAATTTCTTTCATTTACACATTCAAATAATGGTAAAATGTATAATTCTAGAGCTATATTTACATGAGAGTTCTTATGCACTAATGCTGGGATTTCTTTTTTTCCTAATTGATCATCTTATAAAATGGAAAAATTCTTGTCCATTTATTTTGGTATTTTAATCATTAGTCTAGGACGTTTGGTGAATCAAAAGCATATTATGAACACAAAATTTTCATTGCTACTAACTGATTTTGGTGAAAATAAATTTCATGCTGTAGTAAGACCAGTTTATTTCACGCATTTGAAAATTGTTTTAAATAGTCTAAAATAGCAATTTTTTAAAGAAAGAATATTGTTTTAGTATTTATTAGTTTATTAATGGTACATCACCCCACCCAACCTTTCCAAAACAACATTGCTTATTAATAAATATGAATGGGATAAATCTTCTTGATTTTTATCTTAAATCAACAAAAACCTAAACTTTAGTTGTCATGTGCTGACTGGTTTTGGTAATTCATTCATTCAGTCAAATCCACATCTTGTCAATTCACTGAAAACCTTTTTTTTAGAAATTTGTAGGACATTCTAAATTAGTGTTGTAATAAACATGAATTTATTGTTATGCTTTCCATTTATTGTTTCACACTGTGTTGGTCACTTGTCTAGTGATTTATTTGTTAATAACTTATCTACTAATTTGTTTGTTAGTCATTTGTCTAGTGATGCACAAGTTGAACCATTGACTAATGATTTTTGAAATGAATGCACAAGTTGAATAATTTTCTGGTGATGTTTGAAATGAATGCACACGTTGAAACATTGTCTAGTTATGTTATTAAAATTATTTAAAATTTAAGTTAATATTTAAATTAATTTAGCTTTAGATTGTGACAACATTAACTCATTAACAAATCAACTGGAAAAACATTAATACAAGGGTGGCCAGCTAGGTCAAATGAGCATAAATGTTAACGTTATTGCAAATATCACCAAACGAACATTACATCAAGAGTCGTTCGTATCATATATTTTTAAATAATAGCTAAAAGAAATTTGAAATATCTCACATTTTAAAAATAATTCATTGGTTTTGAGCTATTTTATTAGGAATTATGAAGTTTTCAAGACAGATGAGCTATACTATAAAATATTTTTACGTGGAAATTAAAACAAAGCCCATATACTTCATGTGCAACTAATCTGTTTCTGTTTTGAAAGGGTATAACATCACACGGCACTACGAGACTAAAGTAACATGCAAATAAGTTTGATACGTACAAAGGGCAATATCGACAACACCAAGTTAATGATTTTTAAAAAATAATTCTGCACAACAAAAGATATTTACTAGAGCGGGTTCGGAGTCAACATTCTATGTAAAAGCTAGTTATGCAGTAGCCATGATACTAGCAAAAAAATCGTAGCCATATTCAGATGGTGAAATGGTTAAGGGAATGTGTGGAGAGCGTGGTTGAAATTCTGTGTCTAGACAAGAAGAAGGATTTCTAATAAAAAATAAGTCTTATTTTTCACAGTACCAATATTTATATTCTTTCACTTCCAGTAATTCTATTCCGGCAACAAAAGGAAATCTCTTAAGTTTTTTTAATGTGATCTGATACTTGTTATACTTCTTTTTGTCTTGTTTTCTGATGAAGGCTCAAATAGTCAAAGCCGAAACGTCAAAATCTCTTGTCCTGTCTATGAATTCAAGTTTAGCATACCTTGTTCTTATATTTCATTTACACAACTTGAATGCAGTCCATCAATTATTATCTTATAAAAAAAACACCATTTGTTTTTTTGTGCATTTGCAACGCCATTCACTGTAGATGTGAATTAATTACCAGGAGATTACAAACAGAACATTGTGAAATTAAAGGAGAAATCCATCAAGTTAGTTTGGAAGAGTTCTATAAATGTATTTGGACAAGGATAAATATCCTGCATTTTAAAAACATGCTCTGTGGATGGTGTCGCTATTTGGAAACACTTAAGCGTGTGAACAGCTTTGAAGTCATATGAAGCACATCAAATCACAAGTGAGAACATGAAAGAAATACTGATGTTCTTTTGGAAAACTGTTTGCATGTAGCGACAACATCAGTTGAGATCAATTTTGATGAATTTACTTCTGCAAAACAAAACAAAACTTTTTAATATTTTTTAATTGTCTGATAAATTTGTTTGATTCTCAGTTAGGTTTTATTTTCTTCAAAATGATGTGGTCAAAGCTGTACATTAAACCAGGCATGCGTTTGACCACAATCTCACCTACTGGGAAGCGATGATGTGGTCAAAGCTGTACATTAAACCAAGCAAGCGTTTGACCACAATCTCACCTACTGGGAAGCGACAATGTGGTCAAAGCTGTACATTAAACCGGGCATGCGTTTGACCACGATCTCACAAACTGGGAAGCAACAATGTGGTTGAAACTGTACATTTAACCAGGCATGCGTTTGACCACAATCTCACCTACTGGGAAGCGACGATGTAGTCAAAGCTGTAGCAAATTTGCTTGTCTACTTTAATTAACAACAAAATTAGGTGCAAGGCCGGCATCATATATTATTTATGAAATTTGGCCCGTATGCTGAAAAGTTTAGCCACCCCTGCATTAATATGTACTGAAAGAGTTAGGGTAATTCATTCAGCTCATCAGTCTATTTGCACCAACTGGTTACGGTAATTCATTCAGCTCATCAGTCTATTTGCACCAACTGGTTACGGTAATTCATTCAGCTCATCAGTCTATTTGCACCAACTGGTTACAGTAATTCATTCAGCTCATCAGTCTATTTGCACTAACTGGTTACGGTAATTCATTCAGCTCATCAGTCTATTTGCACCAACTGGTTACGGTAATTCATTCAGCTCATCAGTCTATTTGCACCAACTGGTTACGGTAATTCATTCAGCTCATCAGTCTATTTGCACCAACTGGTTACGGTAATTCATTCAGCTCATCAGTCTATTTTCACCAACTGGTTACGGTAATTCATTCAGCTCATCAGTCTATTTGCACCAACTGGTTACGGTAATTCATTCAGCTCATCAGTCTATTTGCACCAACTGGTTACGGTAATTCATTCAGCTCATAAGTCTATTTGCACCAACTGGTTACGGTAATTCATTCAGCTCATCAGTCTATTTGCACCAACTGGTTACGGTAATTCATTCAGCTCATCAGTCTATTTGCACCAACTGGTTAAGGTAATTCATTCAGCTCATCAGTCTATTTGCACCAACTGGTTACGGTAATTCATTCAGCTCATCAGTCTATTTGCACCAACTGGTTACGGTAATTCATTTTATAATTCAGCCTTAATGCTAAGACAGGTTAGGGTGATTAAAATTTCTATATTATTAGTTTTTGTAAATGATCTGATGGAGGAGCAGAGTCATATAGCAACATGGTGACATTTCTTTGATTTGAATGACAAATGAAATATTGTTAGAGGTGTTAAACCAGTTAGTTAAAGTTTGAGTGATTGAAACAATGAACAGGTTGAGTGATTGAAATTGAAACAATGAACAGGTGGATGAACAAGTCTATAAAATTTAGTTGTGTGTTAGTAGATATTTTATTTATTTAATTATTTGGTAAAACTTCTTTACTTTGGTTGAGACATTCAGATGTCAGACAAGATGGGGTGATGTACATTCAGGTGTCAACCAAGATGATGTGGTGTACATTAAGGTATCAGCCAAGATGATGTGGTGTACATTCAGGTATCAGACACGATGGGGGGGTGTACATTCAGGTGTCAGTCAGTCATTTGTTATACTTCCGGTGTCATCCAAGATGGTATGCTGTACATCCAAGAAATTATGATATGCATATACTGCAACTTCTTAGATTCCACTGTATATTCACTTGTGAGGACTTTATTAACCTGGAAGTAAAAAAAAAAGTATTTACTGTTCCTTTACAAGTTTATTTTTATTCATGTACTTCATGTACTTCAGATACTTCATGTACTTCAGTTTTGCTGCAAGACTCATTTAAGATGAAAATATCTGTTGGTTACTGTTACATGGTTAAAGAAAGTCAACAACTACATTGTCAACATCAAAGTTATACAACCCAAACAGTCAACATCAAAGTTATACAACCCAAACAGTCAACATCAAAGTTATACAACCCAAACAGTCAACATCAAAGTTATACAACCCAAACAATCATTAAACAAAAAGAACATTGGTACAACTAAAGAAACAAACGCACTCCTGTACCATGATGAGAAAATGTGGTTTTATTTTGACCATATAAAGCATAGGGTGGGGGGAATGTTTCAGTCAGCCCTATGAAAATGTAAACAATGCCATAACCAAGGCTATTATTTTGTAAACAATCTAATCTGTTTTCTATTTTGAAATCTTTTCATTTGGATAGTAAATTATTTTTTGAGCTGAACTAATATATATTTTTACAAATATTTTGACAGCCTCTGTGATGGGCAGCTGTCAATGAGTATGATGACAATGGCTGTGGGACTTTAAGTGGATTTCTGCCTTTAGACCAGAGGTACAAAGCATACTGCTTCCTAATGTTAAAATCAAGAAAATATATATTATAAGGTGATTTCAAAAGCAAATAGACTTTTTCAAACTGCATTTTACTACAGATTTGGTTGCATATTTTTGTTAGTATGCAATGTGGTTAGGACAATGGATAGAAAAAACTTAATGTTTTCATAAATGGGTACCTGTATAACATCACTGAAGAGGAGTTGTATCTACTGAGTGGATTTAAAGTGAATGCAGGACTTATTCCAGCTCTTTATTTTACAAGAAATGTCCAGGAAATCCTTTTATGAAGTACAATGAGCCACACCATTATGACTAAGGACATATTCAGGGCCATTATGACTAAGGACATATTCAAGGCCATTATGACTAAGGACATATTCAAGGCTATATTGAGTTTCCTAAACGCTTCGGATACTGAAAATAAAAGAGACATGCTGTGCAAAATTGGGAGACTCTTAGGTATCTCAATGCAAAATACAAAGGACTGTATCAGCATCAAGAAAATGTAGCAATTAATGAACAATTTAGGGAACATAAGACATCCTTGATGATGTACCAGTCATTGTAATGCTGACATATTTAGATTGTGCGCTGCAATCTGACAATAACAAAAAATGTAAATTGTGTTACCAAAACAAGGGTGAAAGGTCAGAGCTTGGTTTTTTAATAAAGAAATTGTTTTCAAGAATTTTCTATGCATCTTCTCGGTGAAGGATTAGATCAAGTGATCAGTATCTTGGTGAGGAAAAAAAAAATTACTTACTAATAATTGGCTATGTAATGGCTCTTTCTTTTAAAAAAAAAATAATAATAAAATAAAATGTTGACTAATTGGGGCTATACTTCCTTGAACTTGTTTATTTATTAGTCTATTCTTATGACATTTGAAAATGTGTTGTAGCACTGAATAGATGCTAATAAAATATCATTTGTATTGTTATAATTGGAAGTAATTAGTTTTTCCTCCTTTGTAAAGCTGTGTTGTTACCCCGGTTTAGGGTTTTGTAGACTTAACAAAATAAAAATGCCTAAAATTAATAGTAAATCAATTTGAGCAAGTACATTTTGAACTAACACCTAACATCAGTTACAGAGCAAGCAATTACCTTTAAAATTATATATAATACTTATTGATAGCTACAAAATTACAGCCATGACACACTTTGAATAATCAGTTGTATTCAAGGTCATAAAAAACTTGAAACGTCTGACATCTTTTAAGAGTTCAATATTTTTTGGGACTTCCTGCACCCCCAGGTTAAAAACCCCTGTTTTAGTGCCCCTGTTTTAGTGCATATTGTTTGATAAGAAGATAACCCCTAACATAGTAAATAGACTGTGTTGTGACGTAAGTTTTAGTCGTGCTGCAGTCTTGAAGGGAACTTTGTAGAAGTAGGTTGTGTTTTATTTATGTCTGATAGCGAGCTGCGCTATGTGTATGTGTCTTTAGAAACAAGAGCCTGTGTATATAGTTATTAAAGTTATAATTATTATGAAAAGGAATTGAGTTCATTCAGTGATATTAAGAATAGTATGACGCATTACAACGAGTGAAAGAACTTGACGAATTACTTAATCTAGTAGAACAGAGGAGTTGACATCCTTCAAAAGACAAAAATACTTTAAAGACATTAGCCATAAAATACATTAGCCATGACAGATATCACCGATTAAAGCCACTAGCCATGACACATCTCAAATAGAAAAAGGTATTTATCAAGTTTTATATTTGTTGAAAGAAAAATGTAAACTGAATACTATTTATTAAAAATATGATTTTGATATTGTCAGAAAAAAAAATTTTTATTCGTTGCATAAAATGACAGATAGAGCTACATATTAGGTCAAGAAACCACAATTTTAAGATACCTACCTTCTGAGCTGGACCCCATGATGGGCTATGCTGTCATGATATTTCTCATATAGCTGTCTTTGTTGTTCATTCTTTAAGACAAGGGAGCTGTTCTCTGCCTCCACCAATAAAAGTTTAGCTTGTCTTGCACATCTCCCTTGCCACGGACCTGCCAGGTACACACATCTCCCTTGCCACGGACCTGCCAGGTACACACATCTCCCTTGCCACAGACCTGCCAGGTACACACATCTCCCTTGCCACAGACCTGCCAGATACACCAACAATGATGAGAGCTGTAGACTGGCAACATGGAATATTTAGTGAAATCTTAATACAAGTGATGAAGTTATAAACGGTTTTTGTGAGAGATTAACAGTCAGGCACACAACCGCTTGAAAAAAAAAACTGGCTATTTTAAGATCAATGCTGAATGTTTGTCAGATGTTTCAATGAGCTTGTGAGGTTTGTGGAAATATGTTTGTTTGATGAAGGTAAATGACAAAATATTGTATGAAAAATATCTTGACCAACATTTGACTTATTGTATATTATATATAATTATATAAAATTATCATATCAAATTAAAATGCATTAAGTCGAAGCAAATGGACATTTTTTAAGTGTGTCATCAAACAGACAGAGGTGACAGGAAATTATTAGTTTTGGGAAAACTTACCAGAAATAACTAATAAATTTATTTTTTAATAAATATTTCTTGTTTGCTAATCCAATCAATCCCAGAATGCCATCTCACAGGTGCCCCATCTTCTTTATTTGATCTCTCAGCATCATGGTGTCTCTCTCAGCATCATGGTGTCTCTCTCAGCATCATGGTGTCTCTCTCAGCATCATGGTGTCTCTCAGCATCATGGTGTCTCTCTCAGCATCATGGTGTCTCTCTCAGCATCATGGTGTCTCTCTCAGCATCATGGTGTCTCTCTCTAGCATGTTGATGTGGCTGCACTACATTTGAAGACTGTGGTGAGGTAGATAAAATCAGTGGGATCAGTTTATAACTAACTTTCCATGGACTAAAAAGCTTGCAACATGATGAACTAGAGAGGCAATAATATTTATGATAATTAAAATACTATGATGAAACTTTTGAAGAGTTATGTCCCCTGAATCCTAATATCCCTTACATTTAGAGAAACTGCAGATTTCCATTAGTTTATGTTCTACATGAGTCATTAACTAACATCTCTGTGGTGTATGGTACCATAAGTTAATGTTCTACAAGAGTCATTAACTAACATATCTGTGGTGTACGGTAACATAAGTTTATGTTCTACATGAGTCATTATCAAACATCTCTGTGGAGTATGGTACCCCACAAATATGAATACATTAGTGGCTGTGTGATCAAAACTTTAAAATGATTAAATTTTTTATGAGCAATACTTCAATAAATAAAATGTCATCTTCTTGTTTTATTCAGATGATTCAACACATCAATGGCGGTTATGGGACATTAACAGTCACATCAATGGTGGTTATGGGACATTTACAGTCACATCAATGGTGGTTATGGGACATTTACAGTCACATCAATGGTGGTTATGGGACATTTGCAGTCACATCAATGGCGGTTATGGGACATTTGCAGTCACATCAATGGTGGTTATGGGACATTTACAGTCACATCCATGGCGGTTATGGGACATTTACAGTCACATCAATGGTGGTTATGGGACATTTACAGTCACATCCATGGTGGTTATGGGACATTTGCAGTCACATCAATGGTGGTTATGGGACATTTACAGTCACATCCATGGCGGTTATGGGACATTTTCTTTATACTCAAAGATGATCGGCTGATGTCTTGAACCACACTCTCTTCCCTGATAAAACACATGGTCATGGTTCTACTTTTTTACAGCAGGCTCAAATACAGCACAATATTAATGTTACTGAATGAAAATTAATGTAAATGTTATATGAGTATGGATTAAGGCCTGTATCAAGTACAGGTAGGCTATTTGTCATAGGCCTCTAATGTAATGAATTAATTTTTTTATATTTTTTGCACAGACATTTGATTTTAATTAATTAAATTATTCAGTGTTTTTTTTTTAAAGATAATTAGTCAGTTACTAATTAACTGTTGAGTAGTGAGTAATCATGAAATAAATGAATTTTTGTCACGTGAGAGTGAGGGAGCATGAAACCTTTGCTTTTATCAAATTTATAGAAATCTGCCTTAATGTGAATTATATTTTATAGGCCTAGACACTTTTGTGTCTTTCCAATGTTTGGTTTTTTTTAATGATAAGTCATTAATGGCATTTAACATGATTCCAGTAATACTAGAAAAACATGCTCCTTTATAAATACAGCTGGTCAATATTTGTTTCCAAATAATGTTTAAAATAAATAATAATTTTAAATGAGTTTGTGATTTCTTGCTGTTACCTGGATGTTT
Source organism: Omphiscola glabra (assembly GCA_964017045.1). Lineage (NCBI taxonomy): Eukaryota > Metazoa > Mollusca > Gastropoda > Lymnaeidae > Omphiscola > Omphiscola glabra. The sequence continues at coordinate 50,502,058 of OZ024797.1, read as the reverse complement.
AAGTATTTTTTTAAAAAGAGAATTACCCACCTAACATTTAAATGGCGGAAGAGCTCACAGTATTAATGTAATTCTATTAACCACTAATGTCGCTGTAAATTACAAAATGCTTCAATGGTTGTTATTTTGGTATGGACAGACGGTATTTGATTTGTAAAACTTACAAGTCCTAAAAAAGGGTTAGGCCTAATATTATATATATTTATAATTTCTACCTTATAGAGAGGATAAAATAATTGAATTACAAATATAAAAATCATAAAATGAATGTCATAAAAACAATAAATAAAAAGCCTGATCATGGAACAATAGGATTTCCTTGAAAACATTATTTCTCATTTTTTTTAAGCTAGGCTAGCATTACCAGTCACTTCAAACCGAAAAAACACGATTCTTTCATAACCAACGCTCAAGTGGTAGAATGCCAACATATTTACCATAGTAAGTTCATGGGTAAACCAGTCTTCTGCTAGTGTCAAATCATTGCAGAATTACATGCAAAAAAAAATGCAATTTGCTGTCAATTCTTTGTTAAATAGGTTGTGTGATATATAATTTTAAAGAGAATTGGATGCTAAACAATGCTTTTTGTCTTTTGATTTTTAATCAAGAATTTATTTTTTTGTAAAAAAAATATCAAGTGGCATTAAGGTAAATCTACTATTCAACTTCTTGTTGTACATTCTCCGCCAGTCGTGATTTTCATGTTAACCACCTTTTAAAGCAACCAATTATCTACAAGAATGGGCAAATACAAACTCCCTCCTGCCCCCAACCTTACCCCAAAACAGTCACTGCATCACATAGGACGAGGTGTTTCCTCTCTGGATACCATTTTCAAGTTGGCAGACATTTGATCCTATCCACCTTAGTAAATCATCTTTTAATCTTAAGTAATCTGATTACTAAACAATGTTAAAAGCACTATAATTAAGTTATTTATTTATTTGAGGTCAATAGAAGCGAAGTAACCTTTGAGTTTGTTCACTGCTTGTCACTAGTCATTAGGCAAATTATCATTTCATTGAAATTCATATAATCATGTCATTGAATAATTCAGAATACTTGTGTTTGTGTATGTGTTGCGTAAGTTGGTGATTGTGGGTAAGCCTAGTTTGTTTTGCCTTTGGCCTTTGGCTTTAACTTTTAGACTTTTGCCTTTACGCTTTAGTAGTTAGTCTCGGCACTCACGCAATGCATCGGCTGCACAACCTGATTCTAGCTCCATGTGTAAATCGTGCCGCCATCTTGGTTGCCGCGACCTGCAAATTTATGTCCCAAATATATCCCTAAACCTAACCTGAACCCTAAATATATCCCTAAACCTAACCTGAACCCTAAACTTATCACTAACCTGGGTTTAGACCTTCATCGGAACCAGGGTTTTGACCCTAATGGAACCAGGGTTTTGACCCTATCGGAACCAGGGACTAAACACGCAAATGACGTCATGGTGAAATCTCTCAGCATTAGCCGATAATATAACAAGATGATTGCTTACGTTATTAATCAGCTTGTCTCGAGGGACCATCATCAGCTTTCAAAACTACTGTATTTAGTCAAAATAAATTGAAAAAAATAATTATAATAATAACATTTGGATCCCAAAATCAGCAAGAGTTAGCATACTAACTCGACATATTTGTTTTTTTAAAAACACTAAGACACTAGATAACACAGTATTAAATAATTACTAACATAAATTCCCCTGTGAAATGATAAAATAAATTCGCATTTTTAATTGACATGTTACTACTTGAATACACAGGACTTGTTCCACTACAGTTGCCAAAGAGAGTGGCATCGATGCACTGACATAGGGAGGGAGCAGAGGTGGCTGGCATAGGAAGGGAGCAGAGGTGGCGGTCTTTTTTTTTCTTTTATAAAGGGGTGGCATTTTCGGATTACTTCAGAGTTTTTTTATCGTGGAAGGAGGCGGCACAATGTTTGTACCTAGCTAATTTTCACCCCTGTAGTCAAACTATATATAATATATACACAATTAAAGGAAAATAATAATAATAATATATATATTTGTCCTTTCAAAAAACTCATCTTAAATGCTAACAGTCATTGGGTTTTTTTCTGTAGCTCACAAATTACCGACATTATTATTTTTATTATGGAAAAAAAGTGTGGGGGGGGGGGGGGGAGGGTGAGTTACTTTGATTAGGGAAGGGGGCCAGAAATTGAGGGTTCATTTGGTTCCCGAGTAAAAGTGGGAAGAGGTAGTCAGAAAGTTTATCCACGGAGTGTACATTTCAGATTTATGTTATTTATTTCTTTTTTTTTGGGGGGGGGGGAGGTGGGGGTGGATCTTTTCTATCAGTAGGCCTATACAAGTTAGGCATTATGCTACCCGATGACAAACATAACCTGAATTCACATCATTGTGGCGTACTCTATTGTAGATGGCGCACCTCATATGACTACCACAGTGATGGCCAGGTGCCTGTACATGACTACCACAGTGATGGCCAGGTGCCTGTACATGACTACCACAGTGATGGCCAGGTGCCTGTACATGACTACCACAGTGATGGCCAGGTGCCTGTACATGACTACCACAGTGATGGCCAGGTGCCTGTAAATGACTACCACAGTGATGGCCAGGTGCCTGTACATGACTACCACAGTGATGGCCAGGTGCCTGTACATGACTACCACAGTGATGGCCAGGTGCCTGTACGCCAATCAGACTCAATGCTTGTTAATTTTTGATCGGTCTAGCCTGCTTTATATGAAGACCAATGTTCCCTCTAAGGTTTGCTGGTTCGTGTGCAAAATGATACAGTTGTGTGCAAAGTTTTACTTTGCAGAGTGCAGCGTATCTGTTCGAATGTATTTTTATAAAAATTTGCTGGGCGGATGCTCAAAACTGCTGCGCGGCATCTGTGAGGTAGCTGCGCAGCCGCGCAGTTTAAAGGGAACATTGATGAAGAGACAACGAGTTAAAGGTCACAGACAATGAGTTAAAGGTTCCAGACGACGAGTTAAAGGTCACAGACAACGAGTTAAAGGTTCCAGACGACGAGTCAAAGGTCACAGACAATGAGGTAAAGGTTCCAGACAACGAGGTAAAGATCCCAGACAACGAAGTAAAGGTCCCAGACAACGAAGTAAAGGTCCCAGGCAACGAGGTAAAGGTCCCAGACAACGAGGTAAAGGTCCCAGACAACGAAGTAAAGGTCCCAGACAACGAGGTAAAGGTCCCAGACAACGAAGTAAAGGTTCCAGACAACGAGGTAAAGGTCCCAGACAACGAAGTAAAGGTCCCAGAAAAAATTGACGAAAATTTGATCGTGTGAAATGAGCATATTTCTAAAGTAATTATCATATGTTTTTCTTAGTATAATTATATTATAATTCTTATTTGGAGGATGTGATTTTTGCGTAGTCAATGTAAACTCATTCGCAAATGACAACCATTTTTTTTTATTTGCACACGTGTTATGGAGGTCTCGTAATAATACCGGTACTCAAAAATGTGCATAGTGATTTGAAAGTTGGGACAAGGCTTCATACGAAGATCGGAAATTTGATCGTGTGGCAGTTGCGTATGTAAAGGTGTTTATTTATTTGTTGTTTTTTGTTTTGTTTGTTTGTTTTTTGTGGGTAGTTCGGTTTGGGGATAAATACGCACACGACAAGCTCGCACACAAACAATTACGTACAAAGACAAATGCGCTCACCGACTATTGCGTACAACGACAAATGCGCTCACCGACAATTGCGTACAAAGACAAATGCGCTCACAGACTATTGCGTACAAAGACAAATGCGCTCACCGACTATTGCGTACAAAGACAAATGCGCTCACCAACTATTGCGTACAAAGACAAATGCGCTCACCGACTATTGCATAAAAAATAGCGCACATAGATAATTACATAGGTAAAAGGAAAGTTGGCAAGCATGAAAGGTTACGGATTAAATGACACAGTATTAAAAATAGGATCACTTCTTTTGCTCTCCAATTAAGTATAGAATGATGCACAACTAAATTCGGGTAAGCGCTAAAATATACTTTTTTCCCCCATGAAAATCTTGGCTACGCCACTGGTGACAGACATTTAGACAAACTATTGTTACAAGTCTTAATGGACGACTGACAAAGTGAATCAAGGGAAATAAATGAAAAGCTTTTAGGAAGCTTCCATCCCTTATTGGAGGTTCATAGATGCTTCCCTCCCTTGTGTACGGCTCATTGATGCTGTCGAGTTATTTCTTTTATTCCCAGCAATCCAGTTCATTGCTGATCAGCCAATAAATCGATCTATTTTTTAAATCACATTTAAATCCTCTAAGATTTCTATCGACACTGAAACTATAAAATATAAACTCGAGAATAAGCTAATAATAACCACTCATAACCTATATTCTGTCTAACATTAACAACGACTTCTCACTGTCCCACCATAGCCCCGCCCACAATGACCTATATTCTGTCTAACATTAACAACGACTTCTCACTGTCCCACCATAGCCCCGCCCACAATGACCTATATTCTGTCTAACATTAACAACGACTTCTCACTGTCCCACCATAGCCCCGCCCACAATGACCTATATTCTGTCTAACATTAACAACGACTTCTCACTGTCCCACCATAGTCCCGCCCACAATGACCTATATTCTGTCTAACATTAACAATGACTTCTCATTGTCCCACCATAGCCCCGCCCACAATGACCTATATTCTGTCTAACAACGACTTCTCACAGTCCCACCATAACCCCGCCCACAATGACCTATGTTCTGTCTAACAACGATTTCTCACTGTCCCACCATAACCCCGGCCCCAATTTTCTTTTATTTTTTAAAAACAATGTGAATGTGACGTCAACATTTCCTGACTAGACCATTAAAACTAATCATTGACAATTGAAACATTTTAAAACGTCCGAGACAACAATTGATCAGCAGGTTGATGCAGTGTGCCCCAGGCATTGTAGCAATATATATATAAAAACCGTAAAAGCTTGACAAATCCATTAGCCGACTTCACATGGTCAGCTTGCATTTTTCAGTGTGGGTTTAACAGAATCGCCACTAGTAGGCCTACTGTGTGTCCTGCCCTGAGCAATATTATTGCAGTCTATTTATCTATTTACTATATCCTTTGATTAAATACGTCACCAATGCTGAAAGTGACCGGACTTCTTTCTCTGCTGGTATTTGTACTCCTCGAGGCGAGTCCAGTTGTTAGTGACACATTACCACTTCTACCAAATGCTACCGAGGGGGATTTTCTTCGTCTTCACGAAAGACTCCTAACAAACTACAGGTGAGAATGGCAACTCTAACCCTAACTACAGGTGAGAATGGCAACCCTAAACCTAATTACAGGTGAGAATGGCAACTCTAAACCTAATTACAGGTGAGTATGGCAACCCTAAACCTAATTACAGGTGAGAATGGCAACCCTAAACCTAACTACAGGTGAGAATGGCAACCCTAAACCTAACTACAGGTGAGAATGGCAACCCTAAACCTAACTACAGGTGAGAATGGCAACCCTAAACCTAACTACAGGTGAGAATGGCAACCCTAAACCTAACTACAGGTGAGAATGGCAACCCTAAACCTAACTACAGGTGAGAATGACAACCCTAAACCTAACTACAGGTGAGAATGGCAACCCTAAACCTAATTACAGGTGAGAATGGCAACCCTAAACCTAACTACAGGTGAGAATGGCAACCCTAAACCTAACTACAGGTGAGAATGGCAACCCTAAACCTAACTACAGGTGAGAATGGCAACCCTAAACCTAACTACAGGTGAGAATGGCAACCCTAAACCTAACTACAGGTGAGAATGGCAACCCTAAACCTAACTACAGGTGAGAATGGCAACCCTAAACCTAACTACAGGTGAGAATGGCAATCCTAAACCTAACTACAGGTGAGAATGGCAACCCTAAACCTAACTACAGGTGAGAATGGCAACCCTAAACCTAACTACAGGTGAGAATGGCAACCCTTAACCTAACTACAGGTGAGAATGGCAACCCTAAACCTAACTACAGGTGAGAATGACAACCCTAAACCTAACTACAGGTGAGAATGGCAACCCTAAACCTAACTACAGGTGAGAATGGCAACCCTAAACCTAACCACAGGTGAGAATGGCAACCCTAAACCTAACTACAGGTGAGAATGGCAACCCTAAACCTAACCACAGGTGAGAATGGCAACCCTAAACCTAACTACAGGTGAGAATGGCAACCCTAAACCTAACTACAGGTGAGAATGGCAACCCTAAACCTAACTACAGGTGAGAATGACAACCCTAAACCTAACTGCAGGTGAGAATGGCAACCCTAAACCTAACTACAGGTGAGAATGGCAACCCTAAACCTAACTACATGTGAGAATGGCAACCCTAAACCTAACTACAGGTGAGAATGGCAACCCTAAACCTAACCACAGGTGAGAATGACAACCCCGAGCCATGGGGAAATGTTTAATCCTTTATTTATATTGACTTTGCTTTTGTTCGTGGCTGGCAAAATCTTCGGACGACTAATTGACCCACTTCCTGTCAACCTATTAAGCTAAAACTTGGTACATATACTCGTTGCCGATGACAACACATTCTTTCAAATTTTCTGCTTCCCCCCCCCCACCCCGAAGAAAACAACAAAAAACCAACAACAACCCAACCCACAAAAGTTATTTTTTCCTGTTTTGTATTTTGTGAGAATCAGGGAAATAGGCGACTGGTATTTGATATTTCCCACTTGTTTACATTTAATGACCACATAGAAACAAGACAAACTTAATGTCTAACATAATATGACGCATCTTTATGGTTTCTTTCAGTCGTCATATGCGTCCACTGACCAACCAGTCTGCATCTATGGGCGTGTCACTTAAATTTGACCTGCTGTCAGTCTCAGATATTGATGACGTCAAGCAACGTATTTCTGTCTTAGCAGTGGTCAGCGTACAATGGTAAGTCTGTCCCATGTGCAGTGGTCAGCGTACAATGGTAATTCTGTCCCACGTGCAGTGGTCAGCGTACAATGGTAAGTCTGTCCCACATGCAGTGGTAGATATCAATTTGGTGGTGTAGCCATGTCATTTTGCAAAATAAAAGTTTGATCAAAGCTCTGACAGTTGTAATCTTCTTTCGTCACTTTCAGGACTGATAAAAATTTAATCTGGGATCCTACTGACTATGGTGGAATAGACAGAATGTATTTTAACGAGGATCACATTTGGGCTCCAATAATTTACATAGTTGAATCCCAGACGAAAGGGCCAACCTTGTTCAACCTACCGACTACACACCTTGTACTTCCAGATGGCTCTGTCAACTTTGGCTCTTCTGGGATTCTGGAAACATCCTGCACCCTGGATATGACCTACTTTCCGTACGATTACCAATCATGTAAATTCGGATTCGGTGTACTGGACTCATCCAAGAGGGATATCTCTTTGGTACCCGATCCTAGAGGCCCACAGAAGTCAGCAGCGTACGTCCCTGATGGAGAATGGAATGTGTACGGCTTTTCAATAGATGAAGCTTTGTACGGAAAAATAAATTATGAATCCCAGACTCTTTACGTGGTTCTCAAACTTCAAAGACGGTCTACTTACTATGTCCTGAATGTCATTGTTCCCGCGGTGACAGTCTCTCTCTTAAGTTTGCTGACGTTTGCTGTTCCAGTCGAGAGTGGGGAAAGATTGGCCTACGCTCTGACAAATCTTCTCTCCTTATCAGTTTACATAACTTACATTGGGAGTATCATGCCATCATCGTCTGTGGACCTCCCAATTATCCTGCAATACCTGGTATCTCTGTTCCTCATTAGCTCAATGTGCGTTGTCATGACTGTTGTTGTTATTGCAATAAGATGGAGTCAGGTCATTATATCAGGGGAAAAATACAAGACGGTTTTTCTTCTAGGATTTCCTATTACTTTGAAATGTGAAAAAATGACGGAGGCGCTGTGCCGAAGGCGGAAAATAGCATGCCTAGAAAATAACTCGTCGATAGAATGTACCAGCCTCAACTCATCGGAACTACAAAACCTTTGGGACGCTCCTAAAGAGAATGTTTTTGTGGAAACGGCCTTAATTGGGAAATCGTCTGCTGTAAGGAGTAAACCAAAGAGCAACGTCAAGCCTTTTGTCAGTACCGGTACTGATGACTCGCGATCACAGGGCCCCGTTGAAATGAAGAGCATGCCTAAAACAAGTGATGACGTGCCTAAAGCGGTCCCTGGGGTTTACCCGGAGTACGAGTTGACATCCGGTGACATGGATCCGGATGTGTTGCGCATTTGTACAAAAGTAGATTTATGCAGTTTCTGTTTGTTGCTTGCTGTATTCCTTGTCATGACAGCCGTCTCCTTTGTGCAACTAAATAATCAACATTCTAAGTAGATTACAACGCCATGTTTTCATTGGGCTAAAATTTTCTTTTACAATTTACATGACTCTTACTGTACTGATGATAATGTGATCACATTGAAAGTACGATGAGGTGAATCAGCATGTATGATACTAATTTCAACAATGTCTTAATTTTTTTTGTTAAATGCCATGTTTTAGGATTTAAATCATATTCCAAAATTATCAACATGTAGACACAAGTAATGTGTGCTTTTTATAACTTTTAACTTCAATTCAGTGGCGTAGTGAGGGGGGGGGCATCATGCCCCGGGCGCTACTCACAAAGGGGCGCCAAATGGTATATTTTACTATAATATTGTATGGTTTTCGAATGGGGGGGGGGGCGCTAAAAAGGTATTGGGGGCACTAAAAAGTATTGTGCCCCGGGCGCGAGTTAAGCTCGCTACGCCACTGCTTCGATTGAGACTTAAGTTAAAATTAGATTGAGACCACCTTAAAGAATGTATTTACCCAGGTGCTCAAAAAAAAACCAACCAATTTTTATTATTTGAAAATGATGAATGGATATTTTAAGTTTTAGCAGGAATAGAAACCATACGGGGGTAGTTACTGATGGTGGGAAAGTTACTGATGGGCACGTTTATGTTGGTGGGCAAGTTACTGATGGTGAGCAATTTACTGATGGTGAGAACGTTACTGATGGTGGGAAAGTTACTGATGGTGGGCAAGTTACTGATGGTGTGAAAGTAAATGATGGTGGGCAAGTTACTGATAGTGGGAAATTTACTGACGGTGGGCAAGTTAATGATGGTGGGAAAGTTACTGATGGTGGGCAAGTTACTGATAGTGGGAAATTTACTGATGGTGGGCAAGTTAATGATGGTGGGAAAGTAACTGAAGGTGAGAAAGTTACTGATGGTGGGCAAGTTACTGATGGTGTGAAAGTAACTGAAGGTGGGAAAGTTATTGATGGTAGGCAAGTTACTGATCGTGTGAAAGTAACTGAAGGTGGGAAAGTTATTGATGGTGGGCAAGTTACTGATGGTGTGAAAGTAACTGAAGGTGGGAAAGTTATTGATGGTGGGCAAGTTACTGATAGTGTGAAAGTAACTGAAGGAAAAGTTACTGACGGTGGGCTTTAACAGTTGACTATGATTGTAAAATAATGTTAGTTTTAAATATTTTTTCAAATTCTATCCATGATTTTAGATAACTTTTTTAAAAGATGTTATTTATCGAGCAAGTGTTTAAAAAACCTTCATTTAATACAAAAGTTTCAAATAAGAATTGCATGACCATTCATTTATTTTACTTTTTGGACAGTCCTCAATAATTACACATTTGATTTGACATTACCAAGAAATATATGTTGTTGTTGTTCGTCCGTCAAAACGACTAGGACCATCCAGTCATCCGGTTAGGGGGGTGGGTTACGGTGGGTTCGTAGGTGGCTTGCCAATCCTATACTTGCTCGGAATAGTCTGTGGCACCGCGGGCAGGGGATAGTTGGTACAGTCGTGACTTTAATAATGTTCTTTCCGGCTTGCCTGCGTGTCTCAATGGTGGCCATCCTACTGGCTTCATAAGATTTAGCCCCTATCTTGACCAATGATCTCCACCTGACTCTGTCCTGGGCTGTCTGCTCCCATTTAGTAGTGTCGATGCTGAAGGCCTTTAGTGCCACTTTCAGTGAGTCTTTGTAACGTTTTTTTGGACCTCCTTGGGAGCGCTTGCCTGTCGTGAGCTCACCATAGAATATTTGTTTAGGGAGCCGGTGATCTTCCATACGGGCAACGTGTCCCATCCAACGGAGTTGATACTGCATCAGGGTGGTGAAGATACTAGGTAGGTTCGCTCTAGCGAGAACCTCTGTGTCAGGAACTTTGTCTTGCCACCTGATGCCGAGGAGTTTCCTGAGGCTGGTTGTGTGAAAATGGTTCAGTTTTTTAGCGTGACGCTGGTAGACTGTCCACGTTTCACACCCGTAGAGCAATGTCGAGAGGACTGCTGCGCTGTAGACCTTGATCTTCGTTTCCCGTCTGATACCTCTCCTGTCCCAAACAGTGCTGCGGAGCCTGCCAAATATGGCTCTAGCTTTTGCAAGTCTGGCATTCATTTCATCATCCATGATGACAGATCTGGAGAGGGTGCTGCCCAAGTAAGTAAATTTATCCACCGCGTTAAGACGCTGTCCGCTGATGATGATGTTGGGTTCAGCGTAGGGCCTACTGGGAGCTGGCTGATAGAATACCTCATTGCAGTCTTCTTCGCGTTGATTGTTAGTCCAAAGTTGTTGCAGGTCTCAGAAAAGATATCAACGCTTTGCTGCATGGCAGCCCCAGAGTCAGCATTGAGGGCACAATCGTCCGAAAACAGAAGCTCGTTGATGGTGGTATGTTTGACCTTTGTTTTAGCTTGAAGCCTCTTTAGGTTGAAGACAGATCCATCGGTGCGGAAACGGATTGGCAAGCCCGATGTGGAGTCCCTGAACGCATCAGACAGCATTGCAGAATACATAATACTGAAGAGCGTGGGAGCCAGGACACAGCCCTGCTTCACACCATTTGTGACAGGGAATGCTTGAGATGACTGACCGTTGTCCTGCACTCTGGCCATCATGCCATCATGCAGCTGACGGATGATGGTGGTGAATTTTTCTGGGCATCCGTACTTTTTCATGATTTTCCACAGGCCATCTCTATTGACCCTGTCAAAAGCCTTATTCATGTCAATAAATGTTTTGCTCCTGACATTTCTCTTGGAGCTGCCTGGCAGCAAACACCATATCGATAGTTCCTCGTTTTTTTCGGAAACCACATTGACTTTCGGGTAGGAGACCTCGCTCCAGATGTGCATTTAGGCGGTTCAGAAGGGCTCGGGCCAAGATCTTGCCTGCGATGGACAGCAGTGAAATTCCGCGGTTTCCTTTGTGTTTGTACAGGTGGATAATGGAGGCATCTTTGAGGTCCTGTGGTACAGTTTCCGTCTGCCAGATGATCTGGAATAGACGCAATAGCTTATCCGTCAACGCTGGTCCACCCTCTTTGTAGAAATATATACTCAATGACTGTCAGCATGGCTTCAGAGTCAATAGATCATGTGAGACCCAGCTCCTTGAGTTTGTTGAAGACTTGATGACAAATCTAGAAAACAGCAGGCAAACTGATGTGCTGGTGATGGACTTCTCTAAGGCCTTTGACCGTGTCAATCATAGTTTTCTTCTACACAAACTTCAGAGATATGGGATCCAAGGCATTACTATAACATGGATCTCTAGCTTCCTCAACAACCGATGTCAAGCAGTAGTGGTGGACGGTGCAAGCTCGTCCTTTGTCAATGTTAAGTCAGGGGTCCCCCAGGGCTCAGTGCTAGGCTCCTGTTTGTTCCTAGCATATATCAATGACCTACCCGAGAAACTGACATCCCACACAAGACTGTTCGTAGATGACACAACCGTGTATAGGACAATCACCAACAGATCTGACCAGGACCAGCTACAAGAGGATCTCAATCGGTTAGCTGAGTGGGAGGCGAGCTGGGACATGAAATTTCATCCAGCCAAGTGCCAGACACTGTCAGTCTCTAGAAGTTGTACTCCTCTACGCTACCACTATGAATTGCATGGTCATTTGCTTGAGTCAGTTTCCTCCGTAAGATACCTGGGTCTTACCATTCAGAGAGAGGTCCGCTGGGACGAGCATATTAACAATGTGTGCAACCAGGCAAACAAGACCCTGGGGTTCTTAAGGCGTAATCTAAAGATCAGCAACTCCAGTGTGAAAGAAAGAGCCTATAAAGCCTTTGTCCGGCCGCTTTTAGATTATGCATCTTCGGTCTGGGACCCATTCACTCAGAAGAGCATCAACAGATTGGAGGCAGTACAGCGACGGGCAGCACGCTTTGTCCTGAACCGCTACAGGAATACCTCTAGTGTTGGCAGCATGCTGGAAACACTGGGCTGGTCACTATTGGAGGAACGATGACGACAGTCCAGGCTCTCCATGATTTACAAGATAAATAATGGGCTAGTCCACTGCTCTGGCATTAAACAGAAACTCGTCCCTCTCCCTCATAGACAGCGACGAGGCCAAGACAGGCAGTTCCGGCTCATCCCAGCGAGAAGCCAGTTCGGCTCACCCCAGCAAGAAGCCAGTATAGGAACTGCTCATTCCTACCAAAGACAATCAGGGACTGGAACAAGCTTCCAAAAGGAACAGTTGAGGCGACAACACATGACTCATTTGCGTCTATTGCCTCAGGCCTTCCAACCCCTAGTGTATGATAACCACACAGCTACTCTTGTAACCAGTGACATATCCTCATCAACACCAGGCACAGAGACATTGCAAATCCCATCTACATTCATAGAAGCCATAATGATCAATAAATTGATAGTGGGCCCTTAATATATATATAGAAGAAGAAGAAATCAAATAACTTTACTGATGCGTAATGTTTTGTCTGTTTTATTGAAATTCTTGTCAAATCAAATAACTTTAGACATGTAATATTTTGTCTGTTTTATTGAAATTCTTGTCAAATCAAATAAATTAAGACACATGTTTTATGTTTTATTGAAATTCTTGTCAAATCAAATAACTTAAGACACATAATGTTTTGTCTGTTTTATCGAAATTCTTGTCAAATCAAATAACTTTAGACATGTAATATTTTGTCTGTTTTATTAAAATTCTTGTCAAATCAAATAAATTAAGACACATGTTTTATGTTTTATTGAAATTCTTGTCAAATCAAATAACTTAAGACACATAATGTTTTGTCTGTTTTATCGAAATTCTTGTCAAATCAAATAACTTTAGACACATAATGTTTTGTCTGTTTTATTGAAATTCTTGTCAAATCAAATAACTTTAGACACGTAATGTTTTGTCTGTTTTATTGAAATTCTTGTCAAATCAAATAACTTTAGACACGTAATGTTTTGTCTGTTTTATTGAAATTCTTGTCAAGCTCAATGTAACAAAAATAAACTTTAAAATATACACCACAAAAAATTCTTGAAAAAAACTTAATCGGAAGTCCAAAGCTGAGACTAACGATGTTATAAAGCAGCAAGCCTGCAACTGGAATATTGGCAACTTTTGGATGACATTTTGTTGTTAATTTTCTTGAAATTAAAAAAAAACCTGTGTTTAAATAAGGACCTAAACAATGAGTGTCAAAACCATTCATGTCATTTGATGACATCAGTAGTCATGTCATTGGATATGAATGACATCACTAGTGGTGTCATTTGATGACATCAGTAGTCATGTCTTTGGATATGAATGACATCACTAGTGGTGTCATTTGATGACATCAGTAGTCATGTCATTGGATATGAATGACATCACTAGTGGTGTCATTTGATGACATCAGTAGTGGTGTCATTTGATGACATCAATAGTGGTGTCATTTGATGACATCAGTAGTGGTGTCATTTAAGGACATCAATAGTCGTGTCATTTAAGGACATCAATAGTCGTGTCATTTAAGGACATCAATAGTCATGTCATTTGATGACACACTGACTTAATCATCAAAACCTAAAAACAGACCAAAGCATCAAGTTTATATGAAAAACAAGATAAATCCATTGGAAAAGTTAAGCTCAGCAAACAGCATTGGAATAAGAAAACACTTTGTTGATATTGCTTCAAAGAAGTAGAAAAATTATGAAAATATAAAAAAAAATTCTAGCAATACCCTAGCCATTATCAGTCCGTAGTCAGGGTGTGACCAGAATTACAATTTTCATTGCAAGTCAGGACTTCATGCAGAGAGAGATATCGGTCTTATTTCCTCGGCAAAACCATCATCGTAATTTGATTATTTAAAATAATCAAATGATCCAGTTTGACCATGTCTGAAAATGATTTTAATATGTTGTCAAGAAAGCCTGACCTGATATCTTCTCCGTAATGGTACAAGAGTTGCTTTATAGAGCTACATTTTTCTCATTAAAAAAGTGTCAAGACCCATAGGTGGGAAATATAGATGTGAAAAGAAACAACAATCATAGGGCAAAAACTCTAAATATATAAATCAAACTGATATGACTGCTCTTGGCCTACTAAGATATGACTGCTCTTGGCCTACTAAGATATGACTGCTCTTGGCCTAATAAGATATGACTGCTCTTGGCCTACTAAAAACTTCATTTTAGATTCTTTTCATTTTCAGAAAATACACCTGATCTCAGCTAAAATACACCTGAACTCAGCCATTCTCAACAGGTCAGCATTAACACTAACACCCTTCTGCATTAAAAAAATTAACTTTAAAACATTCCACCTATTCTAAAATTGATCTTAAAGCAGTATCCAGAAGTAAGGACATTTCATTGAAAGCATCATAATTTACTTTTTGTATAATTCTTTTTTTCTTTTTAAGATGCAGGTCTGATATGTGTTGGTGTGGGTGGGGGGATTGGGGGGGGGGGTGGTTGACTAATGGTAGTTCCAAAGGGAGGGGCACTGAGTGTAGGTCCAATGGGAGGGGCACTAAGTGTAGGTCCAATGGAAGGGGCACTAAGTGTAGGTCCAATGGGAGGGACACTAAGTGTAGGTCCAATGGGAGGGGCAATAAGTGTAGGTCCAATGGGAGGGGCACTAAGTGTAAGTCCAATGGGAGGGCCACTAAGTGTAAGTCCAATGGGAGGGCCACTAAGTGTAGGTCCAATGGGTGGGGCACTTAGTGTAGGTCCAATGGGAGGGGCACTAAGTGTAGGTCCAATGGGAGGGGCACTAAGTGTAGGTCCAATGGGTGGGGCACTTAGTGTAGGTCCAATGGAAGGTGTACTAAGTTTAGGTCCAATGGGTGGGGTACAAAATATAGGTCCAATTGGGGGGGGGGGGGGGGGGAACGGGGGACTAATTGCAATTGTGTCATCAAACATGTTAATAATGTTCATGGTAGTCTTAACAAAAATTTCTTTAAATGTCTTTCTTCTTATACTTTATATTATACTTTCTTTTTAAACTTCATATTATACTTTCTTTTTATACTTTAAATTGTACTTTCTTTTTATACTTTATATTATAATTTCTTTTTATACTTTATATTATAATTTCTTTTTATACTTTATATTATAATTTCTTTTTATACTTTATATTATAATTTCTTTTTATACTTATGCTCCAAATTTTCCATACAAGCCTGATGCGGTTCAATAAAAAGTAGGAATAAGTTTAGATGATTTTTATTATAAAACAAAATTATTTTTACATAATGATAATCACAGAAATAGTCCTTGAGCAATTTAAAGTTGGTTTCTCTCACAAATTCAACTTTGTCCCGTTATCAACAACACGCTGGCTAAAGCATCTCTCTGCTTGGAATAAGACTTTGCTGCCATGATTGTTGTCAATTTCAAAGCATTTTTTTATATACTTGTTCAAACAATACCAAATATGGTTAAACAAAAAACAAACATTAATTATATAATTTAAGTGAGATGGTCACTGGACTATTTTAATCCCCTTTTGCTTAAATAAAAAAAAAAAAGCATCTCACCCAAAATTTAACTGTTAAATATGAATATGACAGCTTTTGATTTGTACATATTGACCTAATTTTTTATTTGAAATTTGAATGAAATTTTTGTCATTCCAAAATATCAAAATAATTAACTATAACATAAAAAACGTTAAATATTAACATAATTATTTTAGAAATGATAGCTTGGATTTTGTATTATCCTCCAAGTGTATTATAATATCAACTTAATGGATTTTATATTATCCTCCAAGTGTATTATAATATCAACTTAATGGATTTTGTATTATCCTCCAAGCGTATTATAATGTGAACTTATTTCATAGAGAACATAACAGCTAAACCTAAAAGTTGACATAACTGAAGAAAGGCGGATACATTATTGTAAACAGGTACAAAGTGGTAGCAAAATACATTTGAAAAACACACATAAAAATGTTTAAAAATAAATTATGCAAATTCATATAAATGAGATAGTACAAAATCTATAATTGGGCAAAATGCTCAGAAATATTTTAAATAAATACCTAATTTTGTATTACGATTAAAGGCATTTCAAGTTCTTCAATTACTTCAAAATATAAACACGCATACATTATTTATAATTTGATTATATACATAAACGTAACTGATGTTAGCAGAGCAGAACAAAAATACAGAAAGAAAAAAAAAAGGAACATTTTATTTTGAAGCATTCATGGCCAAAGTGCCTTTAATTCCTTGGTGATCTAAATCACCTTAATAATTTTGAAAAGGTCGGCCCTTTTAAAAAAATGCTCTTGATTGTAAATTAAAAGGCCCGCTACGAGTTACGTTATTGAATGCGTTTCCTTTCAATACAAATGGAATGGTTGGACTCGCATTATAAGATTTGAGCAGGTAATGATAATCCCAAGGGTTTAGACTCAATCACTTTAGCTTATAAATGTATAGGAACTCATGTTTTAATCCAGTGCACAAATAAACTCATGTTTTGACCCAGTGCACAAATAAGCTCACGTTTTGACCCAGGGCACATTTTTAACCTTAGGTTTTCATTTATTATTTTCAATATTTGTAAGAATTCTTTTACAAAATATTTTCGGTCAATTTTGAGTGTTAATGACCTATTGTCCCTTTGGATAAATTACCTAAAGAAATAAAATCAAATTTTGGAGATGTGTGGGGGCCATACGTCATAATATGTTATTGACTGTTGTCATGTATCCTTTATTATATATCTTGTTTTATTGATTTCAAGTGCTAAATTATAGAGGAAGAGTTGCTGTGTTCCACTACGTTTAATGGGATTATTGGGGGGAAAAAACAACAAAATCAAGAGTAAGCTGTGGTATTAAATGAACAAGTTACAAAACAATCATGTCAATGAACAAGTTACAAAACAATCATGTCAATGAACAAGTTACAAAACAATCATGTCACTGAACAAGTTACAAAACAATCATGTCAATGAACAAGTTACAAAACAATCATGTCACTGAACAAGTTACAAAACAATCATGTCACTGAACAAGATACATAACAATCATGTCAATAAACAAGATACAAAACAATCATGTCAATGAACAAGTTACAAAATAATCATGTCAATGAACAAGTTACAAAACAATCATGTCACTGAACAAGATACATAACAATCATGTCAATAAACAAGACACACAAAAATCATGTCAATGAAGATGCAGCAATGTTGTCTCACAAAACAATAATGTCAATTAAGACTCAGCACTGTTGTCTCCCAAAAGCTATGCCAATATTTTTGACTTTTAAATGGCTTTTAGACTTAATCACATGTTCTGTTCATAGACTTGGAACAGCGCTTGCACAAGTTCAGTTTTTATTTTTACTGTAAAAGAAGATTTTTTTTTATATGCATTGAATTTCATACTTACAAACAATAACTGAGGTCATAGGGACAATCATGTGACCTTTAACCCCACAACCCCTCGCCCCCCCCCCCCACCCATTCTATGTAACATGTCAAGAAATAAGATCCTTTTTCATTGGTCCATTCATTCAGGCCAAACAATTAAATTACAAGTTTAATTAGATTGACTTGTGTGCCTGGCATTTAGCATATATTACAAATTACTGTCAGCAATTTAGAAGTGCACTTGGAATAAATTTAACTTGGTGATATCCAACATGTGTCATGATAAACCACAGTGTTGTCAAGGTTCATAACCCCGTCACACATGTCACAGCAGTTTTGTCAAGGTTCATAATCCTGTCACAAGCTCTTGATGAGCGGTCATTTTCCCTAAAATTTGAATGTCAAAGATGTCATCCTTACAATCCAAGACCCGGGTTCTTAACCAGGGAGCCAGACAACATGCCATAAATCATGTTTTTTAGCATTTTTATTAGCAGGAGCAGATGATTTTGTCGTGGTGTATTATTGTACTGGTACTGATACTGGCACTGATACTGATACTGGTACTGATACTGGCACTGATACTGGCACTGATACTGGCACTGATACTGGCACTGATACTGGCACTGATACTGGCACTGATACATTTTTGGCTTGTTTTGTTGCACATTTATTCAAGAAGCAAAACTAACATAACTAAATTATTTTCATAGTTATTTCTCTTACTAAAGACTTAATGGAGGGTTAGGGTGGTGCTAGAAATGTTTTGAAACTGAGGGTGAGGATGGGGGTGGCGCCGCAAAAAAGGTTAAGAAGTCTGATCTAAGATAAACATTTCTTCATGGATTATTAAGCTCTCGTAAGTTGTGACAATTTAAAGTGGTCCGGGTTTCTTTCTCCTTATTTCAAACATTTTAAACTCTAAAAACGTACCTCAATAAGTTGAATATCCTTCTCAGAAAAATCCGGAGCTTTTAAACTAGAATATCTCAACCTCAGCAGGTCTCCAACGTCATCAATGATCTGTAGAGCCTGACAATGAAAGGTTTCAGGCGAATGGTTTCATAAAACATGTCTTTAAAGCAATACAGGCAAAGTTCACTTATATATATATATTATTTTGATAAATTTCCCCAGGCAGCACAAGATACATCTCAAAATAAAGGAATGAATTTGATGAATAATTAACCTTCTTGGGTACATACATATCGGAGGTACGAAATAGGATGTGTACACTTTTACATGGATGACTATATATTTAAATTATATGGTATTACATTTGTGAGAAAAGAGATGTTACATTCTCTTTTTACAAATAAGCCCATGTTTACCAATTAAGAAAATCAATGACAATATTAAAACATGGGTACATTTATATAACTATACCCATGAATATCAAAACCCAAACATTTTCACACTTGAAAATTTAATTTTGAAAAATGGAGATGGGTTAATATTTTCTTTAAAAAAATGAAACTATATTTTTGTTTTTACTTTGTGAAAAGTGAAGTTGGTGTGTATTTTTCTTTTTAATGAGATTAACAAATTTAAAAAAATAAAAAAAGACACTCAAGTCTGTTATAGACGTGAAAAACGGTTGCGAGATAAAAGAATTCTTTCTTTTACAATTTTCTGATAATTTATAATTAAACAAACAAGGCAAAAGTTTGTTTAAATTTTTGATGACGATATCAATACATCAAATTCCTTTATAAAATGTATATCAAATATAGAAATTTTAACTAGAGGCAGACACCAATAAAAGTGGGCACAACTGGGGACAGCTAGAGAGACTGGCCCAAGACCGGGATGCCTAGAGAGCCTTTGTTTGTGGCCTATGCCATAGTGATGATGATGATGGTAGAAATTTTGTTGTAAATTGAAGATTATGTTTTCACAATTTTAAGTGGATGACAATATCTTTCAAATCAATGGTATTCCATTTGTGAAAAATAGATGTTATATTCTCATTTTACAAATGAATACATGTTTACCAATTAAGAAATCAATGACGTTAACAAAACGTAAGTACATTTACATAATTATACCCATGAATATCAAAACCCAATCATTTTACACAAGTGAAAATTTAATTTTCAAAATAGGGATGGGTTAAGATTGTCTTAAATAGATAGATAGATAGATAGACAGACCAGCGGACAGACAGACAGAGATAGACAGACAGACAGAGGGAGAGAGAGAGAGAAAGAGGGATAGAGATAGAGACAGACTGAATAGTTGCGCAAAAGCTATCTTTTATTCAGTACTATAACTATACATATATAACAATTAATGTGTGTATGTAAGTCCTGTATGCACTCCTATGCCATTCATCTGATTGCGATAAAACTTTTGTGAGTTTTGTACACACGGCCGCAAAATTTTCTGAATTATTCTACACATTCTACAATATTCCCTTTTGGGTCAGGGGCGACATGTCAGTTTGTGTGAGACATAATAAGTCGGTTTCTAAATTAGTAAAACCATTTTACAAATTTGTGTTTGGGGCCGGGGGCCTTATGTTTTTAAATTTTTTATGTGAGCTATATAAATATAATTTCAAACAGAGCTACTGCATGGGTGGATCAATCGCTACGAGTATGTGGACAAAATGTTGAAAATCCATGCTTCTCACGTGGACAACTGTATGTTGCCTGCTCACGCGTCCAAAAACCTAATTTATTTGTGTATGCACCAGACGGAAAAATGAAACAATATTTTCTATTTAAAAATTACTTCAAAAACGTAATCAAAACACAAACACTTTTTATCTTTGAGTGGCATTGCAACTCAGGCCGCGTTCTCGCTAGTATATTAGAAGGAGCTAATGTGACCATGTGACACTGGATTCTTAAAAACTATGCTGATGATTTTTGTATTATTTTACACAAATGGAATCAAATTAAATCTGATCAAATGTGTCTGCTTCAGACCTGTTTACCCCTGAGTTAGCATCATATTAGTTTCAGCTCTAAAAAACGTACAAAAGAGTAGTTTGGTCAATGGGGATTTGGGGTTGTTTGTGTCTGACTTTCACTGGCTTGCAATCAAAATACAAGCTGTATCCTCCAAAATAAAAATATTCCGGTTGGTTCATTGAGATCAAACCAGCCAAAGCCAATCACGGTTATTCTGAGTTGATTATTTCAGAGTTAACACTACATATGCCCTAACTTATTACTGACCCAATTATTCTGAGTTGATTATTTCAGAGTTAACACTACATATGCGCTAACTTATTACTGACCCAATTATTCTGAGTTGATTATTCCAGAGTTAACACTACATATGCGCTAACTTATTACTGACCCAATTATTCTGAGTTGATTATTTCAGAGTTAACACTACATATGCGCTAACTTATTACTGACCCAATTATTCTGAGTTGATTATTTCAGAGTTAACACAAAATATGCGGTAACTTATTACTGAAAATTATTCATTTTTAATTAAAAATAAACCAAGCAAACGAAAAAACTCCCGAAACCATGTTTTTTTTTTCCAACTGATTTAAAAAAGATTGAACAATTTGTTTATAAGCTATTCTTACTTCATCCAACATTTCTTTTGTGTGAGCTGCAGAAAGGCAGAATCTGGCCCTTGTCTCGATAAGAGGGGTGGCTGGGAAGCCTACAACAACAGTTGCCATTCCACGTCTCAATGTTTCTCTACTGAACATTCTGAGCATTGATACAAATATA
The DNA here is from genome assembly GCA_964017045.1 of Omphiscola glabra. Taxonomy (NCBI): domain Eukaryota; kingdom Metazoa; phylum Mollusca; class Gastropoda; family Lymnaeidae; genus Omphiscola; species Omphiscola glabra. Next base: position 50,480,620 of record OZ024797.1, on the reverse strand, counting down.
TAACACATATAAGAAAAATATACTTTTGAAACAAATGTAGGACTTCACAAAATGTTGAATATATAAAGGGAGAAAACTCCATCAGTTTTAATGAAATAAAAAGAATGTAAAATTTAAACATGATTTTTTTTCAATAACCATCATATATATCTGAAAATACATGTAAGTTGCTTCAGTATGGCATTTCATTGAAAGAACTTTACATGTAACTTTTATAGCTTTTCAACTTACGCTACTTTAGAAGGCATGTACAAAAGGAGCGGAACGACAGGTGAATCTTTGTTTCCGTAGATAATGTAACCCTGATCGTGAAGACGTTTTCGAAAATATCGTGTGTTCCATGCCAACTGCCGAATTCTCTTCATACCTGGAAAAAATATATAATAATTCTTCTAAGTTTAACTCCATATTATTGTGTTCAACACATAGAGAAGATGACCATTTTCCAGAAAATTTCCTGAGCTCTCTCCCCTGGCCAATATTGCAAAGTATCTCAACTTATGGTCTTTTTTTTTTTTACAAATAAATCAATCTCAACGGAGCCAGGATGAAATGACGATTTAAAAAAAACAACTTCAATAACATTTATAGTTGTACTCATCGTTGTCTAGGTTTTCACATTCTCATCACAACCTTTAGGCAACAATTTGGATTGAAAAGAATCAACAAATTCTTTATTGCCAACGCATAAGAATCAACATGAAACTCATAAGAATCAACATAGTAAAACTCATAAGAAATCAACATAGTGAAACTCATTAGAATCAACATGAAACTCATAAGAATCAGCATGAAAATCATAAGAATCAACATAAAACTCATAAGAATCAACATAGTGAAACTCTTAAGAATCAACATAGTGAAACTCATAAAAATCAACATATTGAAACTCATAAGAATCAACATAGTGAAACTCATGCCTTCTTACACTGACAATTTGTTCAACTAATTCCCAGTCTATTTCCATCTATTGCCAAAAGAACATATTCCCATTGCTGTTTAGCTACAACATTTCAGCTCAGTTTTTATTGATAGTTTTATATTTGTTACTCTTTTTTTGTACTGTTGGCTGAAGACAGCTTCTTGCCAACAAAGAAGATGGCTTCTTGAGGATGACGGAGGTGGCTTCTTGAGGATGACGGAGGTGGCTTTTTGACGACCTTTCATTGTTTTGTTGTGCCTTTTTTAGGTTTTCCCCTATTATTATTTTTATCTATTTCCATCAAATCCAAAACACCATCAAATGAATTTTTTTAAAAACCAAACAACAAAATAATAAATATCTGAACCTTATTCAATACAACTATCATTTCACTATTCAATACAACTATCAGTTCACTATTCAATACAACTATCAGTTCACTATTCAATACAACTATCAGTTCACTATTCAATACAACTATCAGTTCACTATTCAATACAACTATCAGTTCAATATTCAATACAACTATCAGTTCACTATTCAATACAACTATCAGTTCACTATTCAATACAACTATCATTTCACTATTCAATACAACTATCAGTTCACTATTCAATACAACTATCAGTTCACTATTCAATACAACTATCAGTTCACTATTCAATACAACTATCAGTTCACTATTCAATACAACTATCAGTTCACTATTCAATACAACTATCAGTTCACTATTCAATACAACTATCAGTTCACTATTCAATACAACTATAAATTCACTATTCAATACAACTATCAGTTCACTATTCAATACAACTATCATTTCACTATTCAATACAACTATCAGTTCACTATTCAATACAACTATCAGTTCACTATTCAATACAACTATCAGTTCACTATTCAATACAACTATCAGTTCACTATTCAATACAACTATCAGTTCACTATTCAATACAACTATCAGTTCACTATTCAATACAACTATAAATTCACTATTCAATACAACTATCAGTTCACTATTCAATACAACTATCAGTTCACTATTCAATACAACTATCAGTTCACTAATATTCAAAGCTGAGAAATAAAAATCATCAGCCAGTTAAGCAGCTTTGGGCATGAAACAAATCTTGGAGAAAATAGTTTCAGTATAAGTAACTGAACTGACCTTCTTGTGTTCCATCTTTGCCCATGATGGTCCTCATGCAGCTAATAATTTGTTGTGCAACAGGTGGGGACATTGATGTTGAGTAAATGCAACTATGAGCGTGGCTTCTCAGATGATTGATCAGACGCTGAAAAACAACAAAATTATATCAATTAATATAGTCTTACAAGTTAACTTTAAGATGCCATAGCTAGCTTTACACAGAAAGGTGGCCTCTTCTCAAGGAAGGTCGGATGCCATAGCTAGCTTTACACAGAAAGGTGGCCTCTTCTCAAGGAAGGTCGGATGCCATAGCTAGCTTTACACAGAAAGGTGGCCTCTTCTCAAGGAAGGTCAGATGCCATAGCTAGCTTTACACAGAAAGGTGGCCTCTTCTCAAGGAAGGTCGGATGCCATAGCTAGCTTTACACAGAAAGGTGGCCTCTTCTCAAGGAAGGTCGGATGCCATAGCTAGCTTTACACAGAAAGGTGACCTCTTCTCAAGGAAGGTCGGATGCCATAGGTAGCTTTACACAGAAAGGTGGCCTATTCTCAAGGAAGGTCGGATGCCATAGCTAGCTTTACACAGAAAGGTGGCCTCTTCTCAAGGAAGGACCAAATTCTCTTTGACCTTTAGAGCAGGGATTGCCAACCTGCAGCCAGCATGCAAATCCAATATTGTGACCAACCTGCAGCCAGCATGCACATCCAATATTGTGGTCAACCTGCAGCCAGCATGCACATCCAATATTGTGGCCAACCTGCAGCCAGCATGCACATCCAATATTGTGGCCCGTGGCCAGCATGCACATCCAATATTTTGGCCCGTGGATGTTAAATTCACCACAAATAAAGTTATTCATTTTTCATTGGATTTTAAAACAAGAAAGTTTTCTGTTTCAAATAAATTGCCAGCATATTTCCTGGCAGTATGAAGATTGAAAGGGCCAATGGCCAGCATATTTCCTGGCAGTAAGAACATTGAAGCGGCCAATTGCCAGCATATTTCCTGGCAGTTAGAACATTGAAGGGGCCAATTGCCAGCATATTTCCTGGCAGTAAGAACATTGAAGCGGTCAATGGCCAGCATATTTCCTGGCAGTTAGAACATTGAAAGGGCCAATTGCCAGCATATTTCCTGGCAGTAAGAACATTGAAGCGGCCAATGGCCAGCATATTTCCTGGCAGTAAGAACATTGAAGCGGCCAATTGCCAGCATATTTCCTGGCAGTAAGAACATTGAAGCGGCCAATGGCCAGCATATTTCCTGGCAGTAAGAACATTGAAGCGGCCAATTGCCAGCATATTTCCTGGCAGTAAGAACATTGAAGCGGCCAATGGCCAGCATATTTCCTGGCAGTAAGAACATTGAAGCGGCCAATGGCCAGCATATTTCCTGGCAGTAAGAACATTGAAGCGGCCAATGGCCAGCATATTTCCTGGCAGTAAGAACATTGAAGCGGCCAATGGCCAGCATATTTCCTGGCAGTAAGAACATTGAAGCGGCCAATGGCCAGCATATTTCCTGGCAGTAAGAACATTGAATGGGCTATTTGTATAAGTTTTTAGTTCAGAAAATCCACCTTCTCAACTTAACACAACTGCTACGTATCCATAATTTTAAAACTGCAACTATTTCTACATGTTCAGTTGTCTAGCTGAAGATTTCTATCAACCAATTAATCAGAAATTAATTAAAAACTAAGTCATGTAGATTTATTACTAAGTCATGTAGATTTATTACTAAGTCAAGTAGATTTATTATTTTGTTAATATTTATCATCTTATTGTTATTATTTCTTATAAATCTTTATAATAATAGTTTAACTGGCAATCCTGAAATTTGGGGCTTGCATAAAAATGGGGTGCTTGCATAAAAATGGGGGGAATTTTTACAAAGGTTAATGTTGTTTTAATTAAAATCCTAGAAAGGATAAGATGAGCTAACCTTTGACCCGCCAATGTATCCTCCAGCAGAACCAAAGCTTTTAGTGAAAGTTCCCATCATAATATCTACATCATGAGGGTCCTGACCAAAATAGTCAACGACACCTTTGCCATGAGGACCCATTGCTCCAATACTATGAGCTTCATCTAAATAAACGTAGGCTTTGTATTTCTTTTTAAGGCACAAAACATCCGGCAGACGCACAATGGAACCTTCCATGCTGGGGACATTAAAAAAAAAAAGCATTTCTGTAATTTTTATTTTTAAAAATAATTATAATATTTCTCATAAGTTACTAGATGAGAGGGATATATTCCTTTATGCAAATGTCTTGTGATGCTTCTGATAAATTGAGCAATATAATTCCTTCCCTCTTGCACTCAAGAAATAAACACATCAAAACAGTGACAATCTGTGGGCCTATAAATAAACACATCAAAACAGTGACAATCTGTGGGCCTATAAATGTGACACATCAAAACAGTGAGAATCTGTGGGCCTATACATGAACACATCAAAACAGTGAGAATCTGTGGGCCTATACATGAACACATCAAAACAGTGAGAATCTGTGGGCCTATACATGAACACATCAAAACAGTGAGAATCTGTGGGCCTATACATGAACACATCAAAACAGTGAGAATCTGTGGGCCTATACATGAACACATCAAAACAGTGAGAATCTGTGGGCCTATACATGAACACATCAAAACAGTGACAATCTGTGGGCCTATAAATAAACACATCAAAACAGTGAGAATCTGTGGGCCTATAAATGAACACATCAAAACAGTGAGAATCGGTGGGCCTATAAATGAACACATCAAAACAGTGAGAATCTGTGGGCCTATAAATGAACACATCAAAACAGTGAGAATCTGTGGGCCTATAAGTGAACACATCAAAACAGTGAGAATCTGTGGGCCTATAAATGAACACGGAGGCTTTCTGTCCAATTAACTTTGGTACAAAGTATGCCTGTCCAGTTAACTTTGGTACAAAGTATGCCTGTCCAGTTAACTTTGGTACAAAGTAAGCCTGTCCAGTTAACTTTGGTACAAAGTATGCCTGTCCAGTTAACTTTGGTACAAAGCACGCCTGTCCAGTTAACTTTGCTACAAAGTAAGCCTGTCCAGTTAACTTTGGTATAAAGTACGCCTGTCCAGTTAACTTTGGTACAAAGTATGCCTCTCCAGTTAACTTTGGTACAAAGTACACCTGTCCAGTTAACTTTGGTACAAAGTATGCCTGTCCAGTTAACTTTGGTACAAAGTACGCCTGTCCAGTTAACTTTGGTACAAAGTACACATGTCCTTTCTTTATTTTCCTTTCACATGGTGTTATTACGTCATTTACATTTGTTTAAAAAAAAAAAGTCTGCAAATTTGGTTAGTCTGTTAGTTACATTAGAAGGACTTAGTCTGTTAGCTACATTAGTAAGACTTAGTCTGTTAGTTACATTAGTAAGACTTAGTCTGTTAGCTACTTTAGTAAGACTTAGTCTGTAAGTTACTTTAGTAAGACTTAGTCTGTAAGTTACTTTAGTAAGACTTAGTCTGTAAGTTACTTTAGTAAGACTTAGTCTGTAATTTACTTTAGTAAGACTTAGTCTGTAAGTTACTTTAGTAAGACTTAGTCTGTAAGTTACTTTAGTAAGACTTAGTCTGTAAGTTACTTTAGTAAGACTTAGTCTGTAAGTTAATTTAGTAAGACTTATTCTGTAAGTTACTTTAGTAAGACTTAGTCTGTAAGTTACTTAGTAAGACTTAGTCTGTTAGCTACATTAGTAAGACTTAGTCTGTAAGTTACTTTAGTAAGACTTATTCTGTAAGTTACATTAGTAAGACTTAGTCTGTAAGTTACATTAGTAAGACTTAGTCTGTAAGTTACATTAGTAAGACTTAGTCTGTAAGTTACATTAGTAAGACTTAGTCTGTAAGTTACATTAGTAAGACTTAGTCTGTAAGTTACATTTGCAAGACATGTTTTCAACTTTTAAAATTTAAAATGTTTTTAAATAGTACTTATATATCAAAATGATTACTGCAATAAAGGTCACCAAAAAGTCTGAGAAATGTTGTGATTTAATAAACAAAACATTCACGCATGTATTCTTTGATGTGTATTCTTATAGTATTGTGTCATATGATGGTCAGTGGAGATCTGAACAACTGAACTCACTCACAGGAAGTCAGTGGAGATCAGTGAGCAGTCTGTTTGCAGATTGTTTTAAAAACATTGGTGCATTTCCAGGTAAGACACTGCTTGACACAGTCAGATATGGGAACCATCATGGAGTATTGGCAAACATGCGGGGCTATGGTGTACAAGGAGATATGGTGTACAAGGAGCTATGGTGTACAATGGGCTAAGGTGGAAAAGGGGCTATGGTGTACAAGGGGGTATTGTGTACAACAAGCTATGGTGTACAACAGGAAATGGTGTACAAGGGGATATGGTGTACAAGGGGCTATGGTGTACAAGGGGTTATGGTGTACAAGGGGTTATTGTGTACAACAAGCTATGCTGTACAGGGGGCTATGGTGTACAAGGGGCTATGGTGTACAAGGGGTTATTGTGTACAACAAGATATGGTGTACAAGGGGCTATGGTGTACAAGGGGCTATGGTGTACAAGGAGCTAGAATTCTTTGAGGAATATACTTGGATGGCTTCATCAATCTCCAGACAATACATCTACTTGGTTTTGAGCGACCATGTTATTGTCCAGAAACTAACACAATGGTATGTTCGACCTGTATCTCATTAAGTACAAGGAAGGCAGAAAGTGATACAATCGTATTATAGGGGCCTATTTCATTAAGGCAATGCTAATAACCCTTATGCAGTGATTAAACAAAAAGATGCATAACATTTTGGTGCACACCATATTGTAAACAATTTCAAAAGAATTGATGAGTTACCTGTAAACACCCTCTACAACAATGAGAATTTTCTTCCAGGGCCGATGAGTTCTAGGTTGTCCTTCACATACTGCATCACGCAGTTTCTTTTCCAGATCTGCCATATCTGGTTATGACAAAACATTTATGTTAAGTTAAACTATCTTTGAAAGTCCCATGTTATTAGACTCCCATGTTAAACTATCTTTGAAAGTCCCATGTTATTAGACTCCCATGTTAAACTATCTTTGAAAGTCCCAGTTATTAGACTCCCATGTTAAACTATCTTTGAAAGTCCCATGTTATTAGACTCCCATGTTAAACTATCTTTGAAAGTCCCATGTTATTAGACTCCCATGTTAAACTATCTTTGAAAGTGTCTGGCCAAAAAATCAACATTACCACAACATTTTATCATCCATTTACAAATTAAAATTTCAAGGTATCAGAATTGTTTGTTAACAGTGAAAATCAAGGTATTTTAAAGTCCTGGAATTGTTTGGTAACAGTGAAAATCAAGTTGTCTTAAAGTCATGGAATTGTTTGTTAAATCCCCTTCTGAAATAATTTGTTTATTTAATTTTTTAAAATTTTCTTTACAGGCTGCACCTCATTTTGAAGATGAATTTGAATTATTATGTTGACTTACTACCCAAATAGGAAACAATATTTGAAGTTTTTTGTCTCAATTGTGCACTATTTTCCTTATATAAGTGCATCTTAAGTTTGTGTTATGATAATGAGGTGGGAGGGACCTCAAATGAGGTGGGAGGGACGTCAAATGAAGTGGAATGGGCCTCAATGAGGTGGGAGGGACTTCAAATGAGGTTAGGTGGAAGGAAAAATTTGAAACAGGGTATGGAAAAACTTGAAAAAAGGGATGCAACTAATTAATGAAGATGTTGGCAAGAAGCCCTCTTCCGTGAATAGCATAAACAAAGAGTAACACAAAGTTTACAATTTAGCTGACATGTTGCATCCTGGAGGATGGCGATAGGAATGTAGTAGACCAGTACTAGGTAAGAGATTTCATAAAGGCAAAGTAGGAAGGAAGAGAGGAATGTAGTAGACCAGTTGTAGGTAAAAGAGTTCATATAGGCAAAGTGGGAAGGATGAGAGGAATGTAGTAGACCAGTAGTAGGTAAGAGAGTTCATATAGGCAAAGTGGGAAGGAAGAGAGGAATGTAGTAGACCAGTAGTAGGTAAGAGAGTTCATATAGGCAAAGTGGGAAGGAAGAGAGGAATGTAGTAGACCAGTAGTAGGTAAGAGAGTTCATATAGGCAAAGTGGGAAGGAAGAGAAGAATGTAGTAGACCAGTAGTAGGTAAGAGAGTTCATATAGGTAAGTGGGAAGGAAGAGAGGAATGTAGTAGACCAGTAGTATGTAAGAGAGTTCATATAGGCAAAGGGGGAGTGAAGAGAGGAAAATTAAGTCCACAGCAATTGGTTGTAAAAAGGAAGGGGTAGAGAAACTATTTGATAAGTGAAAGAGAGCATGACATTTATACCACGTGATGACAATGATTAGAACTTTCCGTTCTTCTGAGATTTTGTTTTTGTCAGGGACTTGTGCCAATTATTATTCTGTTATTTCAATTTCTAAGTAGGATATACATATATTCTGTCAATTTAATTTATAATTATATTCATGTGTTTTGTTGTACTGATGAAGGAATATGCCAATGTGAATGGTTTACCTGTAATTTGTGTTTTTAAACATTAATCAAGTTGGTAAAATAAGGTTATAACTTCAAGGTTAAATCCCCACAGTACAGGGGAAAATAAGGTTATAACTTCAAGGTTAAATCCCCACAGTACAGGGGAAAATAAGGTTATAACTTAAAGGTTAAATCCCCACAGACAGGGGAAAATAAGGTTATAACTTCAAGGTTAAATACCCACAGTACAGGGGAAAATAAGGTCATAACTTCAAGGTTAAGTCTATACCTTTGTCAAGATGAACAAACTTAGTAGTTAATTTAAATAAAGGAAAATGTAACTAAACTATATAACCAAATAATGATGTCTAATTAAATCTGAAATGCATCAATTTCATCACCTGTCCATTTTTTTTATAAAATTGCTTTTGACAATTGTAAAAAATCAAAATTTGATAAAATTGGACCTATAACTATAAGAAGGTTTTTTCATTGTAAAGATTAGAACTGATCTATTCATTTAATTATAAATTATGTAAACATGCTCAAAGCCTTAAATAAAACTGTTACTAAACATTAGCCAAAGTAATCATCAGTTACAATTCTCTTCCCTGAAACTTAAATCCTGGGGGAACATAAAGAACCGAACACAAAGCTCTCTATGACTTAGGTTTAATATTGAAACACATTTGACATTATGTTTGAAAGAATTGATCTTACAATTATGTTTCAAAGAATTGATCTTACAATTATGTTTCAAAGAATTGATCTTACAATTATATTTGAAAGAATTGATCTTAGCATTATGTTTCAAAGAATTGTTGAAACATTTATATTTGAAAAAATTGATCTAAGCATTATATTTCAAAGAATTGATCTTACAATTATATTTGAAAGAATTGATCTAAGCATTATGTCTGAAAGAATTGATCTTAGCATTATGTTTAAAAGAATTGATCTTACCATTATGTTTAAAAGAATTGATCTTACCATTATGTTTAAAAGAATTGATCTTACCATTATGTTTGTAAGTACGGATCATAGCTCCAGAAAGTCGAGAGCCAAGAATGAGAGATGCATGATTGAGTTCATCACTAAGAATCAAACTGCCCTGTAATAAAGTCAAGAGGCAAATGGTTAAGTCAAGAGGCAAATGGTTAAGTCAAGAGGCAAATGGTTAAGTCCCAAATACAACAATGTCAACAAACTCTGCCTTCATTCAAAAGTCCTGTTCAAGTTCTCCTTACAAAGGAAAGGGGGGGGGGGGCACAAATATCTTGTCGTGCCCCTGGCTTCACTACACCTAGCTAGTTCACTGGTTCCTAATTATTTGAAGGTCCGTTGTAAAAACCAGTGAAGCTAGTCAAACTATTTAACTCATAATAATGATACATCAATTATTTTGAATATATAATAATGACATATTCATAACCCAATCCTTCCATTTAATAATGATCCAATCATAACCCAATCATAACCCAATATTTCCATTTAATATTGATCCAGCCATAACCTAATCTTTTTTCATTGGTTGTGAATACACGTGTTTGTTTCCAGACAAAAGTCAAATATTGTAAAACTTGTCATTAATGAGATACCTCTCTAACATGAATCTCAAACATGGCGTTATAGCGAGGTTCTACTGCATGTTTAAAATCAGATTTCTATCAGACCACTGATCATTTTTCCCCCCAAAAACAAACACATCCCTAAATATGAACAATTACATCCCTAAATATGAACAATTACATCCCTAAATATGAACAATTACATCCCTAAATATGAACAATTACATCCCTAAATATGAACAATTACATCCCTAAATATGAACAATTACATCCCTAAATATGAACAATTACATCCCTAAATACGAACAATTACATCCCAAAAACAAACACTTACATCCCTAAATATGAACAATTACATCCCAAAAACAAACACATCCCAAAAACAAACACATCCCTAAATATGAACAATTACATCCCCAAAAACAAACACTTACATCCCTAAATATGAACAATTACATCCCCAAAAACAAACACTTACATCCCTAAATATGAACAATTACATCCCCAAAAACAAACTCTTACATCCCTAAATACGAACAATTACATCCCCAAAAACAAACACTTATATCCCTAAAAATGAACACTTAATCCCTAAATGAACACTAATCCCTAAAAATGAACACTTAATCCCTAAATGAACACTAATCCCTAAAAATGAACACTTAATCCCTAAATGAACACTAATCCCTAAAAATGAACACTTAATCCCTAAATGAACACTAATCCCTAAAAATGAACACTTAATCCCTAAATGAACACTAATCCCTAAAAATGAACACTTAATCCCTAAATGAACACTAATCCCTAAAAATGAACACTTAATCCCTAAATGAACACTAATCCCTAAAAATGAACACTTAATCCCTAAATGAACACTAATCCCTAAAAATGAACACTTAATCCCTAAATGAACACTAATCCCTAAAAATGAACACTTAATCCCTAAATGAACACTAATCACTAAAAATGAACAATGACATCCTGTTTGCACCTTTTTTATCATATTTATGGCACCCCAGGTTACCCATGACTGAATGTCCTTGTGAGCATTATGGCACCCCAGGTTACCCATGACTGAATGTCCTTGTGAGCATTATGGCACCCCAGGTTACCCATGACTGAATGTCATTGTGAGCATTATGGCACCCCAGGTTACCCATGACTGCATTTAGTGTAATTTTAATAAATAATTGACAGAGAATATAGCAATTGTGTACTTATGGAAAAAAGAACCACTAAACCTAGGCAGGTGTATTGCTTGAGGCTTGCTGTGATCAATTACAAAATAAATGTTGTGAAAGAAGAAAAAAATGTGAGACCAATGATGGATGATGGATGATGGATGAACTTGACTGAAACATGCGCAAACCATCAAGTAAAACTAACATCTACAATAACTACATAAAAGTAACATTTGAAGGTAGCATATCTGACCTTGCTCACAAGTGCGGGCATATTCATGGAGTTGGTTGCAAATCCCATAGGAACTGTAATGGCAGCCTCAACTCCCAAATATTCGGCCACAAGTTCATCAAGCTCTCGGTGAATGTCCAAATAACCTAAAATTAATAGAAATAAGACAATTTGTTTGATGCAATTGATTTACTCGATGGCCATTTTAAAAGGCGATCAATAACTGGGGTTCTTACATTTTAATTCTAAGCTGTGAGCGTGTGGGAAGTTCCACAACATAATTCTAAGCATCATATATGTAAATGGACATTTTAAAATATATATATATATTTTTTTAAATATTTTTTTTAGAAACACAATATAATAAATGGTTCATTGGCATAAGCGACGTTGCACCTCAAAATAAACCCTCAGGTAAGCATTGTGTAATTTTCACAGATAATGCACTATGCCGGGCCTCCATGTCTATGCTTTAAAAGACATGCCGGGCCTCCATGTCTATGCTTTAAAAGACATCACACAATTTGTATTTAACCCACCCATTTCCTGGCGGCTGCCACAAACGCCAACTCCATATTTGCAAGTTGTCTCCAGCACCTTATCGGCACATGGTCCATTATTTTCAGCAAAGCCCAAGTAGTTGTATGAGCCAAAGTTCATGACATTTAGTTTCTTTCCTGTAAGTCTGAGTCAAAATAGAGGTTATGCTTTACTGTAGGTCTGAGAGATCATGCTTTGCAAGTTCAAATAGCCAAATCACTTTATTCTAATTGAAACATATTTCTTTTACCAAATTAATGAAATGAATAACTAAGATAATCATTGGTAAAGCATTTAAATATCCCCCATTGATGGATTGGAAACAAATTTATTTAAAAACTATTTTATTGCTTTTCAAATGCAAGTAATTTTTTTTTATATAATTAAAATGAATATTAAAGATAAGATCAGGTATAATAAAGATAAACCATCAAAGCCACACAAAACACATTGACCATACACTTTGAGTGATAAGATCTCATCTGACAGTTTAGGGGCAGGATATTAAACCATCAAAGCCACACACTGCTGCTATATACAATATTGGTGGATTTAGTGTACACCAAACTTTAAGGGTCACTGCAATCAAACATATTTTTGAGATGGCATTGATATTTTATTTCCTGAAATTTCACATTCCTTATTGGATATTCTTTAGTATTGGTTTTAAGTTTGAGATGTCAAGGAAGGTTGGTCAGTCCTTATGAGGATCAGTCATTGTTTAATTGCAATGATCTTTAAAGAAAAAAAAATCACTAGAATTAGCTGCTACTTTTACTGTTAGTAAATCATGTGTACTAATCTATTCCTGCTAAAAATAATCATCATTTTAAAAAGTCTAAGCTATTTTTAACACACACTCCCCAACTTCCTGATTTTGATGATTAAATAGAATTAAGATGGCAAAATAGATAAAAAAATTTGTTCAAATTTAAAATGTGACTTAAAAGAAAGCAAGGGAAGAAGTCTAAAATGACAAAGAAAGAAAATCATGCATTGAAACATACATAAGAAAAATAGGGGAAACAACACTCAATGTTTTGACAGAAATTTAGGAGCTACCGTTATAGTAATCAATACCAAACTATGCACAAGTTATCCGCATTCATTTAATTAACATTAAGACTTTCTGCCCTTCAATTTGAATATGCTTACACCAAGGAGGAGCAAGTTGCAACAGATGAATTCTAATCTACAATGTCAGATGGATCTAAGCATTAATGAGAGGATTTATTTTAAGGATTATTCCATTATATACTGAGCGGCCTCTCACTACGTCAACTATGCATTACAATTGTGTATATCGCATACCTGAAGGACTCATTAGTTATTGAATTGTAACAGGATCCATTCGACATGTTTTAAATGTAACCAGCACAAGTCAATCTTATACCAGCACAAGTCAATCTTATACCAGCACAAGTCAATCTTATACCAGCACAAGGCAATCTTATACCAGCACAAGGCAATCTTATACCAGCACAAGTCAATCTTATACTAGGTGAAAAACAACGGAAAATCTTAAATCATTTTGTCAATCTCAAATATATTTTTAGCACGTGTTAACAAAAAACCAGCCTAGTATAGTTCATGCTATTCTTCAAAACTTACTACAAAGTTTATTTTAGTTACGGCCCTTTAAATAATTTAGAAACTGGGTCAGACAATATGTCAATAAATTTTATACAGCTTTAATGTTTTATCATTGGCCATTGTTCAAACAAAACAACTGACCAACTGAACTAAGTTTCATTTTGAATGTTACTAAAGCATTGGGATGGTTTTATACTGAACAAACATTTCATTTACCAAACTCACAGTTAGCACCATTTTGTATGGTCAAACTCTCAGTAAGCACCATTTTGTATGGTCAAACTCACAGTAAGCACCATTTTGTATGGTCAAACTCACAGTAAGCACCATTTTGTATGGTCAAACTCACAGTTAGCACCATTTTGTATGGTCAAACTCACAGTTAGCACCATTTTGTATGGTCAAACTCAGTCGGCACCATTTTGTATGGTCAAACTCGGCACCATACTTTATGGTCAAACTCAGCACCATTTTTTATGATCAAACTCTGCACCATTTTGTATGGTTGAAAATAAAGCTCCCATATGAGGCTCCCACATTATTTAGGGGTCTAAAATATAGACCATGTGTATCATGTAGTCCCCATGCTCTAGGGGTCTAAAATATAGACCATGTGTATCATGTAGCCCCCATACTCTATTTTGTAGTCGGCTAGTATAGTAAGGGAAGTTACTCTTTAAAATGAACTATTTGACTTAGAGACAACTCAGCTTGTTACTCTTTCTAAACCTTTAATTGGCAGCTATAAACTAGTTCAAGTAAAACACATTTCTCCGGCTATTAGTTATTAATTTTAAAAGGCAGATATTAATTTTTTCACATGTAACCCATCTCTTCAGTAATTAATCAATTAAGACCTACATTAATTAGAGTAACCAACATATAATCCTAAACATGTGAAAGAATTTCACTTGAGTTTAAGATGAAGCTCACTATCAAAACAATGGAAAATAACCGTATATTTGATGCTGGAAACAACTCAGACAATCTCAACCTAATCCTAAAATTGATGCTTTGTACAAGAGCAATAAATTAGCCCCCTTCAACGGACCAAACACTACATCTTCAAAAAGTTTCATTTAAAAATTAACTTTAAAAGCAATATGCTTAGAATTAAAAATAGATATGCCAGATGGTCATTTCATTAAATTAGAATTAAAAATAGATATGCCAGATGGCCATTTCATTAAATTAGAATTAAAAATAGATATGCCAGATGGTCATTTCATTAAATTAGAATTAAAAATAGATATGCCAGATGGTCATTTCATTAAATTAGAAATAAAAATAGATATGCCTGATGGTCATAACGCCATTAACTTTTCAAGAAAATCCACCAAAATAGATGAGTCTTTTGAAAAAATGTAAATCTCTTGATAATATTAATATTTTACAAAAGAAATACTAGATGTAGTTTTTAACACTGCATTGCCTTGTCCCCCCACTTCCTTTGAAATCATTATGAATAATAATTACCCCAATGTCTTAAATCATCATAAGATAGTTTGTATTTCGGTTAAAAAAATGATATATTGTCTAAAGTGTGCAAAAAATTAAGAATAACATTTTAAAAATTCAATATAACCCCCTAGCCCAACCCCTAAAAGCAACAAGAAGAAAACAAACACCATGACTTGAAATGTTTAACTTGGGTATGGCTTTAAATTAGAGAAATACTGCATTAATTAAAATAATACCGATAAGTGCATGCCTAGTTGCATTTTAAATTGTGCCCAAATCATTTAATTCATATATATATATTTATTTATTTTACACAGTTAAATATATACAAACACACACATACAATAGGACTAAATTGAACCTAGTCCTGGTATACAATAGGACTAAATTGAACCTAGTCCTGGTATATAATAGGACTAAATTGAACCTAGTCCTGGTATACAATAGGACTAGATTGAACCTAGTCCTGGTATACAATAGGACTAAATTGAACCTAGTCCTGGTATACAATAGGACTAAATTGAACCTAGTCCTGGTATACAATAGGACTAAATTGAACCTAGTCCTGGTATACAATAGGACTAAATTGAACCTAGTCCTGGTATACAATAGGACTAAATTGAACCTAGTCCTGGTATACAATAGGACTAAATTGAACCTAGTCCTGGTATACAATAGGACTAAATTGAACCTAGTCCTGGTATACAATACATTAGTCTTTTATGTGTTGGATATTGTTTGTTTCAGAACTGGTTGGTAAGAAATTCCACATTTAATGTAACCAAGCTAATGTGTGAAGAATGTCAAGTTCAAAGTTCAACCTTTGACCCTTGATCCCATCCGGCTTCCAGTGAGAAGATATTGGTGATATGCTAGAATTTACAGTCTGTAATATTCCCACGACTTTAATTTGTCATTTTGAAGCCGTTCAGAGATGTTAAAAAGAATAAAGACGTTTCTTAGAAAGTAGATTCAAGTGAGAGAAATGAGTCTCTTCATACATCTCACACAAAGGATTGGGCTTTTCAAACCGTGCACCATATCCAATGGATTACCTTAATTTAATGTAGCCCTGAATTCCAAAAATTACTCACCCCCCATAATTGTTTTTTAAAAATCTGTCAATAAACAGAAGAAATGTGCTGCATGATGGCCGCCTACACTACAGATAATTTTCAATGTTCCAGTTTTCAACACTTAAAATTATGGTAAGCCTATTTATAGAGATAGATACATTTTCATTCACAAAGAGTTATTAGTCTTAAAATGTCAATATAATCAACTATATCATGACAATTGTTTTGGTTTGTATAATGGGAAGGATTTTTTAAAACTATTTAGTTCATCTGAGAAAACTAAAAATTTTGCTCCTGGAGATATTACAAATTTAATTTCACATTTACAAAAATTATTAATCTAATTTTTAGGAAACAAACACTAGCATCTAGCTTCCATCTAACTCTTGCTGCATTGTTGACTGTCTTAAGGTGTGCTTTCTCTTCTAAATATAACCCATTTTATTTTGTTATAGTTAAGAAAACACAATTTGAACTGCCCTGGTTAGACACTCAAAACTTCCTCTTTTAAAGTGTTGTCAAAGTTTTTAAACAAATTTTATGCCTTTTTATTTGTATTTTCTGTTGACTTTTACACATGCCGATAGAACATTTATTTGAATGTGAAACCTTTTCAACAGCTACAAGGTAGCCTTAATATAAATTACTAAGTTGAATTAAGCCGCATGCTAGGGAATAAAGCATCACCGGTTAATGTGTATAAAATAAATCTTTCACACTTAACTGTAAATTCTGGGTAAATTTTGCATCACACGTTGAAAGGATAAAAATGAAAAATTTATAAAACAAAAAATATATCTTAATAGGAAGCAAACATTTTAACCGTTCGAGTTATAATTTAATTGCAAAAAAAGAAAGTTGGATTTTTAAAGCTGCCAATTTATCCCCAAGAACATGCGTAGACGTGCTTTATTAGCTTATAAGAAACTTCCTCAGGCCAATTACAAATGCAAAATGACAACATCAAAAGCTTAACAATTAAAAACAATAACTATTTAACTGGCCTGAAGTTATAGAGCTAGTTATTTGTGTACAAAAGTGCAACTAAATAATTGAAAGTGTTGAGTGTAAATATGAACAGGCAATTTACAGGCATCCTATGAACCTCATCAGGCTCTGATTGCCTACAATTTACAGGTATCCCATGAACCTCATCAGGAATGCTC
The DNA here is from genome assembly GCA_964017045.1 of Omphiscola glabra. Taxonomy (NCBI): domain Eukaryota; kingdom Metazoa; phylum Mollusca; class Gastropoda; family Lymnaeidae; genus Omphiscola; species Omphiscola glabra. The sequence goes on along the minus strand of OZ024797.1, from coordinate 50,463,223 downwards.
TGATTGCCTACAATTTACAGGTTTCCCATGAACCTCATCAGGAATGATTCGATTGCCTACAATTTACAGCCATCCCATGAACCTCATCAGGAATGCTCTGATTGCCTACAACTTACAGGTATCCTATGAACCTCATCAGGAATGCTCTGATTGCCTACAATTTACAGGCATCCCATGAACCTCATCAGGAATGCTCTGATTGCCTTTCAAAGCCTTAGAAAATTTTCTTGTGCATTTTATTTGAAATCAAAGTTGTAAATAAAGTCTTAAAACTTTCAGAGCAAATATTGATGACTAGAAAAAAAAACTGAAGCGAAGAGGTTTTACAAGCAAAGAAATGAGCCAGTAGTTCATAGCAGGATATGTTTGACCACAAGGAAAGATCAGACTTGGTCAGGTACTTTCATGCTGTTTTAGTAATATGTCAATTAAAAAATTCAGGTGTTAAATTTGAACGAAAAACCAAATTTTTTTTTTCAACATTGGAAACTATAGAGGAGCGTATTTTCTAGGCAGCTTTTGACCACCCAAGTACGGTTAATGTATAAAGACTGACCACCCAAGTACGGTTAATGTATAAAGACTGACCACCCAAGTACGGTTAATGTATAGAGACTGACCACCCAAGTAAGGTTAATGTATAAAGACTGACCACCCAAGTATGGTTATTGTATAAATACGTTTTTTCTTCCTCGATTTATATTGATTTCTTTTTTACTGGAAATGTTTCTTTTCCAACAAGAAAAACAGAATTGATATTTAATGTGTAAATCTTGAGATAATTTTTAATCTAAAGATGCAGGCAATTGTTTGAACTATCAACTAAGTTTCACAGTTTCTGTTAACAATTCAGGCATAGTGCATGCTAAAATGTGACATCGATCAAACTATATCTGTTAGCATTGTCTATATCTGTTAGCGATGTCACTTGGAAATAGTTTGAGCCGCAAAAATACACTCCCCTCAACCAAGATGTACCGCTCCAATAACATTTTGTTTCCCTTTCATTTGAGTTTTATTTTCTTTGACTCTCAAGAAAAAATGTTCAACCGTCAGATTTTTAAAAAGACTCAATGCCTTACAAACAAGAAAATAGTGGAGAGCTGTATCGAGTAAACTTGGGAGTTGGGAGGTAAAAGATGCGCTGCTCAGCAAGAGGCATACATACTCAAAGTTCCATCCAAAGTCAGGAGATACTCTCTCCATGACATCGATGCGACCCCCAGCACAGCTAGAGATGGGCCGGTTCCAGCAGTCACGGGCGCGTCTATACAAGTTTCTTGTATAAAAGCTCTCCCAGCTCAAGAAGAGCGGCACAAAGCCCTGCGTGTGTAGGGGTGAGGGGGTAGGAACAAGAACAAGAAGCAAAAAAAAAAACAATATGTAACTGTGTAAAAAAAAATGTACATTCCAGACAGCTAAAAGCTGAAGTGAAATATCTGTTTGACTTTTGAAGGTAAACCTGTAAATAATATTGAATCTGAAAAGGGGACAACAACAAATATAAACAATGTCATATTTTCTCAAGAAAACGAGCATAAAATGAAACAACATTTTTACTCAAACCACAAGCATGCCATTATTGTCAAAAGAACAATCATGGGGAGAGCAAGGAATGCTTATCCTTCATAATGTTATACAAACATTTTCAATACACAAAATTATAAAAATGCAAAAGATGAATACATTTTGTTTAAAGAAAAGGTTTTTCATCTTTTTATCATGCCATCACGCCACTGTTTAGCAAAATTCTGATCTAAATTAGTTTTAGGCTGGCAAATAAGAAGAAAGCTGCAAAGGAAAGTAAAAGCTTACTACTAAGCAAGGCAGCTTTAACAGTGTTCAATTTTGATGTGAAACTAAACGTCCATAGTAATCATGGATTAATTAATCAATGCCATTTGTTAATCAAAAGAATGTCACCACGTTCATTTAAGGAAAGTCATGACTTGATCTCCAGGGTTTCATGCAGTTAATAATCTGGTTAAAATTAATACCAACACTAGCAGTACCCCAAACAAATAAAAAAGAAGGCACACGTCGACTAGTCATTCCTAGCAATATATGAGCAATATCAAGATGCAGTAGCAAAGATAATAAAATAGAGCTTGCGAGTTTTTAGATTCTGTTAAAATTGTAAGCGGTATAACAAATGAACACAGTGCAGGACAATACACATACAGTCACACAACAGCAGTCAATGCCAAGAGACCAGATTCTAGCTAGCAGCATGTGCAGATTTATAGGAGATTCTCCCCATCTGAAGATTTTTCAAAAAATAGTTTAGGAAGGTAAGGTGAGCTGGCGTTTGTATATATATAAGGAGGGTGTGGGTAATGGTGGTTTTCTGAGGCCAGGTTACATACTCAAACGTCCATCCATGGTCGCATGAGTGGCGGTCCAGGATTGTGATGCGCGTGCCAGGCTCACTGGCGACCACGCGGTTCCAGCAGTCACGAATTCGCCTGTAAACGTTTCGTGTGTAAAAACTTTCCCAGCTCTGATACAGGGGGACAAAACCCTGAGGGAAGGAAAAGCGTAGATAAAAAATTGCAATAATAAACTGGTTTAGAAATCTTTGACTGTCACACAAAAATGAGTTTGCCAAAAGAGTTAGGGTCGGAGGTGGTTACACGTGTGTTAAGCTTACTGATATTAGGGCCGGAGGGTGTTACACGTGTGTTAAGCTTACTGATACTGTAAGAAAAGAGATGCACTTAAAACTAAAAACACATTGTAGGACATGCACTTAAAACTAAAAACACATTGTAGGACATGCCATTCATTTCTTTGGGTAAGCATTTTTAGATCCATTTCAAAGTACTGTACCTGAAACAATCATGTGTCAGTAGAAAAATCAAAATTCAACATTTGCAACAATTTTGCTTATGATAAAAGTTTTCATAAAGCATTAACAAAAATGATAAGTGAATATGCAATATAATGATCCAAACCAACAGCATGACAGGCTAAGGATAAGATCAATAACATTTCACATCTATATAAAAAAATATAGTTAGGAACTTAAAGAATTTAGTGAGTTAAAATACTATGGGGGTAAACAACAAAAACAAATCCAGTTAAATAAAGCTATTTAGTCTGCTGTCATGTCACGCCAGTTAAATAAAGCTATTTACTCTGTTGAAATGTCACGCCAATTTAATAAAGCTATTTACTCTGTTGAAATGTCACGACAGTTTAATAAAGCTATTTACTCTGTAGACATGTCACACCAGATAAATAAAGCTCTGTTGACATTTCATGCCAGTTAAATAAAGCTCCGTTGACATTTCATGCCAGTTAAATAAAGCTCTGTTGACATTTCATGCCAGTTAAATAAAGCTATTTACTCTGTTGACATGATGGTGGTTTTCAACCTCTCTACATCCGTGGACCATTAAAAATAGCAAAATAATTTCATGGGCTAACAAGATTTATAAAAAAATATTTTTTTTGGTTGTATTTTGAGCAGTAGAGTTGCAATCTAATGGTATAAAAATTAAGTTTGTTAAAAACCAAAGTGTTTATGACAGAATGTCTTGCACTTATGAGAAACCAAAGTGCTGATGACAGAATGTCTTGCACTTATGAGAAACCAAAGTGCTGATGACAGAATGTCTTGCACTTATGAGAAACCAAAGTGCTGATGACAGAATGTCTTGCACTTTTGAGAAAGCATTATTTTGTTCCAGTGAAATAAGTAAAAAAATATACTGTCTATTGCTTTAGAATATTGGATAACTGTGACATAAGACTTGTTTCCCAGAGATGAGCAATCTGCACTGATCTCCATTTTGATGTGCAATTTGGTATCTATTGATGTTAAGACCCTGACCCCCACATGAGTAGTAAGTTATAATATAAAATAACCCCCAAAAGAATTTTAAATGTCTTTTTCTATGATATTTTTGAATGTCTTTTTCTATGAAATTTTTAAATTCTTTTTCTATGATATTTTTAAATGTCTTTTTCTATGATATTTTTGAATGTCTTTTTCTATGAAATTTTTGAATGTCTTTTTCTATGATATTTTAAAATGTCTTTTTCTATGATATTTTTAAATGTGTTTTGCTATGATATTTTTAAATGACTTTTTCTATGATATTTTTATGTCTTTTTCTATGATATTTTAAAATGTCTTTTTCTATGATATTTTAAAGTGTCTTTTTTTATGAAATTTTTAAATGTCTTTTTCTTTGATATTTTTGAATGTCTTTTTCTATGAAATTTTTGAATGTCTTTTTCTATGATATTTTTAAATGTCTTTTTCTATGATATATTTTTAAATGTCTTTTTCTATGATATTTTAAAATGTCTTTTTCTATGATATTTTTAAATGTCTTTTTCTATGATATTTTTAAATGTCTTTTCTATGATATTTTTAAATGTCTTTTCTATGATATTTTTAAATGTCTTTTTCTATGATATTTTTAAAAATGAGAAAGTATTCAGAGTTGCATGAGAGGACAACTCTGTCAGGATTTTGTATTCCACTAGTTTGATAATTGTGTATGAGCTGACATCATATGACTTCAAGGATAAACTAACAGCATTTACATAAATTATTGTAAAAGACAGTCAGTTTGACTGATTCTATCTTACGTTAACTTAGAGAATAATAGTTTTCACAGAGAAAAATTAAGTTAGCTGTCTAAGAGAAATATTATGCTAGTAGTTATTTGTCACAGAGCAAAATAAAGTTAGTTGTCGTTTTGACAAGGCTTGAAAGAATACTTCCTTTCGATGGTCATGCAGTACCAGCTAAATGTTGTCAGTATAAGCACTGGTAGCTGAAAGAATACTTCCTTTCGATGGTCATGCAATACCAGCTAAATGTTGTCAGTATAAGCACTGGTAGCTGAAAGAATACTTCCTTTCGATGGTCATGCAATACCAGCTAAATGTTGTCAGTATAAGCACTGGTAACTGAAAGAATACTTCCTTTCGATGGTCATGCAGTACCAGCTAAATGTTGCCAGTATAAGCACTGGTATCTAAACTATTTTCACACAACTACATATTCAACTCAAAGGATTTGAATGGCAATAACGTTTTTTGCGAATAGAATAAAATTTTTGTAGACTGGCACAGGTCGGCAGACTGGCAGCCACCAGTTAAAGTTTATCATATTTATTTAGTCTGGACACTTTAAAATTCTTAGAAAAACTAAAAATTTGCTCAAACTGTAAACTTCTAGTCAGAAAATATCTGAACTTTCTCACCAAGCCAAGGTTTTGTGTTTTTAAAATGGTTAAATCCAAGAAAGCATGGAGCATGATTTTGATAAGACGCTAGACAGTGCAAGATTTTAATTCCATCCAGCTGTGCACAGGAAAGAAAGCAAGCCATAATATTATTATGTTTCTAAAGCATGCACTTTATATTTGGACAAGCCATAATAAGGGGAATCAACTTACAAATACATAAAAAAATATTTGCCGGAACAACTTACATTTTCAAATTATACCAAGCAACACAAACTCAGAGTGGTGTTAGCTTATTAGTAACAGGAAGTTAATTTAAAAAATAACAAAATAATGATAACTGGTATTTTACTAGCATAACTATGATGAGTACTTCATAAATAGATTTAACATTTACCCACGCAGTGTTTTTACCCTTCTTAATTACTTTCAATTCTTAGAACCCACCTTCTTATGTTAATTTTCATAAAGATATTGCTCAAATTAATAACATTTAAAGTATGTATTTCATTTAAAATGTCATTTAATGTTACTAATCCAATAAGTAACTCGCATAATTCTTTCAGACATTCAATAAAACAAAAGATTTTTAATCTTTTTTCTTTAGTTATTATATTATTTACTTTAAGTATTCTCCATACTAATAATAATTTAATAAGTAATTTTTTACAATAAAATATTGAAGTTTATTTTACCAATCATAAGAAGATTTTGCCCTTACAAGCCCTCAGCATAATCCAGCCCTTACAAGCCCTCAGCATAAACCAGCCCCTACAAGCCCTCAGCATTATCGAGATAAATCTCTGAAAAAAATTGAATCCCCCAAGATGACCACAGAGAAATTTAGGTCAGCTTCTCTATTAGAAAATCCCAACCTTTAACATTAAATTATAGCAATAGAATGCCTACACTTAGAAGTTTGCTGATTTTAAAAATAGAAATAATAAAAAGTCATTAACCAGAAGCAGATTGTATGGCTTGTAATCCCGTGATTAACTTTTCTTTGAGGCAATGAGGACTTGTCTTTATATCCATTCAAGCCTAATCAAGGTTTGGCTAAAAAAAACACTCCATACACAACCCCCCCCCCAAACAGAACTTTTTAATCCCACTGTATACTGCAAGACCAATATCTCACATCAAGTTGCATGTGGACTTGTCATTAAAACTAATAAAACTACTTGAATTTGAAAAGGTTAGCAATATTTGATAAATATGTGCACCAACTAAAGTTCATAGAACAAAGGTCCATAAAAAAATTTTTTTAGTATATCAGTGAGTTTTTTTTATTATAGTTTAATCCAATAAATAAATGCTTAGAGAATAATTTTGTAAAAAATACAATTTGTTTAGAAATTCTGGCCATTATAACCAATTATCGGTAGAAATCTAAAGGCTTCCTAAAATAAATGATGTATGACAGGGAAAAAGCTAATAGAATGAAAATAAAAATTAATTTACAGAAGTTAAGATTAGAGGAACTGAATGTAAACTGACGTCCATGTATCATAAAGAAAAGCTGCACCATAGAATAACAGAAACAAAAATCTAATACTGAAATATTATGAATGATAGGAACATGCTGATGATTCATGTTGTCTACCAATGCAAACTGAAGGAGATATAGGGTTTTTTGTTTTGTTTTTTTAAAGCACATTATTTAGTGACAAAGGTTTAAAAATACTGACAAGATTTAAACCGGCTAAATAAATTTCTTTATCTTTTTGTCTTACCTTAGCTTGTTAAATCCCCATAATGTTTATTGACAATGGACAGACAGATAAAATTTAATTGAAGTTTTTCAACTGTAACCATTGCTACAACTAATGGCTAATATATAAACCAGACCTGACACACGGGGCTATTTTCAATGGCATGCAGAAGACCAAATTTTAACAAAATAATTTGCATGTGTTATGGTATTCCTGTTGGTTGTTGGCACACTTGAATGTATTGGAGATCCTAACTTCTGACAACATTACCACAATGTTGCCTGATGTATATGTTACGGCCAAAGCCCGAAGTTTGGCCAGTTTGCGAATTGGCCGGCCATTTTGCACTTTGGCCGAGGCGTGTGGCCAATGTCCGATGTACTGGAAATGGCCGGTGTGTATGCTACACTCGATGCAATTGTACTACCAAGTGCTCAACGAATCGCTGCAAATGTAAAAATAACGAACTGCTGTGTAATTCAAAATGTCATAAAAGTTCATCTTGTTGTAACAAGTGTTGATAGAGATTGGTCATTTACTTTAATAAACTAATTTGACTTTTTTGCAATTTAGTATAATTAATAATCAATATAATATGATTAACATTACAGTATACAAACACCCAAAATCGTTCATGAACATTTTCTTCCGACTTTGGCCGATCGCCCCCAGCCATTTCGCAAACTGGCTGGCCAAATCCCAAAATCTAGAAAAGATCGGACATTGGCCGGTCAATTTGATGTGATATTGGCCAGTTTGCGATTTGGCCGGCCAGTTCCCGATTTGGCCGATTTCGGGCTTTGGCCGTAACATATACAATAAGAAGGTTGAGCTTTATTTATTAAACTTGACGGCCGAATAGTCAATCCAATAGTAGTCATTAAAAGAAGCCAATTAGTCACTCCTATTGTAGTCATTAAAAGAGGCCAGTTAGTCAATCCTATAGTAGTCATTAAAAGAGGCCAATTAGTCACTCCTATTGTAGCCATTAAAAGAGGCCAGTTAGTCAATCCTATAGTAGTCATTAAAAGAGGCAGATTAGTCAATCCTAAAGTAGCCATTAAAAGAGGCAGATTAGTCAATCCTATAGCAGTTATTAAAAGAGGGTTGAGCTTTGTTATTTCTTGTTAAACTTAAAGGCCAAATAGTCAATCCTTTAGCAGTCATTAAAGTACTAAATGCATACAGCCCTCAATGCTGCCCTTAAACCACTGAACTTTAAAAAATGCAACAAAAATTCAAGAAATTGATATGTACAATAAGAAATGAAGGATGGATTTTTCCACAGCTTTTTGCATGCCTTTAAGTGACTATTTTAAACATAATTTAGAAAACATGTCCAGACACCTTTTTATCAGAAAAAATTGATTTGCCTACAAGATAAAAAGAAAGTAACATTGGATAGCATCTATTTGATCACTTGGAAATTAATTTTAAAGTGGCCAATTATTTGTACGTGCACAAATGAACAATGGCAGCAACAAAGAAAGCACAGCTTTTGGGAAACTAGACAGAAATTTAAAGAGAAACCAAAAGCAGTTGCATAAAAACATTAATGCACATATTTTGAAAATGTCCGTCTTATTTTACCTTTTAATGACCTTTAAAAAATTATAATTTTTGTTATTGTGTTCTTTTTTCTTTACTATTTCTAGGAGGTCACATGATCCTTATTTCTCATAAAAAATTTCAAATAATATTTATAATTCTCATTTTAAAATCACGAATCTTAAAATTCAAGATAGCGGGCAAAACTAGATCAACTATTTTTTTCTAACTTTGGTCTTAAATATTGATTGTTTATGGCACAGAATTTTTTTAAAATTTAATTTTACCAGTTATTTTGTAAAATGTCTGTATTTCAATAAAGGTATTTACATTAACTGACAAATAGTAAAACCCAGTTTAGAAATACCATAACATTTTCAGATTATATATTTTATTTAAAGTTTTAGCATACAAATGTAATGTTAAATAATACAAAAATAGCGTGTTCTATATCCTCAAGTTATTTCAATAATGTTATATTTCTGTAAATTGATAAAGAGCAGTGCTCAAGAGCGGTTTTCACTGTGAATATATGTATAGTGAAATGAGTTGTTTTTTTTAAAACTTATTTTATTTTCGGTACTGATTTTGTTAAGAAAAACCTCTTACTGTGACTTATTTTTAAAAAATTTGAAACACTTATTAATTTGTACAAATTAGTTTTGTACCTTGCATGCCTTAAACAGATGTTTACAGTACAGCACACAAATAAACAAATTATTTAAGTTATGAAAGAAGAGGTGAAGAAAAGAATATATAAAGAAAAGGTCAGAAATAATGCTTTCCAATCCCGATGAATAACAAGGCATGACAAACATGAATAATTTGCAAGAAACCCTGAGATTCTAAACCTGAATTTGATGCAATAATGACTGAAGTTTTCATAAAATACTAGAAAATGTTCTCTAATTTATTATATCTTGATGCACACTTAATAGGGATGAGCGTCTCCTTTCTTGTCATTAATAATTCTGTCCACATATCTTCAGCTTTTCTTATAAATATTATAAGTTTCAAAATATTTAAATAAACATCTCATTTACAATGTTCTACATCTTTTATGTAATTACATAAATATATTATAATGATATGTAAAATGGCATGCTTGTCAAGAGGCAAAATAGTTTGTTTCACTATTAAGATATTTTTTCAATTAATGGAATTTCATGAATTGTAAATTAAGGAGGCTAAAAGTTTCAGAGTACAAAAATGTATTTAATAATGTTATTTTTAGCCGAATGCCGATTAATGTTATAATACTTTTCAAAAAGTATTTCACTGAAACTTTTTTTTAACAACTAAATTGAAATAGATAAAAAACAATACCTCAAGCTTTGGTTCAGTGCAGCTTTTGTCTTTTTCAATGCCATAGGCCCTCATCAAATCTCGGATCTGGCCAATCACTACAAGCAACGCATATCCCAAATACGTTAAAATGGCCACCAGAAGAGGAGTCTCCTCAAAGGATTCAAAAAAGTCATCTTTCCACTGTGTCTGCTGTTAAGATTTTTAAAAATAAATAAGTAAACTACTAAATACAGAAGAATGTTTCAACTAAAACTTAGACAGACAAAATGAACAATGTTATGTCAAATTTCAATAATAGACTATGGCACACATCAAGAAATTTCAATTAAATATAAATTTAAGCACTAAAGGTCAACAGTACAAAGTCATCTCAATCAAGATAGGTTGCCTTATGTATCCCCATTATGCAGCAATCACATTTTTAAAAAAATTATAATAATTTGTTCTATGTTAGATGGTCTGGTACGCATCGTTGATATCAGAACTTAGTTGGTAACAAACTAAGTGTTTAATGCACTAATTTAAATTCTATATTAATCCTTATCATTCAGCCATCAACCACTCCAATGTGAAGATAGAAATAATATGCTAGAATTTGAATTTTCAGACATCTTCAAATGAAAAAATATTATTATTTTCCCCAATGTTTTAAATGCAAGAATAAAAAAGTGAGTAATTGCTTCGCTGTGCGCATATTTTAGCATGATTACTTCATTCATCAATGGCTAGATTGAATCTTTTAGCATGATTACTTCATTCATCAATGGCTAGATTGAATCTTTTAGCATGATTACTTCATTCATCAATGGCTAGATTGAATCTTTTAGCATGATTACTTCATTCATCAATGGCTAGATTGAATCTTTTAGCATGATTACTTCATTCATCAATGGCTTGATTGAATCTTTTAGCATGATTACTTCATTCATCAATGGCTAGATTGAATCTTTTAGCATGATTACTTCATTCATCAATGGCTAGATTGAATCTTTTAGCATGATTACTTCATTCATAAATGGCTAGATTGAATTTTTTAGCATGATTACTTCATTCAACAATGGCTAGATTGAATCTTTTAGCATGATTACTTCATTCATAAATGGCTAGATTGAATTTTTTAGCATGATTACTTCATTCATCAATGGCTAGATTGAATTTTTTAGCATGATTACTTCATTCATAAATGGCTAGATTGAATTTTTTACAAGTAATTAGCTTGTTTTAAGTCTCATTTTAAGGTCATTAGCAATTTTATTAAAAATGGAGCCAGAAGATGAATTTGATAGCAATTTAGATGTAATCGACATAATTCTTCAGTTAAAGATGCTAGCTGTAGTAATAGGATGCTAGCTGTAGTAATAGGGTGCTAGCTGTAGTAATAGGATGCTAGCTGTAGTAATAGGATGCTAGCTGTAGTAATAGGATGCTAGCTGTGGTAATAGGATGCTAGCTGTAGTAATACCATACATGTGGGTAAGCCTACTTATAAATGCAATCTAGGAATAAAACACATTTACACATGCTTTCTTTCCTTATATCTAGTTAAACTTTTCAAGTGGTGGTTCCCCAAAGTTTTCAATTCACTGTCCCCAAGCAAAATTCTAACAAGTACACAAGTGCAAAATAGTGAATTTTTTGTTGTTAAAGAGTCAGGTAAAAATAAATTAAACCTGCAGGTGTCCTAACATACGCCTATTTAAGATAACAAAAAAGTTAATTGAACAAACTTAATTTTAAAATGTGGGATGGATGACCCTGTTGATCACCCCACATTTTCTTGGAATCTAACGGGACACATTTCCTTCTCTGCATTGATTTTCACGCAAAAGTTTTTATTTTATCACACCAAGACCAGAGTAGGAATGTTGACAGAGTTGTTAAATATTGTCTGATTGCCATAAAAGAAACATCATTTTAAAGGGCTCTGGCTATACCATGACAGAGTTGTTAAATATTGTCTGATTGCCATAAAAAAAACATCATTTTAAAGGGCTGGCTATACCATGACAGAGTTGTTAAATATTGTCTGATTGCCATAAAAAAACATCCTTTTAAAGGGCTGGCTATACCATGACAGAGTTGTTAAATATTGTCTGATTGCCATAAAAAACATCCTTTTAAAGGGCTGGCTATACCATGACAGAGTTGTTAAATATTGTCTGCTTGCCATAAAAAAAACATCATTTTAAAGGGCTGGCTATACCATGACAGAATTGTTAAATATTATCTGATTGCCATAAAAGATACATCCTTTTAAAGGACAATCTAATATACACAATCTAATACACACAATCTAATATACACAATCTAATATACACAATGAGCATCAAAACATTTAAATTACATCAAGACTTTGTATAATTTTATTTGGGAGAGAATTTAAAAATTAATTGTTAACAGAAAAACGGAACAAAATATTGTTTAAGGGCAAAAACAAGAAAAAAATAACACGTTTATTGTATTTTAATTGAATATATGCCTCAGTTAAATTTGAATCAAGTCTTATAATTATAAAAGGCAAGTAGAAGACTTTTTACAAAATGAAATTGAGTGCATGAAATTTTAAAAAAAACTACTAAAAAAAACATATTACAAATACGAGCAGACCAGTAGGTGATGAAATGGGGATCTTGAGCAGACCAGTACCAGTAGGTGATGAAATGGGGATCTTGAGCAGACCAGTACCAGTAGGTGATGAAATGGGGATCTTGAGCAGACCAGTACCAGTAGGTGATGAAATGGGGATCTTGAGCAGACCAGTAGGTGATGAAATGGGGATCTTCCCATATTAAAAATACGAGCAGACCAGTAGGTGATGAAATGGGGATCTTGAGCAGACCTGTACCAGTAGGTGATGAAATGGGGATCTTGAGCAGACCAGTACCAGTAGGTGATGAACTGGGGATCTTGAGCAGACCTGTACCAGTAGGTGATGAACTGGGGATCTTGAGCAGACCTGTACCAGTAGGTGATGAAATGGGGATCTTGAGCAGACCAGTAGGTGATGAAATGGGGATCTTCTGCCTGTCATTTTCTATGTAGACTACTCTACAGACTTCTTGGTCTTGTTGATGAATCCAACAATATCTCTTTCATAAACTTTGTCTTTGCCATCTACATCCAAATGTGCCTCATTGTAGATAAAAGTATTTCAACACTTATTCAAAAGAAAATTAAAAATATCTCTTGCATCTGAAAGAAACCTGGAATAAAATCTAATCATTAGTTGAATCCTTCAAAATTGCCAGTTTATTTTTAACATTATTCATGTTTTGTCTTTATTATAACTCATTTCATGTTTTTTATTTTATTAGAAATATTGAACCTTTAGAATAATTTATATTTTACCTAATTTTTAGCAAGTCATAGAAGGTTATGTCAATAATTTACAATTAATTTTATTAATTATAAAAATAAATATTTCCAAAAATTTACATTAAAAATATGAGTTATAAGCCTGAAAGTTAATCACACAGTGAGTAAGTATTAGAAAATTAAATTAACTTTTAAACAATTAATTAAATTTTATAAATATCTTTTTAAAATTAAGATACTAAAAATTAGGCTGTAAGTGTAGGTGTGGGAGCATAATTAATAAAGAATAGAATAGTATTAGGTTTATAGGCAGTAACTATAGGAGTATATTCTATTTTTTAATTTTTAAATATTAGTCCTAGTAACAGTAGTAGGTGGAAGCAAGCTTACATGTATCTTTTTTATCAGATCAATATCTGTACTCTAAAGGACACTTTAAAATTTAATTGATTCATTCAGATATTTAAACATTACAGAATATTAAAACTATATTAATTGATTGTTATCGAGAGTCAATTCCGTTGCCAAATTTATTTGTTCCCATCACAAGTTTGGCTGCATTTTTTAGGCTTCACTATCATTAAGTTGTTCAAAGTAAGTATTGAAGACATTTGTATAGCTGACCAAATGGTCAAAGTGACACAGCAAAAAAGCGGAAGGTTCAACTTGCTGGCTAAATTGTATGAGCCTCACCGTAAGAGAAATTTCTTTTGTAATTGATGATAATATTCATTTATAATTAAAAAACTGTGGCGCAAAATACAAAAATAAATGAGGTCACCGCAGTGTAGAGTGTTAAATGATCACAAGTTTTGTATTATTTGTTCCACATGCACAGATTGATACAAGTTTTGTATTATTTGTTCCACATGCACAGATTGTTACAAGTTTTGTATTATTTGTTCCACATGCACAGATTGATACAAGTTTTGTATTATTTGTTCCAAACGCACAGATTGATACAAGTTTTGTATTATTTGTTCCACATGCACAGATTGATACAAGTTTTGTATTATTTGTTCCACATGCACAGATTGATACAACTTTTGTATTATTTGTTCCACACGCACAGATTGATACAAGTTTTGTATTATTTGTTCCACACGCACAGATTGATACAAGTTTTGTATTATTTGTTCCACACGCACAGATTGATACAAGTTTTGTATTATTTGTTCCACACGCACAGATTGAGATGTGAACAAGTATAAAAATAGCTAACCAGCTACAATTCAGTTCAATCCAGGATTCTTAATTTTGTTTTTAATGTATTTCCGCCCATGTGATTAAGATGCTGGGCACACTTTGGGAACCACTGTGACCGTGTAGGGTTACCTTGCATCCGGGTTTACCCTGACAAGTGATCTTTTTAGGCCCCGTCCGGGGTTCCATGAATTAAACATGCGTGCCAGTAATATTTAGCTCAATAGTAAGGGTAACTAAGGTAACCATCAAATCTTCTGGTTCCGGGTGCCTTTTCTGTAAAAATAACGCATTACAGCAACACAAGTTCATGATAATTGAAAAATAATTCATTTTTCAAGTTACCATTAAATACAAACTATTTGATTTCAACGTAAGTGTGTATTTACATACGCACTGAAAAACCAATACCCAGGACTGTCAAGCTGAATGTTTGACACGCAGCAGCGGAACTTAATTCTCATATATGTCAATAAAGAGGCACTGGTTTTAAAGACACACGTTGACACTACGAAGAATGTAATGGTGTTCTCAGAAAATTTGCATTTATCAAAGTTACAAAATTGGCAAAATGCGTTTCACACTGCCAAGCACCATCACAGCTATAAATTAAAGGACTTCAGTTGTTGCCCGCAAAAATCAGTCAGTTTAATGTAATTTGTACTGAGAACTCGCTAAACAAGTTTATAATTTACAAAAAGAACACAAGTAAAAACTAATAACACTAGCATAGCAGTAGGAGCCAGCTGATAGCAGTAGGAGCCAGCTGATAGCAGTAGGAGCCAGCTGCGGATTGGCAAACAGATTTAATTTGATGAAAAGTTAGTGTCCTCTTTTTCATCCGAGCATTTATGGCGGTAACCTTAACTCAAACTGTATGTCCTATGTGAATGTGTGTCAGTAGACAGTAGGAAGGAACTTGGGCTTAGTGACATAAAAGTTAAAGTGAAAGCCAAAGCATTTCACAATCATCACATTGTCATTAATAAAATTAATTAATTGTATTATTTATCATAATTTAATTATTTTACATAAACAATTTTAAAAAAGGACTTATCTAGCTTTTCATTTAATTAAATCCAAGAAGTTGTTATGAAAGGACTGATCTTAGACACTTTTAAAGTCGCACACGCAAACAGTCTGTGCATACCGAAAAATGACTGAAAAACTGTTGTGGCCATTTTACATTCAACTCGGGGAGGACTTCGTTGTTTTGTGTTTTACGTCACAGTTTTTTAACAATTAATTGTTTTGTCATCAGTGACGTAGAGCTCACATTTTTCCAAACACGGTGATATTATTTTTACAGCGGTGTATCTTGGGACTGGCAGCGTATTTATTCTTATGCATTGGTATATACATAATAGCTTATTACTTTTTAATGTAAAATAGCGGTTATATAGCGCTACAACGCGAAACTGCTTCATTTATTCCCAGTTGTTAATAACTTTATTTCGTTAATAATAGCCATTCCCCCTAAAAATTATGAATTTTCCTGTGTAAATGAAAATGTCAGTTATCACCAGTTATTCCCCCTGACTAAAAAAATTTGGGTTGTTGGAAATGGCTCTTCTTATCTTTTTAATATTAAGGTACAAAAATATTTTCATCATGTTTCATCTTTACAAATACGTGGAACACTTATCAGTTAATGGATGGGAAACAGTTTTTCGATATTATTAGAAATCAATACAACCCAATACATTAAAGAATTTTTATAAATTTTACTTTGTGTAGTTGGGTGAGTTTCGGACTAGCTTTGTCCCTTGATTTACATAAATAGTTATATAATATGTATAGTCATAGTGATAGTATCAATTTACATTAATAAATTTTGTGAGTGTATGCATACAAATTTTATCCATTCTTCTTTATAAAATATAATAGTTTGAATAATAGAAATAACAATAATTGTTATTCTATCATTAGTGACATTGCTCAACTATTATTATTATAAATAAAGAGAATATTATTACTAAAATTACACCCAGCCTACATTTAGGTCTACGGAGTAAAAACAGTTATTATCCTATTTGTGGATGGCTATAGAGTATATTAGTGACTATAAATAAATAAATAAGACTCAATATCATCATTTTTATTGTAAGTATATTTTATTAGGATAGGAAATAGAAAAAAAAGATACATAGAGTAGACAAATATTTAATATTTCTAATAAAATACACAAAATAAATTTTTTTAATTAACACAAAACTTGAATAATATTGAAAAGAAAATAGAAATTGTGCAGATTAATTATTATGATTATAGGTTATTTCTAGGCTTCTTTCGCGTGCAAGGGAAAATTCTGTAAAGCAGTCTACCCAGAAAATGACAGGCAGGACATTCCCATTATCTTTTAAAATTTAATCACGAATCGGTGTGCTTGGATTAGTCTAATGGGTCATTTTATTTGAGTAATTTTTATTTATAATTAGGCCTATCATTACATGCATTCAATTTTATATAAAAAAGAGTCCTTACCTTTTTTATAAATGATAGAATTTATTTAAAGTATATATTAGTTAAAATTCAATAAACATGTTTGTTTTTTTTGTTTTGTTTTCTTGATAAAAGATGATTTTTCCAAATATTCTGTTCACGTTTTTCTTAACATAAAATTATTACGAAGTGTTTACACGTCCGGCGTGCCGGACTTTTTATCCCCTGCACTAAACGTCCGGCGTGCCGGACTTTTTATCCCCTGCACTAAACGTCCGGCGTGCCGGACTTTTTATCCCCTGCACTAAACGTCCGGCGTGCCTGACTTTTTAGTGCGGGAGCTATACGTCCGGCGACCAAGTCACATGACCGCCGTAACAAACCTTACTTCTAGGTACTGACCTAGTTTTAAGATAAGGCTGTTCTATATGAATCAGTGTGGTCTTGTGGTAGAATAGACGCTTAGCGACCTTACAATATGTGATAGGTTACTGGATCGGGATCGAATTTTACTTTTTTTTGTTATAATTTTAATTAAAAGTATATTTTATATTTAATTTATTATGTTTATTTGTAACAGTAGTCAGAGCTTTATGAGATGTTTAACCAATATAACGAACTTTTTTTTTTTGTTGAGTCGGAATCAAATAGTAATACTAGTTACTAGTACTATTTCGTCTACTAATCTACTACTAGTTAATTAAAGTAAGTATAGGCTGACTAGTTTAATATTCACAGTCAAATGCTTACAGTTTATGTATCTCATAGTCATAGTATAGCATATGAATATATTAACATGTTCAGTATTTATTTATTATCTCGGGATCAGCTGACTAATATATGTAATTACTGTACACAATATTCAATATTCAATATTGGAATATCATATGCAATGCAACTATTTTGCCGGCGATCTCTTGTCACATGACCTGACGGAATAATAACACCTACTAGTTGTCCGGCGGGCACATGACATATCTTCCACTAGCGGCCACTAGCTCGCCGGAAAAATTTCTCCAACTAGGCGTCCGCGGTCATGTGACTTGGTCGCCGGACTTTTTATCTCCCGCACTAAACGTCCGGCAGGCCGGACGTGTAGACACTGCCAAATTATTATTATACAAAATCTTGACGTTATGTTAAAGTTTTGTTGTTCATTGTGTTGTATATTGCATTGAGAATGTTTCCTGAAAAATTGTTAGCATTATCTTTTAAAATAAAAAAGTTTTGGGAAAAATAAGTAAATAAGGCAGAAATATGAAAGTGGGTCACACGTTTTTGAATTTAAATACAAAGATGAATGGGGTTTCAAAAACTCAACAAAAAATTCATAAATCCACTTCAATAAAAGATAGGAAGATGAAATTGATGTTTTTATAAAGCTTATTTATACTTATAACTAGCCCTTTAATTCTTTGAACCTTTAAAATGATGTATCATTTATTGCAATAGTCAATAGTGCCAATGGGACAATATTTAAAATTTCTGTCAAAGTACCTACACTGATCTGTACTACATACTAACATATAGAATATAGGGTACACCCTACATAGATAATAGACTATAGCCATGGCGCCCATGGTCATATTATTGCTATTATTTTCAGAACACAAGTGCCACCAGTTGAATTGGACTAATTAAAAACTAATTACGGTCAAGGTGTGACTAAGACTAATATTGAATTACTTTTTACTTATGATCTATATTTCACTATATACAAACTACTTACACGATCATGGGTTCCATTTTTGCCATTTTTGAGATACCCGTTGACATGTCGATGGTCTTTTCGATTGTTTAAATTATTTGATATCGTTGTTTTTGGACTTGGATCAGCCATTACTCTGCCGTCAGTGTCGGTCACCCGAGCGAGAGAGACCCTCTCCGTGGCCATCTTGAATCACTCTATTACAACAATATCATTGGCTAAAAAGGTTCATTAAAAGTAATGGAAAAAGCCAATCACAATTTAAGTTACTCTGTGCAATGTAAAATACTAGGTTTCTCGTACTCTAGTCAAATAATTTTTGTTTTATTATTTTGATGTTCAAGAATATTAAAATTAAAATTACTAGAAGTCGTCATTTACACGGAAGTGCAAACATTGGATGGAATCCAAGTAGTTACCCAATAAACAAAGGGAGTGAATGCAAAGGGCAAAACAAAGTCCAGTTCAGACAGTATAAAATGCTGAAGGCTTTAATAAGAAATATTATAATTTATAATAGAATAGTTAAGAGTAAGAGGGCTGATTTTTAAGGTAGTGTACGAAAATTTTAGATTGCAAATTCATATATTCAAAGAAAGTTGTTGAACTTATACTAGTAAATAACAGTGAAATTTAACTTAGTACAACAACTTTCTTCTTTAAAAAAAAAAAGAAAATCAGTATTTATTCTTATTTATTTTCTTTCCTTGGCGACCTTGGCCTTGCGCTTGTCTTTGTTGGTCTAGGTTGCTGAAAATTGTTTTTCTGTGATCACACCGAGTGTGATTAAAACATTTTCAATTGTTTTTTTTACTTTTAACTCTTAAATCTCCTAAGGGTGGAAACTGATTCAGAAACAAACTCGCAACCATGAACATTAAAAAATAATAATAATTATTAATAATGATTGAATATTTTATGTTGGCATTGGGCTTTAAATTTAAAAAAAATTCCATTAAGTTCCAAAAAAAATGTTAGTATATTCTGGATTTTGCAAATAGAGAAGGGAACCAAATTTTAAAATTAAAATGTACTGGTATTACTTACAAGACAAAGTCAAATTTTAGCACTGTGGGGATTATCAAAAATCTAAGTCTTAATCAATTTAGTTTGAGCAGAGATGTTAACATTTATAAACTATCAGTATCAGACTATCAAATAAACAACAAAAACCTAACCATGTCAAAAGTGTAATAAAAGTTTTTCTTTTATTTTTATGCAATGAAACTCTAAAACGCATTTCTATTTTGAATAATTGAAATATTTTACTGTATGTTAAACTTATTTATAAAATATTAAAGGCCCATTTCTAACATTTTTATACACAGTTGACAGAATACATTGAGGAGAGTTCGCTTACTTTTCAACATGATGGATGTAAAAGATCTTGAGGATGGAAAAAATCTTGATGGTGATAATGAAGATATTTTAGACTTGAAACCACCAGATGATTTTGATATGTTAAAGTTTGTTCGTGGGCGCAGATTTTTCCAGTCACATATATTTAGTTGCAGCATAGCTATGTTATTTTCATTATTATGTGGTATGTGCATTCCTGAACTTTTACAAGCTTTAGTGTTTACAGGTGAATCTGACTCACCAAAAAAGGCATTCAAGAGATATTTGAAAACATTTTATCATGTAGCTTTATGGCATTATGGTGATGTGTGGAAAAATGGTTCTGCGTCACAGAAATCTATTATTGATGTTCGATCAATGCACAGAAATGTACGCAAACAAATGGAAAAAAAACTCCTTAGTTCTGGTCAGAAGGCTTTGTCTCAGTATGATATGGGAATAGTGCAAAGTGGATTCATGGCTGTCATAGTAACATATCCTGAAAAAATGGGTGTTAGGTGCACTACTTCCGACTTGGATAATTATGTATACTTTTGGTATGGAATCGGACATCTTTTGGGAATAAAAAAACATAACAATATTTGTGCTCATGGTTTTCCCCAAACTTTGAGATTTTGTAAGCAAATAGAGGATAGACTTATTAATGTTCATTTGGCTAATCCTCCAAAACAATATCTTAAAATGGCAAATGCTGTTGTTATTGCCTTTCAACTAGGGAAAGGAGCATTTAGAATTATAACACTGTCACTCCCACTCGTGTTCAAGATGTGCTTTGAACAATACCGGTATAACTGTTTGCCTTTTACCTTTGGAGATTATATTCGCTTTATAATTTGGAAACTTTTATTTTTTATGATAAAACATTGCAATTGGTTTAAAAACTATTTAAATTACAGACTTGAAAAAGCTTTCAAGCTAAATTTTAATGAGATGTGACCTAATTATATTTCACTTTTCACATACAATTTTGTTGGCCTACCAAAAAATAGTTGTTATTAATTCTTCTTTACACAGTGCATTTGAAAATTTTCAAAATATATATTGAAACCAGAAAGATATATTTTGTATACTGGGAACAGTAACATATGTTTTTAAAAAAATATTTCCAGTACTGATTCTCATAAAATTAAATGATGAGTTGTGATTTTAAACGATAACTTGAATTTTGGTTATAATTGGTTTATAAACCGATAACTGGTTGTTGATTGCTACATCAAAACCATGTTTGATTTGATTTGTTTTATATTTTAAAGATTTCTTTACTATTTTTTTAATCCAGATGTTTTAAAATAATTATTCAAGTTCAAGTGGGGTCAAATGAAAATCTTTAGGGTAAACACAGACACCTTTGATGGCCAAAAGACATAAATTTAAATAAAATAATATTTAAAGCCCATACCTTGTTACAACAGAAGTTTTTGTTCTGGGCAGTTTAATAGAGAAATGCACCCAAAATGTTGTGGATAGCTATAGCGGTGGCTCGGCAGCTAGTAAAAATGTTTGTGCTGTCTTGTATTTTTTACTGATACGTCATTTTGACCTAGTTGCTTAGACATATTGTTTTATTTTGTGCTCAAAGATGTCATATAGAAAAATATTTTCAGAAAATTATAATAATTAATTTTATCCCATTTAATTTTTAATTTTTATTTTCAATAATTGTATTCTCCCTCCAAAAAGATTCTATTAAAACATTTTTATTGGAAAAGTATAATGTAATATCAGCGTAAAAATATTTATATTTTTTTGGTAATGGCTAAAACCATTCCCGGACTCCTGGTGTAAATAAAAGACTTAAAAATTAAATTAACATCCACTATAAAACAGTATAACAGTTACTAGTACTCGCTTTGTGTGTCTAATCACACTGAACGTTTAAAAAAATAGATAATGGCCACATGCAATGATTTTTTAAAATGTATGTTTGCCTTGCCTTGCTAAAGTGGATTTCTTAGTCAATGAACCCTTTTTGTCTATAATATGAAGACCACAGACACCTTTGATGGCCTCTGAGCCCATATTATTATTAAATATTTTAATAAATATGACAATAATATTATTACTAAGGAAATTCAGTTTAGTTTACTGACTCTCTAAAACCTTTTCACAGGTCCTTAACCCTTTCGCCCTTAGGCCGATACTGAGCCACAAACAGTCTTTCCTTGAGAAAAGGGGCATAACTCCGTAAAATTTGCAACATACGATATTTAAAAATTCACCAAAAAAAAACTATTTAAGCAATTAAAGTTAAACTTGGGAAATTAAATGAAATATGGACAAGGTATATTATTACATAAAATTAATTACAAAAAACTCTAAAAAAACAAAGAAAGAAATGTTTATATTTGACTTGAAGTGCTGGCGACAGAAGTTGGCATCAAGTTTGTGTGGAATTTTGAGAAACATTCTCCTTTACATAGTCTAACTTGGCACAAATTACACCCATAAACAGTCTCATGTGCCCTCTTTCTTTTTCCAAACTGTTTATTTACTGAACAGAAGTGGCAAGCACGTTTGTTCCCAACCATCCTTATCAGCCGGTGCTCAAGCAAATCAGCAGTCCCTACTCCTTGAGAAGCTGGTTGACTTGTTGGTTTTCTCTTCCGGCTGATGTTGCCTTTCAGCAAAGATGAGCTAAGGCTTAATCGATACTCCTTATGGGACAGCATGTTTTTTTTTTGGTAGTGGTCTGTGAGAATTGGAGTATAGGATCCAACTATTGACAATAGCAATCTGAAGGAGTAATCGAAATATATATCTCCACCACTTTACAGATTTTCGTCCTACTGGATAGTAGGAACACAATTGATCCAATTTGTCCACACCCCCCATGGATTTGTTGTACACATCAACAACAGTAGGAATGGTCACTTCATACCGACCTCCTGGGGCACGACGTGAAACTGTGGACGTCCCTGGAGCCGTGTTAGTGCTTAGCAGCGTAACACATCTTTTGTCCTTCCAGACCGTGGCCAAATGATTTCCATTTTGCCTGACTTGGATTTCTCCTTTTTTCATTTTTTTTATTTTTGAGGATTTAAAATCAGATGGCCATCCTTTTCTATTGGGCCTTATTGTTGAGCAGCAATAAGTATCTTTTGCCAAGAGATCCTGTGCTAACTGAATTGACGGGAAATAATTATCAAAGAAGAAGTGGTGATAATTATATAAAAATCTTTCCCCCAGCTTTGTAACAACATAGTGTCCACTTCCATGAGGCATGTCATCTTTTACCTTCCCAGTATATATATTGAAATCAAGAAGGTACCCTGTAGATGAATCAGCAGCACACCAAACCTTTATGCCCCAGGGGTTAGGTTTGTCACACATTTTTTCTCCAAAAGGTTTAGTTTAGACTTGTCACACATGTCACAAATATGTGACCCCACCTCCCCTGTTTACTTCTTTGAACCTATTTTAATCATGTTTATCAATTATTCTTTCCCTTCTGTTGATATAAGAAACGTTGTATACATTTTGAGAGAGTAACCTATTATTATAAAGTTTTAACTTAAAACCAGAGCTTGGGGTGTTGTTTCTTCGTTATCACTGTGATATTTAAATTTGTTGTTTTAGAAAGGTTTTTGTAAAATATATTATTAAATTAATATCTGTGGGTTTGGATTTCTATAATTTATGTAGATTTCTTTTCCATGGTTATGTTTATCAATGATGTGTTTCTTTTCATGCAATAAATGCAATAAAGTTCTTTTATTCTAGAACATTCTTTTATTCTAGAACACTTCCAGTCTTCTTTTAACCAGTAAAAGTGTTTCTATCAGTTAAGGTTAACCTTTTATTTTTATATATACCCAAATGGTGGTCCGCAAGCCTTACATTGTCAGTCAGCACAAGTCAAGAAACTGGGGGGGGGGGGGGATGTTGAACTTACATGTTAGAATTCTGTTTCTAAACTAGCTTTAAGAATCTAGATATTCTTAGCATAAATATAGCCCATATTGCATGCATCAAGAGAAGCTCAGGAAGCTGACATGTGCCAAATTAAAATTTTAGGGAATGTGAAACATATCAATTTAAAGATCATCCAAAACAAGGACAAACCATTTTAATAAATAAAAGTTGGTGTTATAAATTCATTCCTAAACCAGTGATCCTAAATAATATTTCTTTGGGAAAACTGGGATGCCAGATGGGCCTACCTAACACATTACATTTGGACAAGGCAGTATCTGGAAATTTCATGTTCATTTACCTTATACTTAGATGAAATATTCAAACCTCTTATGAAATTAGAATTTTCAATGTAATGAGGGCATCAAGAAATTGAAGTTAACAAATACATTTTTCTAGGATAATTTACAAAATTTTAAAATCATACATAGATAAATTACTTCAAAATATTTATTAATTTTAACGGCTATAAATAATGCTATTATAATTTTAAACAATCAGTACAGCACCGATGATGGTTGGGAAGTTGTTGATCCTAAGAAATTACAAACTGCTTGTAATAATATATATATATATAAAGATGCGACCAAAATACAGAAAGAAGTGATGGCGATTATTTGACACACAAAATTCTCATATTTAAGCGCTGAATGATCAGGCAAGGATGGTGTAAGTCGGTTCCATATTATGGGAATGAAAAAAAATGATTTTAAAAAATCAGTTTTAAGTTGCTATGCTCTTTTGCCATTGTAAAAAAATAACATTTGGTTCAATGTGAATGTGAAGAAGAAAAAAAATATATATTTAGACCTTATTAATTCTTTAATTATTATTATTGTCACAAATCAGCAAAGATCAAGCAATACCCCGGTATTGAAATTTGCTTCCAACTTTATGAGTTAAGGCTGTTGTTTATGATGGTGAGAATATGAGAATATGAATTCCACTTGCAAAAATTGTTGAATTTTCCACACTCTTCCACTGTGTTTTTAAAATTTCTAGTATATAAGTATAACTTATATTACAAAAATTTCCTAACAAGGCATGTGATAGCCTCTAAGACAGTTATAATCTCATCTGCACACTATTAGTCCATTTTGAGAAGACGTGTTCAAAGTAAAGATCATTATGACAAGGTTAAGAAATTCAGGGTTTGAGGAGAACTTATAATCACACACTTTGCTTGCTATCCCTTTAAAGGAATTATCAGCTTTTTAAGGGGTTGGTTCAATCAATCAATGATTGTCCGCAGGCACATTCATACGGCAATTATTTATGAAATGCCAGGACTTATATAACAATAAATTAAAAGCAACCAGTCACTAGATTAAAACTTCTAAATCATTATGATATGGGTCCATTCATATAATACGTAGACATCATTATTTTATGTGTGGCGGGGATGACGTAGTCAGAGCAGGCTTTGCCATTTGAGCTCCCTATTTTTTGCGCTGATATGAATGTGCCCCGACCCACTCCACTTTCCAACTTCTGAAATTATCAGAGCCAGAGGAATAAGGGGCCTAAGTGCATTACTTAGCGCAGAGCCGACGTCCATGTTGCTGTAAGACGGCCCTGTATGTGAGGAACAGTTCGAAATGCATTGCAAAAAGGATTTAAGGCAATATGGGGAGGGGGTAATTCTGGAAACTCACCCATGCGCCCCCTCCCATTTCTTAGGGGGGGGGGGACAGGAACGTCGTTCCTATGTGTTCCTGCAGACTCCAGCCCTCATTGTAAAAACCGAAAATTATTTTAAACCCAGATTTCTACAATTAAAACCATAATGTTGACATATCTAAAATCTTAGCTACAATTAATATTTTAAAAGTAACTCATTTTAAGTAACTGTAAGTTTTAGTGAAATAAATTAAAAATTGATTTTTAAAAAAAAAGTTAAAATAGCATCTACACTGGAAACAAGTACTAATTACGTAGCCCTACCCTTTGCTTTTGTAACAATATTTCTAATTTGTTAAAATTTTATTATTTCTACCAATGGAATCGCATCTCTGAACGAATGTTTGGGGAAAAAAGATGTCGGCAACCAACAAGTGATAGTCATCATTTACGTTTGTATAGATACTAATGCTAGGCCTTGATTCGTAACATATTTTACAACTTAATTCAGATCAGAAAACCTAAGGGCCTTAGACAGAAAGGCGTACACCTGACAAAGATGGAAGATGAGGATTATGATACGACACCATCTCTATCTGAAACCACAGACACTGCCCATGAAATTCGAAAGAAGGATAGAATGAACGAACTTGGTTTTGTTCCTCAAAAGGAATCGGTTTACAGTGCCAACTTGCCGTATGCCAAGGATATAGATAAAGAGTCTAATCTAAGTTTTTCAGAAATTAAAGGCAATTTGGGTCGGGCGGCGCAGCTTCGGGATCTTAAAATAGGGGTCCGTCATTGGATTGTTCAATTAGAAAGGTAAGGAAAAGTTATTTAGTTGGGTTGGTACTTGAACTTAGCCTACAATCCACCCACCCCTCAAAAATTTTTTTTAAAAAAAGGTTCTTATGAAAAGAATTAATTGAAATACTATTATAGTTTCCGAATTATAGCGCTAGCAGTAGTAGCAGACTTACATATTTTTTCAATGAAGCTAAAGTTTAAATCCAAATGATTGCCCTCCTCATATAATATATATTTATATTGCATGCTAAAAAACTGGCTACATTAAGTTCATTGGCTCTCCCTTATAACTTATGTAGACAATGGAAACTAGATCTCCATATGACCCTGTGACCTACCACCATTGACCGATTATCGGTTTATGGTATGTTTCCTACATCCAAAAAATCAATTGTTGTGCGCCGTTTATTGAAGTTCTTACTTATTTTATCAGACGGATGGGCAGCTTATGCAAGCTTAAACCAGATCAGACGACAAGGAATCTATGAAGACTCTGTTCTTCATCAGCAAAATTTTGTCGGTTTAAATGACGCCGGTGTCCACTTACAGACTGTTGAAAATATTTAAAATATGTTGATCAATAAAAGAACTTTGTCTTATCAATAAAACAATAACAGTTTAAATAGCACTTTAAACTAGAACAACAGATTTTTTTCATAACCGACACACAAGTAGTAGATTACCTCACTATATACCATCCAATTTTTAAATTTAAATGCCTAGCTATTATTAGTGATTAGTGCTTGTAGATTTTCCCATTCATACATTATTAATTCAGTCAAAGTCAAAAGGCTGTAATCCCTTATTTTAGCACAATTAATTGTTTTTAGTGAAATAAATTTAAAACCTATTTACCATATTGTCCATATGGAACTACATCAAAACACTTCAATGGTGACTGCAACATGCAATCATTATTATTTTTATTATTTTACAATTAATTTGTCATGAACTTTCAGTGGTTTTAATTAAGTAGGCCATCACTCTATGTTCCTCTCACCCCCCAGACAATAACTTGGGTGGCATTGACCCTCATGTAGGCTATGCCTCTGTGCCCCCCTCCTCTTAATGCTTCAAACCCTCCCACCATCTCCTCTTCCCATATTTATCTTCCACATTTACTCTCACTCTCCCCCACCCAGTTCACCATTACTTTAGTCCAGTGTACTATAATACCAACCTTTCCCATTATACTTGTCAACTCCAGCCACCCTACAACCCCTGCCCCCAAACACCATGCCTTAGTAAAAATCCCACCCCCTTCCACTACTACATTTGACATTTGACCCTACCCTGTACCATTTTATCCTCCAACATTCTCCCGCAATACCAACTATTCTGGAAATAATTAAGAGCAAATAATTTCAAGTATGTAATTGATTCAGTTACTTAGCTCAATAATTTCAAGTGTGTAATTGATTCAGTTACTTAGCTCAATAATTTCAAGTGTGTAATTGATTTGGTTACTTAGCTCAATAATTTCAAGTGTGTAAATTGATTCAGTTACTTAGCTCATAGTTTCCTTATTTTTTCATTCTACTTTATTTTTTTACTGGTCGACAGAAACTTCATTTGTCTTTGTTGTGTCATTTATCTGGTATTCACACACCATGTGATTCCTGTTTCTTTATAAAAATAGCTAAAAGCATTTGCCGAGTTTAATTCATTTGTTACAATTAATTTATAAGATATTAATATAACTTTATTAACTAAAATTTTCAGGTACATTCATCTTTATGGCTACAAATTTTCCAAAACAGACCATATTCTCCTGGTTGAATTGGTATTTGAGATGCTTACAATGTCTCTTTCTGAATATGCATTAGTAGAGAAATTTGCATTGACTCTCACTTTGCTGCTAAGGTAAGTCTGGTGTATTCAGAGAACATCTATTATTAATTATCATCTTAATTTATTCATTTTTTTGGAACCTGTCTCATCTTTTAGTAATGTTATCTAAAACCTCTGTTTAGGTTATAAATGATGCCATTTTTTCAGCTGATTTGGGTACTACTTTTTTTTTTTTTTTTACATGTCTGCTGTCATGGCAACAAAGATGGCAGCCATGTAAAAAAAAAAATTCGTAACCATATGGGCAATATGGTGGTACCGGATAGCTTAATTTTACCCAAAAATGTATGGCAGGTTTGGAGTTTTTTATAGTACATAATTTATCTATTTTTGCCCTGGTTTGCAGTATGCCAAAGCTGTCTATTCACCCCTTCGACAGCTTCGCTCCTCCGCAGACGATCGTATTCTTTCTGTCCCTAAGACTCGCACAAAAACATACGGTGAAAGATCTTTCTCTTACTGTGCCCCCAAACAATGGAATTCTCTTCCACTACACATCAGAAATATATCAACCATCACAGCCTTCAAAACTGCACTCAAAACACACCTCTTTAAACTTTACTATCCTGACTGATTCCCCCTCTGAAAGTTAAACGATGCTGCTGAGTGCCGTCCATGGCTTCACATGTAAATTGTTATGGAATGGTTGGTTTTTAATTTATATTTTTTAAGTTCATTTTAATTTGCATGTACAGCGTGGTGAGCCCAGCCCTAGGCTGGGGTACCACGCTATAGAAAACTACCCATAATAATAATAATAATAATGATCTATATCAGGGGTGGGCAAACTTTTTGTGCGTAGGTAAATCTATTGGGGGGCCACATGTATATTATGTCCAATTTTTACATGTCGATAAACATTTCTCTATATTAAAATCAGTAATTTTGCACTTTAGCATTACATGATAAAAGTCAAGGACTGTTTAAAAAAATAGAAATAAGAAAGAAATTTGATCAAAAATGTTTTAAAAATCACAACAGTACATGAAATTTTTTTGATTCAACAAAATAACTTAAAAACAAAGTATTTTTTAACATTTCTAAATGCCTTCAAGGGCTGCATAATATCAGTTGCCTGGCAGCATGCGGCCCACGGGCCGTAGTTTGCCCACCCTGATCTATATACATGCATGCTTTTCTATCTTCAGTGATATACTTTTTTCTTCTTATTATTTTGATAGCTTAATGGAGCTGAAAAATATGACTTAGTGTTTAATGAAAATTAAAAGACAATCGGACTGGCTAAAAGTTCTTGCTTGTAACATAAAATTTGCTTAAATGTTTTTCTAAATTACATCTACTGATGACTGGAGTTATTTTAACTATATTCAGACAATTTTTGAACCTTTGCATAGAAAATTTTTGCTGTGAATTACTCATTGAGAGGTTGAAACTAACAGAAATATTAAATAATTAAGTAAATTTTTATGATGGGATTATTCTAGAAAGTTCAACTCACATCTCAGTGTGATGTAAAAAAAAAATAAGTTCCCAATTAAGAGATTTATCCAATCCCTCTCATTTTCTATTGATGTGGACTAGATTCATTCTCTTGATATTTTTTTTTTTTTTTTGCAAAACTTAAGTAAAATGGAAGACTGCCTAATATTTGCACAGGGTTTGTCATTTTATTTGGCCTAAATATTATTTTTTCTATTCTAATAGAAAAAAAAGTCTACTCACAAGGAGTGATTTGGTCTTACCATGGCGACCATTGTACACCCTTGTAAAAGAATGCACCAATGACAAAAAAGGTTTTCCCGTCTACCCTGCGTAAGTGGAGTGCGGTTCCACTTTACAGTGGACCATTTTTGCACAATTGTGTTCAATAAATAAAGCTGGATCATAATAGTGGATTATAATTAAAGTCAAATTGAAATAAATTGATACAATGTACAATGTTTTTCTAAACACTCTGCGTTTCTCTCCCAAATATTATATGAATTTTAAAAAATATTAAAAAACATTTTGCTTATAAATTTAGAAATCACGCTTCATCCCCAAAGGCTTGAAGCGCGGTACAAAGTCAACCACATTAAAAGAGAAATGAAAACAATCTAAATTTTACCACATTGAAATAAACTACATACGAGCACACCCATTCAAAGTATTACATCACATTTGAGAATAAAGCATTCTTAGTCTTATCAGGTCATGTCCAATTTTATGCTACTTATTGAGACAATGAATATTCCAGAATCTTTTTTTATTTCAAGCACGTTTAAAAGATGGAAATTATATTATGCTATTGTTTAAATTTTAATGGCTTTTTATTTTAAAATTTCAGAAAGTTTCAAATCACTTTAAAAAATGCTGTAATTGCATGTACTCCGTAAGTATATATTTCTTACTTATAATTAATATAATTAAAATCTAATGTCACTTTACAAAAAAATTTTCATCTAGTATGTGTTCTTAAATTAATATGTGCGCAGAAAGAGTTTAGTAGTTGTAGTTGTTTCAGAGGCAGAAGGGTGGTGGGATGGGGAGTAAGATTTGATGTGGTAGATTAGAAATTTAGGTTGATGGTAATGGTAAATGGAATAATTGTGAATCTTGACTATTGATGGGACAAAGTCTTTAATGACGTTTATATGACATTTCAATTTCATCAGATTTATAATACATATTTTACCATCAAAATGTGTAAGCTGGCATTTTATAGAATGCCAGCCTAAACAGGCAAAGTATATAACTAAAATCGTCAATGATGTTTTTTAGTGTTTGTTTTTGAGCATTCATGTTTTTAAGTGTTCATGTTTTTTAGTGTTAATGCGAAAGTTAACAATTAAAGCAACGGGCCATCTTACGCATCTCTTTATTACTTTAAGTAGTGCTATTATGAATATTTTCAATTATCAAAATTAAAAAAAAAATAAAAAACTGCCTTTTGTACATAAATATATTCATGTTAAACTAATTTGCCGACCTGAAATAGTATTATTAGCAAGGGAAGCAATTACTGCCCTGCTCCACTATCACCTATGTTGCTGGTAGACCCTAATTTTATTTGCAATCTCTCAGTTATGTATGTTGGCACATGTCCATGGTACACACACATTTTATCTAAGCTCTTGGCTACATTCCCAGTTTTGACAGCTGGCCATCAAGCCCCAAGGCTCTTCTCTTCACAGATATCTAAAACATTTTCTTAATAACTATCATACTTTAAGAGAGATAAGGTGTCACTTGATCAATTGGAATTATTGAATTAAAGGTGTCACTTGATCAATTTGAATTAGTGAATTAAAGGTGTCACTTGATCAATTGGAATTAGTGAATTAAAGGTGTCACTTGATCAATTGGAATTAGTGAATTAAAGGTGTCACTTGATCAATTGGAATTAGTGAATTAAAGGTGTCACTTGATCAATTGGAATTAGTGAATTAAAGGTGTCACTTGATCAATTGGAATTAGTGAATTAAAGGTGTCACTTGATCAATTGGAATTAGTGAATTAAAGGTGTCACTTGATCAATTGGAATTAGTGAATTAAAGGTGTCACTTGATCAATTGGAATTAGTGAATTAAAGGTGTCACTTGATCAATTGGAATTAGTGAATAAAAGGTGTCACTTGATCAATTGGAATTAGTGAATTAAAGGTGTCACTTGATCAATTGGAATTAGTGAATTAAAGGTGTCACTTGATCAATTTAAATTTTAAACATTTCATTAGTATTTGGATTCAATATTCTAATACGTGTTATACTTGTACATTTGTTTAGTTATCTACTATAGAGGGTCATGCAAACTTCTGATAAGGCTGGGGGTGGGTGTTTAGAGTGAGTTTATGACCCCAAGGGGGCAGTGATGCAAATTTTTTTTGAGAACTACTAATTTACAGCAAAAGTTAGTTAAGCAGGGTTGCGAAAAAATTGATTCAAACATGATATTCATTTTTGTTACTTCAGTGTCATTGGTCAGTTAAGCGTGATAAATAAGATATTTCATTGTTATACTTCAGTTGGTCATTTTTTATGTTGTCATCATAACCCTAAGTGGGCCTCATATTATTAATCAAGGAACAAAGAGCCAATCAGAGATAAGCATTACAGAAGTTAAAATTGAGGGGACACAATTTCCAGGAAAATCACCAAACGCTAATTTTTCACAAAAAGTTTTTTAAAACTTTTTTTGTTGTGAAAAAATTTGGGGGGTGGGGTTTAGACACTGCCTTATGATATATTTTTTTAAATCGTATATTAAAATTAGGGTGTACAAGTGTAGACACATTAGATTATTAATCTGTTTTAAAAAAGCCATTTACCAATTAATTTTTTAAAGGGCTATTAAGGCTGATATGCCAGGTAATCTGTGCAAACCTAACTTCTATGTAACTTTTTATTCTATAGAATCCCTGAATTCCACACTTTGGCTGTAAAACATAAACTAATTTTAAAAAAAAACATGGTCAAATGATAGCTTCTACTGTGTAGACAAGTCAATGCAAACCATTCTATAAATTGTTTTTTATGTATTTTCTTGCAAATTTATCAAGTCCCAAGCCATTATTACAACACATTCACAAATTTAAATTAAAAAAAAAAAAATACAAAAATTGTAATTTTCTAGATATTTCCATGAAGATGCCACTCAAGAAATGCTTGATGAATGGCGGCCATGGCTTTGCCCTTTTGATATGTACGTTATTGGAGGACTTCAGTGTTTGGAAATTTTTTTGCCAACATCTCTACCACCAGAACTGCATCACAAAGGCTATAAGTAAGTTTGCTGTTATAAAATTTATTTTGGCTTAGTTTAATTATAGCACATCAGCTTTCCCTTAAAAAACATTTATTTGAACTGGCATCAGTGACACCAGACCTGCAGGTGGGGTGTGTGTTTTTGTAAGTGAGGTATGAAAAACTATGTAAGGGTTAAAGGGTAGACAATCCATTTAACCAAAAGTAACATTAATTTCCTTTGCTTACATATTGCCATTCCTAAAGACCTTACAGTAATCCTTGTATTGTAAGTGTCCAAAATGTATTAATTTAGTTTTTGAAAAAGCATTAAAATTAAGACTGTTTCATTTTCAAAGGTTATGGCTGGAGGAGTTTCTGGGATTGTGGAATTCATTTCATAGCATGCCATCATGGGAAGGGGTAAGTCAATCTAAACATTCTAACACAGATCATCTGGAAGTATTCAACACTTAGTAATGTTTTTATCTAGTATTTTATACATCAGTTTTTCGTAAAGAAAAATGCATTTGAAAATGTATGTATCATATACACTTTCAGAAGCCAAATTTAAAAATAATATATTTCAGCTTATAAATAGATCTTAAGAGATTTTTATAGAAACTGATGAAGAAAAATGTAATTAATGTATTTGGACTTTAAGCTGTGTGCAACATTAGGTCACACATTTTGTCCTCATTTGGGACTGCAATGATTGGCAGCGCTTAGAGAGTATCAAAAAGCCTACAATGCATAAATGAAATTGTGATTGTTGATTGCTGAGGTCTTAGTCTACAAGATTCAATGAAATACATTACCAGATGATATATATATTTATTTGATTTGTTTTCTTCTTGTTTAAAAATGTTCATTATGGTTGCAGCATATGCCGATATACAATGCCAAGCCAGAATCAGAATAATACATAATACTGGATGCTTATTAGTTTTTAAGACTTTTTACTTACACAATGAATATAATATGAATGCCTTATTATCTTAATGTTGATGAATATTGTTTAACAGAATCTTGTGAGTTTATTTTCAAGACTTGCACATGACAACATTGGCTATATTGATTGGACCCTGCATATACCCATGGTAAGTGGATCTTTATCTGAATATATTTTTTAATTACAAAAAAAAAATGAGCATCACTTAAATATTTGGTAAATGTATTCTTTGTGTTTTAGCCCGTGTGTTGACCTACATTTTATGAACCACAAGCTGTGGCTTCTCAACCTTACCATTGTCCCACAAACTGTGGCTTCTTAACCTTACCATTCTCCCACAAACTGTGGCTTCTCAGCCTTACCATTGTCCCACAAACTGTGGCTTCTCAACCTTACCATTCTCCCCCTTTTTTGTTTTGAAATTGACGCCACCGATCAAATGCGTAGCACCAATCCTATTTTCCACCCCTCCATCGATTGGGAAAAAATACTTTTTCACTTGCTGTACAGTAAAATGATATAGTTTTTTTTGTGTCTATTTGATATTTTATTCTTTATATAAATTAAATAGAATGTTGTTAATATCACTAGCATTAGTTCAGTTTTTCTATGCATTCTGGTTTTCATTCCTTTGTAACATATTGTTCAACAAGCTAGCCAAATATTAAAACAGATTAAATTTACAAATACCATATAACGTGATGTAACATTTGTATTTCTGAATAACTAGCTGCAGCCGACTAAACTATGGTGCTTGCAATGCATGAACTTTCCATCTGCTTAAGTAAATTGACAAAACATGCATTCATGTTATAAGATTCTCAATTAGTGCTACCCATTCCCCCCGAATCTCCCCCCTTTACATGGCTGCCCTGGAACTATACTAATATTCTAATGTCCACCCCCCCTTAACTGCAGATTGATTAAAACAATGGCAGCCGCAATGCATGACCTTCCTATCTACTAAAGTTACTTGCCAAAACTTGCATTCAAGTAACGCACTTCATAAGAATCCCAATTGGTGCTTCCCACCCCCCTTAACTGCAGATTTATTAAAACAATGGAAGCCGCAAGGCATGACCTTCCTATCTACTAAAGTTACTTGCCAAAACTTGCATTCAAGTAACGCACTTCATAAGAATCCCAATTAGTGCTTCCCACCCTCTCTCCCCCAGGTTGGCAACGGCACCCTTTTTTTTCATGCTCCTGAACTATATTAATATTCTAATTTTCCACCTCCTTTAATGCCGCAGATGTTTACAGCATATTTAATTTGAGACTTTTTGTAAAAGAAAACATCACACACTTGATGTATTTTAAGAATCTCATTCAGTGCAGTTATTTGAATTTTATTCAGTGAAATCATTGCCATCTGGTAGAATTGTTAAATAAAGAACTGTGTTTTTATTGTTATTGTGTTTTATTTTTATAAACAAGAGTCAATTTAAGTAAAGAGTCAAGCATGTTTTATATCCATTTATGACATGTTGTCTGTAAGATCTTTACCAGACTGCTTAGAAGTTTGTAAAGAGTCAAGCATGTTTTATATCCATTTATGACATGTTGTCTGTAAGATCTTTACCAGACTGCTTAGAAGTTTGTAAAGAGTCAAAAAGGTTTTATATCCATTTATGACATGTTGTCTGTAAGATCTTTACCAGACTGCTTAGAAGTTTGTAAGATCCAAAGATGTTTTATATCCATAAATGGTCATGTTCTCATTTAGATCTTTACCAGACTGCTCAGAAGCTTTTGCCTTCCTGTTGGCACAAAACAACTTGTCCCAAGTCGCAACCACAATGCTTACGACATTCTGCAAGTTTCCACATGGATAATAAGCATTATGGTAAGCTTCTTGCTTTCTTAGACTCACATTTATACCAATTTATCATTTTGACTTTTTAACTTGTGATTAATTAGGTATTGAATGCTATTTAGTGCATACTTATGTGAAGCCTTAGGCTTGGGTACCACACTATTTAAGACCACTGTAATAATAATAATAATAATAATCCAAGTCAATGATAATATTTTAAAAAGCCTATTTTTCTTTTGTTTGTTTTTATGCTCAGGGTGGCAGCACTCATGACATTGTTCAGGAAAATATAACAAGTCTCTTCAAAGCACTCCACTCATTTTATCATCCATCCAATGTTGGGCGGTGGACAGTAAGTCAACATTAAAATTGAATTTAAAATAAATGCAAAGAATGAAGAATGAATTGCTTTCATGAAATTTCATTTGGGGTTTCTTCAAAATTGTTTATAAACATTTTTAAAAAATAGTTATAGGCACCATGCAATGAGAGAGTCCTTCTAAATAGTAACTCTAAAATTGCTGACTTTATTCTTTTATTCTTCCTCAACAATTGTAAATGAGAATTGGTCACAGAATTTTCATTCAGCGAAGAAATACAAGAATTTGATTTAATATTATCAAAAGCAAATTCATTGAAAGGAAATTGATTCTGTTTAGTGTTTTAGAATTTGTTCAAAGACGGAGCAATGTAAAGATTATTGTACATTGGTACAAACTAAGTATCTCATGGAGGGTTAAATGAACACTGTGATGTATGGTGCAAAAATGGGACTTACAAAATTGTATGTTTAATAATGCAATTTACTGTGATGTATGGTGCAAAAATGGGACTTACAAAATTGTATGTTTAATAATGCAATTTACTGTGATGTATGGTGCAAATATGGGACTTACAAAATTGTATGTTTAATAATGCAATTTACTGTTATGTATGGTGCAAATATGGGACTTACAAAATTGTATGTTTAATAATGCAATTTACTGTTAGCGAACCAGCCCATACAAAAAATCATCCTTACTTACTTTGTACCATACCTACTTTGTACCATACCTACTTTGTACCATACCTACTTTGTACCATACCTACTTTGTACCATACCTACTTTGTACCATACCTACTTTGTACCATACCCACTTTGTACCATACCTACTTTGTACCAAACCTACTTTGTACCATACCTACTTTGTACGATACCTACTTTACCTACTTTGTACCATACCTTCTTTGTACCATACCTACTTTGTACCATACCTACTTTGTACCATACCTACTTCGTACCATACCTCCTTTGTACCATACCTCCTTTGTACCATACCTACTTTGTACCATACCTACTTTGTACCATACCTACTTCATACCATACCTACTTTGTACCATACCTACTTCACACCATACCTACTTTTGATCTTTTCTAAATAAATTAAAAAAAATTAATATGCACTCATCAAGAGTTAAGATTTAAAATTTATGAGCTTTAAACAAAATTATTATATAATAATTTTTCCTAACAGGTGAGGTTGGGAAGTTTTCTACAGAGCCTTCCAAAAATGTTTGTGAAACGCTTGAGAAGGTAACAATCATCAAGTAACAATGATCAAGTAACAATCATCAAGTAACAATCATCAAGTAACAATGATCAAGAAACAATGATCAAGAAACAATCATCAAGTAACAATGATCAAGTAACAATGATCAAGTATTGAAAGAGATTTCATTTTGATAAGCCTAGAAGCAACAAAAAAAACCTGTTTGTGATTCTATAACAGTTACTTTTGTTTTTAACACAAGATGTGGACACACAAATCTAAATATAACTTTTCAAATAGACTAAGTGAACTAAAGGGATTGAAAAGACATTGTATTGTTAGGGTAAATTAAGTACAGTTCTCAGAAAGGTCGTTTATTGTTAGGGTAAATTAAGTACAGTTCTCAGAAAGGTCATTTATTGTTAGGGTAACTTAAGTACAGTTCTCAGAAAGGTCCCCATTAAGGAATAAGATCCATTCATTGTAATATAATGAGTGAGGGTGGCTGGGTGTGTGTGGGAATGAGAGTGTGTGAGATTGAGAGTGTGTGGGAATGAGAGTGTGTGAGATTGAGAGTGTGTACATTCCTGCAAGTAGGTGTCCTTGCGTGTCTGCCTCTAGCTCGCATCTCCATGTATTCTTTGGCCTTCCTCTCTTTCTTTTTCCCTGTGGGTTCCATGTTAGGGATTGTCTGACATCATGTTTCCCTGTGGGTTCCATGTTAGGGATTGTCTGACATCATGTTTCCCTGTGGGTTCCATGTTAGGGATTGTCTGACATCATGTTTCCCTGTGGGTTCCATGTTAGGGATTGTCTGACATCATCGGGACATTCAAAATGAGTTTATTTGAAGCTTGTCATGAGTTGAATAGTTTAAGGTTTTTTTTGTTAAGATATGAAAAGTTTGTTGTTGTTTGGATCAATATTGAACTGTTTGTTTCAGGGAGCGGTACAAAGAAATGCAATGGCTGACACCAGTGCCCGATGTTTACAAATTAACAGATGTGCAAGTGACAGATTTTGTGGAGAGTTTGAAATCATCAGTGTTTGTAGCAATGTTTAGCAAGTTTGGCAGCCATGATGCTTCCATGGCTCTGCGCAGTTTAGCAACACTGAGGCCTGAGATAGTAGTGCCCCCTTTGTTAGAAAAGTAAGTTTTCTATGGGGAAAAGTAAGTTTTCTATGGGGAAAAGTAATTGGTAATATGAATATATGTTTTATGTATGCAAGTAGTGTTACAGCGCATACCTGATGTGGAGATAATAATGTTTATTTTATACTAGGATGTACCCAGATAATAATGTTTATTTTATGCTAAGATGTACCCAGATAATAATGTTTATTTTTTGCTAGGATGTACCCAGCAATGGAAACCCTCATCGAGCCTCATCGCCTCATTGCCTGCATGATTTGCATTGTGTCCGTGGTCCGACCCATGCTCACCTCAACAAAACATTACCCAGAGGGGCAGTCACATGTGCTTCCACTTCTCAATTTGGCCCTACCTGGGATCGATCCTAATGACTTCAGAAAAACATTGGTATTTTTATTATCAATAAACGAAGCTTTTTAGACACGTCATTTACATGGGTTATTATTATGAAATGTAACAACACTTCTAAGGGAAACGATCATTTGCATAATCTTACTAATTATTCTGAGATAAAAAATACAAGCTGTGGAATCACGTTTTTAATTTCTTTCAAATTAACAAAATACTTCTTGTTTTCCTTGATTTTGTAGGTAACTCTTCAAATGATTTCCAACTTTGTTGCCCTTGTCCCCATCGTTGACTCATCTGATGCTGTCCACAGTGTCCCTGGCTTGACTGAGGTAAGTCAGACTATAGATTCCATCAAGAATCTATGTCTCAATACAATCAATATTTTGTGTGTATGTATATATTTATATATGCAGGCACACACAATCAATATTTTGTGTGTATCTGTGTATGTATATATTTATATCTGCAGGCACACACAATCAATATTTTGTGTGTGTATCTGTGTATGTATATATTTATATCTGCAGGCACACACAATCAATATTTTGTGTGTGTATCTGTGTGTATGTATATATTTATATCTGCAGGCACACACACATGTACACTAACCAATGTACCCAGCGTTGCTCAGGTTTGTATTCTGAAAAAAGCTTCTAAAGCTTAACAGCTGACACATTCATTTAGGGCCCTGTCAAACACACATCGCTAAAGTACCAATGACACATTCATTTAGGGCCCTGTCAAACACACATCGCTAAAGTACCAATGACACATTCATTTAGGGCCCTGTCAAACACACTTTGCTAAAGTACCAATGACACATTCATTTAGGGCCCCGTCAAACACACATCGCTAAAGTACCAATGACACATTCATTTAGGGCCCTGTCAAACACACTTCGCTAAAGTACCAATGACACATTCATTTAGGGCCCTGTCAAACGCACATCGCTAAAGTACCAATGACACATTCATTTAGGGCCCTGTCAAACACACATCGCTAAAGTACCAATGACACATTCATTTAGTAGGTATTCTAAATGAAAATTTCATAATGAAATTAAATAAAATTCAACTATTCCCCTAAATAGAGCTTGCCTTCATTATAACAGAACCACAAATTTTAATGCTCTATCTCCAATATTTAGAAAGTTATGAATTTTTTAAAAATCAGGAACAGCGTCAATTTTTAGACGCCAGGAAAGTGTAGTTTTGACACCCGCTATCTTCTAAAATAACTATGTTGGAACTTTCAAATCTCTTGCACACACAACCAGTTATACATATAACAAACTCAATTTTTTTCAGGGTTGTCACTAAATTGTAAATACAATTTTTATTCGTTTAAAAACGAGCCGAAGCTCAATTTGTCAAAATATTAAAAGGGAGACAAAAAGTCAATTTTACTTCACTTTCAAAAAATCATACAAAATTAACTAATTAAGCTATTCTTAATATCCAGGAGTCACGTAAAAGTTAATTTAAAGCACATCAATGTGAAATCATCAGGCAAAGGTGAAAACAACCAACTATTTTACAGAAATTATTTCAGCAAGGCATGTTCACAAAAACTAAGAAATTCATAGATTTTTAAAATTTCGTAATAAATTAACCAAGTAAGATATCCTAACAAATTTTACACAGCATTGTAGAACATGTTAATCTTTTTAATAATAAAGCAACATACTAAGGTTTAGGAAACAAAATTCTGCTCAATAATAATTATAAAAATGGTCACTTTCGCATCCGAAAATTTAAAATTCCCAACTTCTTAAGAACATTTATACAAGTATAAAATCTGCAGGAATCATCAACTATGCATTAGTAATAATGAAAATCAATTTACAAGAACAAAAGGATTATCTCAGTAAGTCATGTTCATAATAACGAAGGAATTTCATATTCTTTTTTTTTTATTCATAAAAAATTAAGAAGCAAGGTATGTACGTAAAATTTATAGCATGTCTTTTAAATATAGCCATAAATGGTTTTAAGAATCTGTCAGTTAATTATGATTCTTTTACTGAACTGACAGTATATCTGATGATACTTATAAAAGTCTGTTAATAAAATTAACTAGTACTATGTCTGTTAGGGCAGCAACTATGAAGTCATTTGACAAAAAATTTGAATAGGTATTCTAAATGACGCTCTGAAAATTACGCTGCACTTAGATTTTTCTAGTAGGGTAGCGCTAACCGTCTTAGCATTTGTCCCATCGTATTTGTTGGACTGGAAGCAACGGATTTAGAAAGTACTGATATAGATCTTTATTCTGATATTGGTTTGCAATTTGAAGTCATTTGACTAAAAATTTGAAGAATTTCTTACATCTTAACTTGGTGAGAAAACAATTATAAATTGTGTATATTGCAATGTCCATTTGCTGTTGGGACTCTCACACTGTTAAGGGCGAGAAGAAGACAAACTTTTAAAATCTGATGCTGCTGTAGCTGAAAGTGCTACTAATAGAATTATAAAAAAAGTTGTGATTGTTTTGGTACCAAGGCCAAGGGGTGATAAAAAAAATGGTTATAGGGTAGAATGGATTACATTTTGTGAGAAGTCAAAAATTCCTAGCTTTAAAGGCAATAGATTTTAACTGATTTTTTTAAAAAGCTGGTTCATCAAATATTTTTCACTTTATAAACATAAATGATAATTTCATTTTTCACATGTGTCATTCTAAGTGCATCGAATTTAAAATTACAGTGTCATTTTAAATTTAACAATTTAAAAGGATATTGTTTTAATGACAATGTCAATTGTTTTGTTGTATTGCTCTTATTTATTTGAAGCTTACTGGCCCACATTGGGATATTGTCACTAGATTTAATTTAAATACTTTGAATTTTATACATATGTGAAATGTATGGTTGAAGTCTGTTTCAAAGTATATTTAACTCATCATACCATTACCATGAATCAGATGTATATGAATCTGACGTTTTTTCTTCTTCTTTTGAATGTGTTGACTAAACTTTGTCAAGAAGCTTTAAATGTTTCAAGAAGACAACTTGGTGAAAAATTTGTAAGAATAATACCCACAGAAGCACAACTTTCTTAAATGAAATTAAGCTTATATCCATGTTGAGGAAGTCATCCAGGATGCAGGGTTCCAATGCCTTATCCATACAGGACTATGTCGATCGTGTACCGAGAGTGAGTGTTAGTGTTGGACTCATTGATCTCCATGGTGTCAGGAAAAATGTCTGCAATCCAGTAGCCGAAAACCTGTTAATAAGAGCATTTTTTTTATTAGTCCGGAATTAGTATGGCTAGAAAACATTCATATTATTATTATAATATTAATTTCAATCAACTTAGCATGCATATGTGATTTTGT
The DNA here is from genome assembly GCA_964017045.1 of Omphiscola glabra. Taxonomy (NCBI): domain Eukaryota; kingdom Metazoa; phylum Mollusca; class Gastropoda; family Lymnaeidae; genus Omphiscola; species Omphiscola glabra. The sequence goes on along the minus strand of OZ024797.1, from coordinate 50,421,406 downwards.
AAGCTATCAGTAAACAAAATACTGCTACTAAAATATACTAACCGTTGATCATGGATGATTGCCTTCTCGGAATTAAGATAAGTGCATCATTTGATGACTGTTGTTTCTGATGATCTGTTTAGGTAATGCTATGCGTCTCCCCTTTCCTTTATGTTGAAAGCAGTCTATAGGTTGTATATCTCATCCACTGAAATATAATATAATGAAAATATAGGCCTGATATAATAGAGCTAAGTAAGAATATTTCTTTTGGCCTCTACCATTTATGAAAAGGGGGGAGGCAATTTTGTTCAATCACATTTATCTTGCCCCTTATCTGTATTGTAAATCTTATACTATAACTTCATTTTAAAAAACAGATGAGTAAAACTGATTATGAAAAATTCTGTTATAACCGAAAAATTAACAAAAATTAATAAAAACATAAGTTGATGTTCACCTTAGTGAAAATAATACTGTGCCCCAAAAAAACATTCACAATGAATGAATGGCCGCCATTCAATGACTATTAGGGAATCGATATGATACTAACATTTTAATGAATTACTGGTCTTTCTTAACGCATGCTCAAATATAAAAAAAAATCTAATTAAACATTTAAACATCTGATTTAAATAATTATGTAATCCTTTAAAGTGTTCCTATGCGTTAATTAAATACAGGGAATTTTAAAATAAGGCTAGCAGATGATTTGGAAGAAACTTGAGAAACATTGGAACAATTAACGATAAGCCCAAAAGTGCCGACACTAAATCATGAATGCAAAAAAATAAAAAGCTTCTTTTGAGATAAATAAGAATGAAATGTATAAATTAATGTTTTAACTTACCTATGGCAGTTTTAAAATCCATGGAAAAGGCACTAAATTTAGCAAAACGGCTTATCCAAAACAGTCAGCTTCTTCAACTTGTAATTTTCTTACTCGCATGCCGCCAATGGCTGAACACGCAAAGGTTTTTTTTTAGAATTTTGATGACGTGTTTCCTAATCAAACCGCTTAAGCTCCATCAACGGGCCATTACCAAAATAATAACAGTTTTATTATAAAATGGATTGTCTTTCTTAAAATCAATTTTTAACAATTGTAAAATGATGGTATCTGCTAGAAAATTCATTTTTAATTCTTAAATCAACGTTTTTAAACAGAAATTTTGATTTTTAAAATTGCAAAAGAATATCAGAATAAAGATCTACATCAGTACTTTCTAAATCCGTTGCTTCCAGTACAACAAATACGATGGAGAAAACGCTAAGACGGTTAGCGCGACCCAACAAAAAAAATCTCAATGCAGCGTAATTTTCAGAGCGTCATTTAGAATACCTACATTTAGGGCCCTGTCAAACACACATCGCTAAAGTACCAATGACACATTCATTTAGGGCCCTGTCAAACACACTTCGCTAAAGTACCAATGACACATTCATTTAGGGCCCCGTCAAACACACATCGCTAAAGTACCAATGACACATTCATTTAGGGCCCTGTCAAACACACTTCGCTAAAGTACCAATGACACATTCATTTAGGGCCCTGTCAAACACACTTCGCTAAAGTACCAATGACACATTCATTTAGGGCCCTGTCAAACACACTTCGCTAAAGTACCAATGACACATTCATTTAGGGCCCTGTCAAACACACTTCGCTAAAGTACCAATGACACATTCATTTAGGGCCCTGTCAAACACACTTTTTTTTAAAAGCACCAATGAAAGTTAATTTCTTGTACATAAATCCATTAATACCTGCCAAAACTCAGACATTTATGTACAAGCAAAGACAGTTGACACATGACTCACAGTGGTCAATGATGGTGTCAGTTGTCAATGATTGATGGTGTCAGTTGTCAATGATAGTGTCAGTTGTCAATGATAGTGCAGAGAGTGTAACTCTTGTAACTACTTTCAGCACGGATTGATAGAGTCAGTTGTCAATGACACTGTCAGCACTGCCATAACCAAGAATGAAGAACTGAAACAATGTCTCCTTCAGATTGTTGAAAATCAGTGCAAAATGTCATCCAAAAACATATAAGTGATGTTATCTGTATCAGTAAACTTTGTTCACTAAATGGACTTAAAAACTTATGTGCATACATGAATATTATCAACTTTGTATTTTTGAACCAACAGAATGTTTGTGTCACCAAACTCTGGTAATATCAGGGTAGGCCACACAAAAAACAATACACAATCGCCATTTTTTGCACAAGGATCATTGTAAGCAGGTGATTTCGACTGCACCATGCTTCCCATTACATGGAGACTAACTAATTTTAGGTGGTCGAACCTAATATATGAGAGATGTCTATAAAAACTATATTAAAATATACATAATACATATGGCCTTAAATTTTCATAATCACTTTAATCACCTCTAAAAATCATACTATCACTCTTTGTCTAAAATAATTTCTGTAACTTTGTCGGGGAAATGGCGGTGGCAAAGTCCCCACTCTCGATTTAAAAAAAAAAAGCATCCAGGAATTTCACTTTTCCAATTTATTCGACTTATATTTTAAATGTTTTTTTTTTTAATTTCTCATTTTTCAGGAACAAAAGGAACTTTGTTCGGCAACTGCTCAGTTTGAAGACTTTGTTATGTCCTTTCTGGACAGGTGACTCAAAGTTTATCAATTAAAAGTTTATTTAAATTCACATTTGAAATGAAGAGGTCAATCTAAAATTTGCAGCCATTATCTAATATAATAACCTTAAAACAAAAAATTTGAGATTTTAATGTGCTAGAGAAGGGGTTTTTGTGAGATGTCAACTTGCTAGATAAGGGGTTTTTGTGAGGTGTTAACTTGCTAGAGGAGGTGTTGTTGTGAGATGTTAACTTGCTAGAGGAGGTGTTGTTGTGAGGTGTTAACTTGCTAGAGGAGGTGTTGTTGTGAGATGTTAACTTGCTAGAGGAGGTGTTATTGTGAGATGTTAACTTGCTAGAGGAGGTGTTGTTGTGAGATGTTAACTTGCTAGAGGAGGTGTTGTTGTGAGGTGTTAACTTTTTAGAGGAGGTGTTGTTGTGAGATGTTAACTTGCTAGAGGAGGTGTTGTTGTGAGATGTTAACTTGCTAGAGGAGGTGTTGTTGTGAGATGTTAACTTGCTAGAGGAGGTGTTGTTGTGATATGTTAACTTGCTAGAGGAGGTGTTGTTGTGATATGTTAACTTGCTAGAGGAGGTGTTGTTGTGAGATGTTAACTTGCTAGAGGAGGTGTTGTTGTGATATGTTTACATGCTAGAGGAGGTGTTGTTGTGAGATGTTAACTTGCTAGATGAGGTGTTGTTGTGAGATGTTAACTTGCTAGAGGAGGTGTTGTTGTGAGATGTTAACTTGCTAGAGGAGGTGTTGTTGTGATATGTTAACTTGCTAGAGGAGGTGTTGTTGTGAGATGTTAACTTGCTAGAGGAGGTGTTGTTGTGAGATGTTAACTTGCTAGAGGAGGTGTTGTTGTGAGATGTTAACTTGCTAGAGGAGGTGTTGTTGTGATATGTTTATGTGCTAGAGGAGGTGTTGTTGTGAGATGTTAACTTGCTAGAGGAGGTGTTGTTGTGATATGTTAACTTGCTAGAGGAGGTGTTGTTGTGAGATGTTAACTTGCTAGAGGAGGTGTTGTTGTGAGATGTTAACTTGCTAGAGGAGGTGTTGTTGTGAGATGTTAACTTGCTAGAGGAGGTGTTGTTGTGATATGTTTACGTGCTAGAGGAGGTGTTGTTGTGAGATGTTAACTTGCTAGAGGAGGTGTTGTTGTGATGTTTACGTGCTAGAGGAGGCATTGTGGTGTCTCATTATAAAAGAAAATAATTTTGATTGCTAAAGGTGTAGCCTGTCTTTCAGAGTTCAGACAGTTATTGAAAACAGCAGCCAGGTCGCTGCCTTCGGTGCCATGGAAAGATTGACTCCGGAGCAGACAGTTTTAGAGGTTGGGCTGGCTTCAACGGTTTCAGCCATGTTACAGCAATGTTCTTCTGCAATTTACATTGTAAGTCAATGACAGATAACACTGAAGAATAATTTCAAGTTTGCCCATTAGAAAGTGGAATAAAACATTAGTTTTTTTAACTTGGCTAAATATCAGCAAAATACAAGCTACTTGAAGATACTTGATACAAAAATTAAGTTTTTGACTCTTTAGGACATAATGAAAGAATTTATACAAAGCATTTGTTCAAACAACATATAAAACTTTATCAAATGTTACGATGAGTAGTAAAAAAAAAGATTCTTTCTGCTTTATTTATGAATAATTATCAGTATTCATTTAATATATCAAACTAATATTTTAATTTCTTCCTATTTAAGAGAGCCCTGAAGAAAATTCACAATTTTATTAGCTCCAATGTATTTGAAGTGAAAGTCAGTGGAAAGCTGGCAGCAAACTTATGCAGAGCTGCTGTTAGGGTAAGAAATACTCATTTATAACTACACACTATCTAGTATTAAACCATAGACACTCTAGTGTTAAACCATAGGCACTCTAGTGTTAAACCATAGGCACTCTAGGGTTAAACCATAGGCACTCTGGGGTTAAACCAAAGGCACTCTAGTGTTAAACCATAGGCACTCTAAGGTTAAACCATAGGCACTCTAGGGTTAAACCATAGGCACTCTAGTGTTAAACCATAGACACTCTAGGGTTAAACCATAGACACTATCTAGTGTTAAGAAGCCTCACAAATTAAAAGATATTGGCTACTTGTTAAAATTTGTTTGTAAACATTAACTGAGACATAACATTAGAAAGTATTGAGCAACAAAATCCTTCAAAAATCCTTGTTTTTTTATAGCGGGAAATAATATTTTTAGCAGTGCCATTGTAACTCACTTAATATCCAGCATCTAAATTGAATTACTAAGTAAAGGAACTCATGTTTACATATGGCTTATGTTCTTGGAAGCCAATGGTTATTGTGAATTATAAGCTTATAAACTGGATCAGACATTTTCAATGTACAATAATTGGTTCATAATCATGATTTTCAATCTATCACACTTGGTTCACTATCAGGATTCTTAATCAACAGCACCTGGCTCACTATCAGGATTCTCAATATGATTAATCCAGTCCATTAAAGTTGAGTCATATTTTTATATGTACGTTCTTGTTCTTGATCGTACAGTGATTTATATCTTTTTTCCCTTAGATAAATCCAGAAATTGGACTCAAGATGTTTTTACCTCCCCTCTGTTCCAACATCCTTCTGTTTCTACAAGAGCGTATGTTGACTTTTTGGCATTTCTGGTGCTATTTTACTATAAATGGCAACTTTTATTACAATTGAAACTTTACATTATTCTAAAATGGTTGTGAAGTTGGGGAAAAATGTTTTTGTAATTCAATAATTCATTAGAATTTCTTAAGAATTCAGAGAAGTCTATTTATTGTATTGTTTTGTTTACCAATTAATTTAAACTTCACAATGTTTAATCAGCACAGCAAAGGTGGATTTAAAAAAGGCAATTTTAATTATTTTTTTTTTACTATTTTAGCATTTAAGTATCCAATGGAGTCTTTAAAATGTTGCTTTCAAAAATGAATAAATCTTTTTTTTTATTTTATATAGATCCAGGTGCTTATGAAGAAGAAATTCTAGATAACACATTTTTGTGGAATTTGCTGATTCTATCACATGTAAGTTTTTGTTTGAATATATCAACTGCAATAAGTGTTAGCTATAACATCAAGTCTCTATCAATATATCAACTGCAATAAGTGTAAGCTATAACATCAAGTCTCTATCAATATATGAACTGCTATAAGTGTAAGCTATAACATCAAGTCTCTATCAATATATCAACTGCTATAAGTGTGAGCTATAACATCAAGTCTCTATCAATATATCAACTGCAATAAGTGTGAGCTATAACATCAAGTCTCTATCAATATATCAACTGCAATAAGTGTGAGCTATAACATCAAGTCTCTATCAATATATCAACTGCAATAAGTTTAAGCAATTGAGTGAAGTCTTGATATATGTTGATATTTATTTTAAAAATATAATTTTGATGACTTCTTGACCGTTTCAGGTGGTGCGTTGTGATGGTTATAAACTGCTTCCGTACAAGTCAGAACTTCTTGAGGTCATTGACAAGACCCTCAGACTGAAATGCATACAAGGCTATGAAATAGCCGGGCAGCTGCTCAAGTTTGCACTCAGGGGGCTGACACAAATTTATCCTCTGGAGTTCCGAAGTGTTGACCACGACTTTGATCAGCCTTTAACTGAATATCTACCCTTGCAGGTCATTAAAATCCCTCCGATCTGTCATTTATTTTCACTCACTCACTCACTCGTTTGTTGGTTTCCCCATACATCACATTTTCAAATTGTCTCCCTTTTTTTTTTTACCTTCTTAGCTTTGTAGCTCTTGTTTTTCAATTCCTTTTCTGATTTATTTTTTATTGTATTTCATTGGTCGGCAACCTGCGACTCCAGAGCCACATGCGGCTCTTTATATGAAAATATGCGGCTCTTATCATTATTAAACATTTTTTATTCAAATTTACATTACGATCGGTCCTTGCCAGCAAAATCCTACAAATTTAAATTCTATGCTGGACCCTTTATTAAATGCTCTGGTCCCTTTATTTAATGTTCTGGTCCCATTATTTAATGCTCTGGTCCCTTTATTTAATGCTCTGGTCCCATTATTTAATGCTCTGGTTCCATTATTTAATGCTCTGGTCCCTTTATTTAATGCTCTGGTTCCATTATTTAATGCTCTGGTCCCTTTATTTAATGCTCTGGTCCCATTATTTAATGCTCTGGTCCCTTTATTTAATGCTTTGGTCCCTTTATTTAATGCTCTGGTCCCATTATTTAATGCTCTGGTCCCATTATTTAATGCTCTGGTCCCATTATTTAATGCTTTGGACCTTTATTTAATGCTTTGGTCCCTTTATTTAATGCTCTGGTCCCATTATTTAATGCTTTGGTCCCTTTATTTAATGCTCTGGTCCCATTATTTAATGCTCTGGTCCCATTATTTAATGCTCTGGTCCCTTTATTTAATGCTCTGGTCCCATTATTTAATGCTTTGGTCCCTTTATTTAATGCTCTGGTCCCATTATTTAATGCTCTGGTCCCATTATTTAATGCTCTGGTCCCATTATTTAATGCTCTGGTCCCATTATTTAATGCTCTGGTCCCATTATTTAATGCTTTGGACCTTTATTTAATGCTTTGGACCTTTATTTAATGCTCTGGTCCCATTATTTAATGCTTTGGACCTTTATTTAATGCTCTGGTCCCATTATTTAATGCTTTGGACCTTTATTTAATGCTTTGGACCTTTATTTAATGCTCTGGTCCCATTATTTAATGCTCTGGTCCCTTTATTTAATGCTCTGGTTCCATTATTTAATGCTCTGGTCCCATTATTTAATGCTTTGGACCTTTATTTAATGCTCTGGTCCCTTTATTTAATGCTTTGGACCTTTATTTAATGCTCTGGTCCCTTTATTTAATGCTCTGGTCCCTTTATTTAATGCTCTGGTTCCATTATTTAATGCTCTGGTTCCATTATTTAATGCTCTGGTCCCATTATTTAATGCTTTGGACCTTTATTTAATGCTCTGGTCCCTTTATTTAATGCTCTGGTCCCTTTATTTAATGCTCTGGTTCCATTATTTAATGCTCTGGTCCCTTTATTTAATGCTCTGGTTCCATTATTTAATGCTCTGGTCCCTTTATTTAATGCTCTGGTCCCTTTATTTAATGCTCTGGTCCCTTTATTTAATGCTTTGGTCCCTTTATTTAATGCTCTGGTCCCTTTATTTAATGCTCTGGTCCCTTTATTTAATGCTCTGGTCCCTTTATTTAATGCTCTGGTCCCTTTATTTAATGCTCTGGTCCCTTTATTTAATGCTCTGGTCCCATTATTTAATGCTTTGGACCTTTATTTAATGCTCTGGTCCCTTTATTTAATGCTCTGGTCCCTTTATTTAATGCTCTGGTCCCATTATTTAATGCTTTGGACCTTTATTTAATGCTTTGGTCCCTTTATTTAATGCTCTGGTCCCTTTATTTAATGCTCTGGTCCCTTTATTTAATGCTCTGGTCCCTTTATTTAATGCTCTGGTCCCTTTATTTAATGCTCTGGTCCCTTTATTTAATGCTCTGGTCCCTTTATTTAATGCTCTGGTCCCATTATTTAATGCTCTGGTCCCTTTATTTAATGCTCTGGTCCCTTTATTTAATGCTCTGGTCCCTTTATTTAATGCTCTGGTCCCATTATTTAATGCTCTGGTCCCTTTATTTAATGCTTTGGTTCCTTTATTTAATGCTCTGGTACCATTATTTAATGCTTTGGACCTTTATTTAATGCTCTGGTCCCATTATTTAATTCTCTGGTCCCTTTATTTAATGCTCTGGTCCCATTATTTAATGCTCTGTTGAAAGCTTGGCATTTCTGTATTGACTATAAACTTCTTTACTTTGGTATTAATTTTAAAGCAAGGGTTGGTTGCTTCATACCAAGGATGTTCAATTATACTAAGATTGTTAAACGAAAACCAGGTTTTTGGTTTTGAAACCGACAACCGGTAGTTAATTTTCAAAACTGGTTTTGAATTATTTTGATCATGGTATAAAAAAAATCCAGATTAAAAAAAAAATACATAAAATAATAAACCAATATTAAATTTATTTTTATTAATATTTTATGAATAATATACTTCATAAACTTAATATAAAAATACCACAAAATTAGGCTAATCCCTAACGCTTCGTGCATCTGACCATTCACAATCTATATTGTACCGGCTGACCGATGTGAAAAATTGGTTGTAACTGGATTTTTTTTTATGGGTAAAATTGGTCACCTTGTTATGACAAGCATTTATTGTATGACAGATATTAACACGTTGGCAGTCACCCACAATTTTATCAACAACTGGGATTTATAACAAAATCAACTATTTACTCTCACCACCCTTGTGGATGGCACGGTCTTATAAAATATGCTGATCTGACGTGGCTGTGTGGCTACCCCTGTGGATAGTACGGTCTTTTAAAATATGTCGATTTGACGTGGCTGTGTTCCTACCCTTGTGGATAGTACGGTCTTATAAAATAATATGTGGATCTGACATGGCTGTGTGGAACACCTTGGAAAGCATTGAAAATAGGTGGCAAGTATTGGGGAAAAGTGTGGGAATTCATCTAACCCCCCCCCCTTCTCATTCTTGCCCCCTCCTTAAAAACCCCTCCCCCACCCCCTTCAAAAAATATTGATATATTTCTGATTAAAAATCAAAATCGCAGGTTTCAAACCCTGATTGGAAAAACCCATAATCAAGTTTGAAAAAAAAACCCAAAAAACCAAATCATGGTGTTCAGATCCCTACAGTATACTTAAATTTTTTAGTAATATTTCTCTTTCGGTTCTTCATTTTCTACTTAACTTGGGAATAGCTCTACCGTATGATGCCGTGGATAATCAAATATTTTATTTTCTCAATACTTTAATAGGACTGGGCAAAAGCAGGGGATGTGCGCAACTTAAATGTCCAGTGGCATATTTCAACAAATGAAGAGATTGATCTGGCAGAAGAGATTGTCAACACATTCCTGTTACCTCAACTTGAATTTTTCCACAGTATAAACTCTGAGAATGAAGTGTCAAGGTCAGTTGACTTTAACTCTGAGAATGAAGTGTCAAGGTCAGTTGACTTTAACTCTGAGAATGAAGTGTCAAGGTCAGTTGACTTTAACCCTGAGAATGAAGTGTCAAGGTCAGTTGACTTTAACTCTGAGAATGAAGTGTCAAGGTCAGTTGACTTTAACCATGAGAATGAAGTGTCAAGGTCAGTTGACTTTAACTCTGAGAATGAAGGGTCAAGGTCAGTTGACTTTAACCCTGAGAATGAAGTGTCAAGGTCAGTTGACTTTAACTCTGAGAATGAAGTGTCAAGGTCAGTTGACTTTTCCCTTGTTTATTTCTTATCAAATTTTAAAGTTTTTATATAAAAAAATTATCAGTTTACAAATGGACACATTGATCTTTCTGATTTCAGAGAAGACTTGCTTCGCAGACTTAATATTGTGGTTGAAATTATAACTGGTGCGGGAAGTCATCTTCCGCCCTGGGAAGGCGATAGAGTTGAATTGTAAGTTTACCAATATATATAATATAGTGCTTCCATAGTGTTAGGGTGTTAACATCAAATGCTCACATTGAATAAGTGTTTACAGGAACAATCCTTAAAAACCTATATAATGAAAAACATACCTCAGGCACAGATCACCCCTCAGACACAGATCACCCCTCAGACACAGATCACCCCTCAGACACAGATCACCCCTCAGACACAGATCACCCCTCAGACACAGATCACCCCTCAGACACAGATCACCCCTCAGACACAGATCACCCCTCAGACACAGATCACGCCTCAGACACAGATCACCCCTCAGACACAGATCACCCCTCAGACACAGCATCTCTCAGACACAGATCACCCCTCAGACACAGATCATCTCTCAGACACAAATCATCTCTCAGACACAGATCATCTCTCAGGCACAAATCATCTCTCAGACACAAATCATCTTTTAGTTTTTGCGTTTTATTCATATATTTTCAATAACACCATGATGGAGTCATATCCTTAAAAGAATTTAGTGTAGCAAATCAGTTTTTGAGCTGCACTATCCAGTTTGAAAAGCAATATTGGTTTAGTTTGCAGCCTGCTTGAGCCGCAGCATTTACTCATCAGAATGTACTTTTCTGAAACTGATAACTCTTCTTGTCTGATAACTCTTCTTGTCTGATAACTCTTCTTGTCTGATAACTCTTCTTGTCTGATAACTCTTCTTGTCTGATAACTCTTCTTGTCTGATAACTCTTCTTGTCTGATAACTCTTCTTGTCTGATAACTCTTCTTGTCTGATAACTCTTCTTGTCTGATAACTCTTCTTGTCTGATAACTCTTCTTGTCTGATAACTCTTCTTGTCTGATAACTCCTCTTGTTTTTTTGGTTTTTTCTTTTGCTTTGTACTTGGGGTTAAAAAATACTAAAATTATTCCCCTCATTATGGTTATGTGTTAACACATCAGAGCCCCTGGAGATCATGGACTTGTAAGAATGTCCTATATATTCTCATTATGGCTAGGCATTAACACATCAGAGCCCCTGGACCTGTAAGAATGTCATATATATTCTCATTATGGTTAGGCATTAACACATCAGAGCCCCTGGAGATTATGGTTAGGCATTAACACATCAGAGCCCCTGGAGATCATGGCTAGGCATTAACACATCAGAGCCCCTGGAGATTATGGCTAGGCATTAACACATCAGAGCCCCTGGAGATTATGGCTAGGCATTAACACATCAGAGCCCCTGGAGATTATGGTTAGGCATTAACACATGAGAGACCCTGGAGATTATGGCTAGGCATTAACACATCAGAGCCCCTGGAGATTATGGCTAGGCATTAACACATCAGAGCCCCTGGACCTGTAAGAATGTCCTGTATATTTAAATAAGAACAGCTGCTGACATTACAATTCTATTGTCCATAATGGTGTTAAATTCAGGCCTCTCTGTCACTCAGTTTATTGGTTCAACTTAATCAAGACAAATAATATTGTCATAATATTATCTCTCCTGTTTGTATCTGCAAATGTAATTGTATAATTTTTGTTTTCTAAATTCAGTGTTTACTTTTAAAATTTTTTGTGTGGTAGATTCGGACGAGATAAAAATAGCTAAATAATTTTTATTTATCTGGGACCTCTGCATTGCATATTTTTTTACCCATATATAAACCAGTTCTATTTTTTCAATTATTCCGTTATATACTCATGTCTGCTGTTTATTTAAATGAAATAATATTTGATTATGCGAATTCCAGGGTTAAATCTCAGGTGCCATTAACAAGATTCAGCTGTTTTGCAAGAACTGACACTAGAGGTAATTTAAATAGCATTGGGACATTGGTCTTAGACAATTGTTTAGAAAATTAGTTAAATACAAAAGTGATAATATAATTTATATGTGATAAAACAATTTTGAATGTTCACAAATGTATACACAGTATGCAGACTTGTTTACCCCTGTGCCTTCGCCATAGCTACTATGGCACTACGACGAGACTAAAAAAGTACACTTTTGGGGGGGGGGGGGGGGGGTAACACAGTAAGCATTCGAATAAGAACGAATACTAAATCATATTTTTTTTTTAGTTTTAACAGCTAAAGGAAAAAATATAAGAGCTGCAGTGCATGATGCCATGCATCACTTACTGAGTGAGTATTTACTGACTATATCTTATGATGCCATGCATCACTTACTGAGTGAGTATTTACTGACTATATCTTATGATGTTGATGATATCTACTAGAACAAAATAATGTGTCCAGACTGTGTAAAGAATATAAACTTATCTAATTCTTTTATTTATGTTTCATAAGGTTGATGAACACTTTATATCCACATAGGGTATAGAGTAAAACAACAAGATCTATTCACATGACTCCCCCCATAAGGTATAGAGTAAGAAAAACCAACATATATGCACATGACCCCCCTCCCCAAATAGGCTATAGAGTAAAAAAACATATATGCACATGACCCCCCCCCCACCCCCCAACATCAATCTACATGACTCCTCCCATAGGGTATAGTGTTAAAAAACAACAGCTATCTAAATAATTGCCTCCACTAGAGTGAAAAATACAGTTATAAACATGGTAATTCAATAAGTTTGTCAAGTCAGACTATCTTGATTTCCCCTCGTTAATTTAAATATAGGAATCAGTACAATTACAGCTAGCCTAATAAACTGAGCAATTTTGTCTAATTTCATCAAAATTGCTATCAAATTCATCATCTTAGTCCATTTGTAACAAAATTGCTATTAGTTAGTGTAAAAAAAAACACTGTAAATTTGAGGATGATCAGACTTTCAATAAGCTATTTTCATTTATGATCTACCCATTGATGAATAAAATAAACATACTGGGATGCTCCCACAGCAAAAGGGAGATTATTCATAAACTTCTCTTGTTTCTGTGTTAAATCGACGCCCCCCTGGCGACATGGGGATAAAAATGTTAATTTCGGTGGCCGCTGCTTGGCCTCATGTGGACATAAAGGTGTTAACCTGGACATAAGAAATGTTTCAATATTTTACTACATGACTTAAGCGTTTGTCTTTCTATGAATTTAGTTTCTACAGGTTTAACCGGAGCTTCTAGATTCATGGTGTTTTCTGATGTAACAAAATTATTTTTTTCTCATAGAGTACATGAACATTTCAAGGGAAGATGACACAAAAAGTCTTTTTCATATCATTAAGGTAAAGAACTAGAGTTGTCTTTTTAACTTGGTTCATTTATACAAACATTCTGCTCATCTATGCCTGCCTGAAGATCAAGCCCTGTTAAAAAGAGCAGTCCAACAAATGATGGTCTCCACCATGATGTTAAATGCTACTGAAGGGTCTTCTCATGGTTTAAAGAGTACTGATTTGTTGATAACTAGGTGTTTTAGTTATACAACATGAGGTAGAGTATTCCTCTATCAGAATTTTTTATAATAAATAAAGTTTTTAATCTTTGCTTTGTCTGATGTTACACTGTCCAATAAACTAGTCTACTATTAATTAAGTCTTTTGTGCATTTTGACTCAAAAATAGATCATAAAAACTTAACATTTGGATCATTTATCCCCACTGAAACTTGTACTTCTTACGTTGCTCATAGTTCTTAAGTTGCTCATAGTTCTTAAGTTGCTCATAGTTCTTAAGTTGCTCATAGTTCTTAAGTTGCTCATAGTTCTTACGTTGCTCATAGTTCATACGTTGCTCATAGTTCTTACGTTGCTCATAGTTCACAGCATATGTAATAATTAAATAATTCAATGTCTAAATCAGATCTATGAGGTGATCATGCAACATTACGGAACCGTCAAGTCAGAATTTGACGGAAGATGGAAAAGTTTTCACATTGTCAAGGCGGCTCTTGAGAATCAGGTTTTTGTGTGTGTGTGTGTGTGTGTGTGTGTGTGTGTGCGTGCGTGCGTGCGTGCGTGCGTGCGTGCGTGCGTGCGTGAGAGAGAGATAGAGAGAGAGAATGAATATGAGAAATTTTAAAATGGACTCTGCTGCCCTAGCTAGAGAGGTGTCCACTTATGGACTCTGCTGCCCTAGCTAGAGAGGTGTCCACTTATGGACTCTGCTGCCCTAGCTAGAGAGGTGTCCACTTATGGACTCTGCTGCCCTAGCTAGAGAGGTGTCCACTTCTAACACATGTCCATTTATTTGGATCAATGTAAGAACCTATCTTATCTAACTAAAAGATATAATCATTTTTGTCTTCAGCTTTTGACCAAAAAGAGGCACTTGCGAGCATTGCTTATAGACAGGTTACATCTACAGCATGAGGTAAGCTTCAAGTCATTTTATTAATAGGTTATTTTTTAATGATCAGCCTGTACAACTTGGTATTAGTGAAAAAATAAGAAAGATATAGAAATGATACAGAAATATTTATGACTCGGGTATGGGGGTGAGCTTGAAAGTATAACTGTTAATTATTTTTTTCAGCTGCGGATTTTAAATTGCTGTGACAGGGATTTTACAAAGAGACACCAGGATATTTTAAAGGACCTTCTAGACCTGTCTGTCAGTAGGTACAGGGAGGTAAGTGTGTCCCTAGTATGGTACCAGTTATATATTTAGAATGTAACATCACATTGATTTGAAAGTATTGCCCCTTCTTCTAGGGCTTTGTATCTTTATGCTTGTATCTATTACATGCGCTCTTTTGAATGAAAATAACAAATGTATTCCTCTTTCCATTTTTCTAAACCTTCCTTTCAACTAGAGACTGACTGAATTTCGGCCATTTGATCACTTTCGACCTTGTTTCGGCGCAAACTGGAAAGTTAACCTTCGGCTTAATTTCGGTTTCGGCAGAAACAGAAAAGTTAACTTTTTGGTTTCGTCCAAAAGTGATTAGTAATCTAACAAGCTATATGTCCAGTTAGTAAAATTTAACAAGCTATATGTCCAGATAGTAATCTAACTAACAATCATATTATGTCATGCTTGTATAACTGCTTCATGGACTGACTCAATCATATTATGTCATGCTTGTATACCTGCTTCTTGGACTGACTCAATCATATTATGTCATGCTTGTATACCTGCTTCATGAAGTGACTCAATCATATTATGTCATGCTTGTATAGCTGCTTCATGGACTGACTCAATCATTTTAAATAAGTTAATTGGTGTTATTTAAAAACTATTCAGTACCTTTTTATTTGTTCGATCTAGGTGCGGAAGAGGGCACAGGCTTGTCTACATCAAGCATTTCGATCGTTTGTCTACTCCTACCATAGTTGCCTCCCTCAGATCACTGAAAATGTTAAAAATCAAGAGATAGAACAATATGTCTTCAAGGTCAGTGTTAAAAAGCAATATGTCTTCAAGGTCAGTGTTAAAAAGCAATATGTCTTCAAGGTCAGTGTTAAAAAGCAATATGTCTTCAAGGTCAGTGTTAAAAAGCAATATGTCTTCAAGGTCAGTGTTAAAAAGCAATATGTCTTCAAGGTCATTGTTAAAAAGCAATATGTCTTCAAGGTCAGTGTTAAAAAGCAATATGTCTTCAAGGTCAGTGTTAAAAAGCAATATGTCTTCAAGGTCAGTGTTAAAAAGCAATATGTCTTCAGGGTCATTTTTAAAAAGCAATATGTCTTCAAGATCAGTTTTAAAAAAGCACTATGTCTTCAAGGTCAGTGTTAAAAAAGCACTATGTCTTCAAGGTCAGTGTTAAAAAAGCACTATGTCTCCATGCTATAAAGTGTTAACATTAATTGTACAATATTTTCACTTTTGTATGTATTTTATGTTAAAGTTGAACACTGTAAGACATCTGGTGATTCCACAGGGAAGCTTGTATACAATACAAGGAGGGGGAGGGAAGTCATGTCTTGCCAGCAAGCGAGATTGGGGGACTTTGGCTATGATCTGGCCCGCCCTGGTCCAAGCCAAACAGTTTGAGAAGCCTTCTATACTGAAAGTGATTGAGGACATTTTAAATAAGGTCTTTAAAAACCTTGAGACGTTTGCCATCACCATCAATGTAAGAAATGTTCATTTTATGTTTTGCCATCACCATCAATGTAAGATATGTTCATTTTATGTTTTGCCATCACCATCAATGTAAGATATGTTCATTTTATGTTTTGCCATCACCATCAATGTAAGATATGTTCATTTTATGTTTTGCCATCACCATCAATGTAAGAAATGGTCATTTTATGAATTGTTCTACAGCTATTATAATGTGGTCTACACATTTGTTAGCTATAACAGACAGCTTTTTATTTTGTTCTGAAAAGCCATATAAAACTAAAAGAAATAACAAATGCAATTGTCCTTAGTTAGAATTTCTTATATGTTGTGGCTGCCACTGATTAATGCCCATTAGTCTTCATTTCTGTCTTACACCTTAATTTTAAGTCATCTGTGTCTTAAGATCCATGTTATTTTTTTTTTTTCAAGTTATTCTCTCCCTTTTCATTTCTGTCTTACACCTTAATTTTAAGTCATCTGTGTCTTAAGATCCATGTTATTTTTTTGTTTTTTTCAAGTTATTCTCTCCCTTTTCATTTCTGTCTTATACCTTAATTTTAAGTCATCTGTGTCTTAAGATCCATGTTATTTTTTTGTTTTTTTCAAGTTATTCTCTCCCTTTTCATTTCTGTCTTATACCTTAATTTTAAGTCATCTGTGTCTTAAGATCCATGTTTTTTTTGTTTTTTTCAAGTTATTCTCTCCCTTTTCATTTCTGTCTTATACCTTAATTTTAAGTCATCTGTGTCTTAAGATCCATGTTATTTATTTATTTTTTTTCAAGTTATTCTCTCCCTTGATTATTGTTGAATAAACCTGAATTCTAATAAATTATATTACTTGACTCTTTCGCTGCGGAATATTTTTATCGAAAAAATGTACATTTTTTTCCCAAGAGCCAAAAAATTATGAGAGGTTGGGTTTATTAAAAATATTTAAAATACTATTGTTGGGTTTATAAGACTAAACTAGGTATCAAATGAAATATAATTGAAAAGACTTTATATTTGTAAACTTATTTCTTCAGTTTAAATATAATAAGCTACAGAAAAGAACCATAAAATGTGAAAAGATTATGTACTAAACCATTTTTTCCCCAATCCCTATGATTCTATGTAAACCTCATCTTCACTTCAATAACTCAAATCCTCTAAAACTACTACTATCGAAATCATGCGATGGATCTAAATATAAATCATCTTCACTATCAAAATAAATAGTATAAAACAATCCCAAAGCTTTTTGAGCTGTTAATCGTCTAGGAAACATACTCACCTACTAGGGCTTAAGGTAGCCATAGCAACAGTAGAAAAAAATCGCGAAGAAAATCATTAAAATAAGGCTGGGACTATTCGCACCCGGATACCAGAAGTGAGAGGTTGGGATGTCATTTGTGGTAGTTTATTTTAGATAAACTGAAGAATTAAGTTTACAAACATATAGTCCATTCAATTATCTTTCATTTGATACCTCATTTTGTCTTACAAACCCAACAATAATATTTTAAATAGTGATTTAATCCCAACCTCTCATTTCTGGTACCCGGGTGCGAATAGCCACTTCGTTATAATAATGCTTCAAATGACAACGAATAAACCTTGGTTTCGCTTATAAATAATGAAGTACCACTCTTCTGTGTAAAAGTTTTATTTAAAAATAGCGCTTAAAAAGTTTAACCGAGAAATAGAAAAGAAACAAACATGATATTGAAACGATGCAGAGCGCGTTAGTCTGAGCTTTTGAGAACGGTGGATGAACGCAGTGTGCGTTGCTCTGCAGCGAAAGAGTTAAAGAAAGGGATATTATTCATTACAAGTTGTTTTTTAATAATTAATTCATTGTAAATTTGTAATGCTAACAAGTTGTTCAATCCTAATTTTATTTTGGAACCCAAGACTTCTGAGGAGGTCATCCAATCAGCAAAAAAACTGTTAACTGACAGTTCAGCTCCCCTCCCCAATGTCAAATGTGCCAGTCCAGCAGAACTGCAAAGTGGTTTGGAATTTGAACAAAGTAGCAATCAAATTTCATTACGGTAAGCTGATGGGTTCATTGAGTTCTACATTGTATTAAGTATTTTTTTTAAATTCCATTTTATTCTAGTTGTAAATTCATTTAAAATAAAAAGTTGGTAAGAGAATACATGTGAGAAGGTTAAATTTTATTATTAGACTACCATCTCCTTAATGTTCTTATTAGACTACCATCTCCTTAATGTTCTTATTAGACTACCATCTCCTTAATGTTCTTATTAGACTACCATCTCCTTAATGTTCTTATTAGACTACCATCTCCTTAATGTTCTTATTAGACTACCATCTCCTTAATGTTCTTATTAGACTACCATCTCCTTAATGTTCTTATTAGACTACCATCTCCTTAATGTTCTTATTAGACTACCATCTCCTTAATGTTCTTATTAGACTACCATCTCCTTAATGTTCTTATTAGACTACCATCTCCTTAATGTTCTTATTAGACTACCATCTCCTTAATGTTCTTATTAGACTACCATCTCCTTAATGTTCTTATTAGACTACCATCTCCTTAATGTTCTTATTAGACTACCATCTCCTTAATGTTCTTATTAGACTACCATCTCCTTAATGTTCTTATTAGACTACCATCTCCTTAATGTTCTTATTAGACTACCATCTCCTTAATGTTCTTATTAGACTACCATCTCCTTAATGTTCTTATTAGACTACCATCTCCTTAATGTTCTTATTAGACTACCATCTCCTTAATGTTCTTATTAGACTACCATCTCCTTAATGTTCTTATTAGACTACCATCTCCTTAATGTTCTTATTAGACTACCATCTCCTTAATGTTCTTATTAGACTACCATCTCCTTAATGTTCTTATTAGACTACCATCTCCTTAATGTTCTTATTAGACTACCATCTCCTTAATGTTCTTATTAGACTACCATCTCCTTAATGTTCTTATTAGACTACCATCTCCTTAATGTTCTTATTAGACTACCATCTCCTTAATGTTCTTATTAGACTACCATCTCCTTAATGTTCTTATTAGACTACCATCTCCTTAATGTTCTTATTAGACTACCATCTCCTTAATGTTCTTATTAGACTACCATCTCCTTAATGTTCTTATTAGACTACCATCTCCTTAATGTTCTTATTAGACTACCATCTCCTTAATGTTCTTATTAGACTACCATCTCCTTAATGTTCTTATTAGACTACCATCTCCTTAATGTTCTTATTAGACTACCATCTCCTTAATGTTCTTATTAGACTACCATCTCCTTAATGTTCTTATTAGACTACCATCTCCTTAATGTTCTTATTAGACTACCATCTCCTTAATGTTCTTATTAGACTACCATCTCCTTAATGTTCTTATTAGACTACCATCTCCTTAATGTTCTTATTAGACTACCATCTCCTTAATGTTCTTATTAGACTACCATCTCCTTAATGTTCTTATTAGACTACCATCTCCTTAATGTTCTTATTAGACTACCATCTCCTTAATGTTCTTATTAGACTACCATCTCCTTAATGTTCTTATTAGACTACCATCTCCTTAATGTTCTTATTAGACTACCATCTCCTTAATGTTCTTATTAGACTACCATCTCCTTAATGTTCTTATTAGACTACCATCTCCTTAATGTTCTTATTAGACTACCATCTCCTTAATGTTCTTATTAGACTACCATCTCCTTAATGTTCTTATTAGACTACCATCTCCTTAATGTTCTTATTAGACTACCATCTCCTTAATGTTCTTATTAGACTACCATCTCCTTAATGTTCTTATTAGACTACCATCTCCTTAATGTTCTTATTAGACTACCATCTCCTTAATGTTCTTATTAGACTACCATCTCCTTAATGTTCTTATTAGACTACCATCTCCTTAATGTTCTTATTAGACTACCATCTCCTTAATGTTCTTATTAGACTACCATCTCCTTAATGTTCTTATTAGACTACCATCTCCTTAATGTTCTTATTAGACTACCATCTCCTTAATGTTCTTATTAGACTACCATCTCCTTAATGTTCTTATTAGACTACCATCTCCTTAATGTTCTTATTAGACTACCATCTCCTTAATGTTCTTATTAGACTACCATCTCCTTAATGTTCTTATTAGACTACCATCTCCTTAATGTTCTTATTAGACTACCATCTCCTTAATGTTCTTATTAGACTACCATCTCCTTAATGTTCTTATTAGACTACCATCTCCTTAATGTTCTTATTAGACTACCATCTCCTTAATGTTCTTATTAGACTACCATCTCCTTAATGTTCTTATTAGACTACCATCTCCTTAATGTTCTTATTAGACTACCATCTCCTTAATGTTCTTATTAGACTACCATCTCCTTAATGTTCTTATTAGACTACCATCTCCTTAATGTTCTTATTAGACTACCATCTCCTTAATGTTCTTATTAGACTACCATCTCCTTAATGTTCTTATTAGACTACCATCTCCTTAATGTTCTTATTAGACTACCATCTCCTTAATGTTCTTATTAGACTACCATCTCCTTAATGTTCTTATTAGACTACCATCTCCTTAATGTTCTTATTAGACTACCATCTCCTTAATGTTCTTATTAGACTACCATCTCCTTAATGTTCTTATTAGACTACCATCTCCTTAATGTTCTTATTAGACTACCATCTCCTTAATGTTCTTATTAGACTACCATCTCCTTAATGTTCTTATTAGACTACCATCTCCTTAATGTTCTTATTAGACTACCATCTCCTTAATGTTCTTATTAGACTACCATCTCCTTAATGTTCTTATTAGACTACCATCTCCTTAATGTTCTTATTAGACTACCATCTCCTTAATGTTCTTATTAGACTACCATCTCCTTAATGTTCTTATTAGACTACCATCTCCTTAATGTTCTTATTAGACTACCATCTCCTTAATGTTCTTATTAGACTACCATCTCCTTAATGTTCTTATTAGACTACCATCTCCTTAATGTTCTTATTAGACTACCATCTCCTTAATGTTCTTATTAGACTACCATCTCCTTAATGTTCTTATTAGACTACCATCTCCTTAATGTTCTTATTAGACTACCATCTCCTTAATGTTCTTATTAGACTACCATCTCCTTAATGTTCTTATTAGACTACCATCTCCTTAATGTTCTTATTAGACTACCATCTCCTTAATGTTCTTATTAGACTACCATCTCCTTAATGTTCTTATTAGACTACCATCTCCTAAATGTTCTTATTAGACTACCATCTCCTTAATGTTCTTATTAGACTACCATCTCCTAAATGTTCTTATTAGACTACCATCTCCTTAATGTTCTTATTAGACTACCATCTCCTTAATGTTCTTATTAGACTACCATCTCCTTAATGTTCTTATTAGACTACCATCTCCTTAATGTTCTTATTAGACTACCATCTCCTTAATGTTCTTATTAGACTACCATCTCCTTAATTTTCTTATTAGACTACCATCTCCTTAATGTTCTTATTAGACTACCATCTCCTTAATGTTCTTATTAGACTACCATCTCCTTAATGTTCTTATTAGACTACCATCTCCTTAATGTTCTTATTAGACTACCATCTCCTTAATTTTCTTATTAGACTACCATCTCCTATCTACATCCTTTTTCATGTTTGATTCTTAGTTAAACTTAGTAAGATTTTTTCTTTTCAGCTGCCCATTTGATTTTTAATGTACCATGTTATCTTTGTGTATTTTTATTTAATGTATCTAGAAACTACAACAAACTTGCAGATGACCTTCTGTCTCTACTCGAAAGTGGAACATTGTAAGTTCCGAATTAATTACCATAAATTAATGTATGCAAGGAAATATTGTTCGAAAAGCTGGCCTTTGAAATGCAATTCCACAGACAATGAAATCAGTTAAAAAATAAGTAATGAAAAAAATATTTATTTTAAATGATTATATTTAAAATGACCATTGGTTATGCCGAAATGACCGCTGTTTGGTAATATCCCTCCAAGGGTTGCAGTTTACTGTATTGCCCTTATGTTCAGACAAGATGCGCTCGGTGACCAAATGCAAGCGGGTCAAGTAGATTTGGTTGCAAAGGCATTTTTATATATTGTTTGTATAAACAGATTACATGATAAATTGCTTATCATGTGCACAGTACGTCATAGCTAATAAAGAAAATGAAATTTACCTTTTTTAAGATCCGACTTAAAGTAGTATTTACCATAAACTTTAGCATTACATTAGATAATATACTGTAAATCATTATACGAAATAATGTTATTGTTATCTAAGCTTGAAAGAAATATTGGTTCAGTGTTTCAAAAAGTGATGACAGAATATTTCAATCGATGCAATTAATTATACCTAGAAAAAAAGTCAATTTTTATATATATTTTTTAATGATTAAAAACTGAACTTTCTCTCGGTATAATTAATTGTGGGGACAAGATATTTTAACAGATGAAATTAATTCTACCTAGAAAATTCTATTTTAATCATTTACAAAAAATATCTTTCATAAACCATAAAATGAATCATTACAATGCTAAGCCCAATTATCTTGAACATAAATATAATTCAATTGTTGAAAAATAATAGACTATAACTAAGGCATACTTTTATCGAGTACATTTTAAATATATAAAAGGTATTAGAATTACTTGTGAAAAAGCTGAAGGGATCTAGAAATTATTACAGTATAATAGAGAAAATGTCTTTTAATTTTTGTGAGTGCAGAACTTGGAAGTTCAATCAGATAGGATTTGAGTTTTTGAGTCTTCTTCTTCATGAAGACATACAGCCTCCAACTCGTCTTGTGCTCCTCTATGCTAAGAACTGCACCAATGACCTTTTGAATATAAGAAAGGTGAGCTTCCTTGGGTCATTATTTACCAGCTAATGTTGATATCCATAGGGCATTATTTACCAGCTAATGTTTATATCCATAGGGCATTATTTACCAGCTAATGTTTATATCCATGGCTAAACTTATATTTTCCTTAAATTGCTCGATGTTATAATAAAATTTAAATAATTTTTTATCTTTTTGGTCCAAGCTACAATGTCAATAAAAAGTTGTAATTTAATGGCCAATCATTTCACCATCTTGCCATCGTGGTCGTTTTAAAAAATAATGAAAAATTTATTAATGTTGTACATTTTGATCTGCTGTTGATTTATATTTAAATTGGTTTAGCTGCCTTGTAAATTGCAATTGAGGATATTTCTCACCTTTGTGTTTGTATTTTGTTGCAGTATTTCTCACCTTTGTGTTGTATTTTGACCAAGTATTTCTCACCTTTGTGTTGTATGTTGACCAAGTATTTCTCACCTTTGTGTTGTATGTTGACCAAGTATTTCTCACCTTTGTGTTGTATGTTGACCAAGTATTTCTCACCTTTGTGTTGTATGTTGACCAAGTATTTCTCACCTTTGTGTTGTATGTTGACCAAGTATTTCTCACCTTTGTGTTGTATGTTGACCAAGTATTTCTCACCTTTGTGTTGTATGTTGACCAAGTATTTCTCACCTTTGTGTTTGTATTTTGACTCAGTATTTCTCACATTTGTGTTTGTATTTTGACCCAGTTATCTTGTAGCACTCTCATTACCATAATGGAACTACAAAAGCAAAAGGCTAAAAAGGCGGTGATTGACATAGAGAAAGTGGCGGGCGTCGGTCCAATAGACCATGCATCTCTTATCCCAGGTGACAGGCCAGACAATGCGTGGTTGCAGTTCAATCCCAAAGATTTCATATCAAGTGAAGATCAATGGAACAAAATTACTTTCATAGAGAAAACTCACTGGGGATATTACTCATGGCCAAGGTATTTATTTATGTATTAGCCCATGAGATCTAGCAAACAATGAGATGTCTTGAAAAGTTAAACACAAAGAAAAAATATTCAGCCTTAATAGTTGACTGCTACTGACTGCTATCACAAAGAAAAAAGATTCAGCCTTTAGAATTGACTGCTACTGACTGCTATCACAAAGAAAAAAGATTCAGCCTTTAGAATTGACTGCTACTGACTGCTATCACAAAGAAAAAAGATTCAGCCTTTAGAATTGACTGCTACTGACTGCTATCACAAAGAAAAAAGATTCAGCCTTTAGAATTGACTGCTACTGACTGCTATCACAAAGAAAAAAGATTCAGCCTTTAGAATTGACTGCTACTGACTGCTATCACAAAGAAAAAAGATTCAGCCTTTAGAATTGACTGCTACTGACTGCTATCACAAAGAAAAAAGATTCAGCCTTTAGAGTTGACTGCTACTGACTGCTATCACAAAGAAAAAAGATTCAGCCTTTAGAATTGACTGCTACTGACTGCTATCACAAAGAAAAAAGATTCAGCCTTTAGAATTGACTGCTACTGACTGCTATCACAAAGAAAAAAGATTCAGCCTTTAGAATTGACTGCTACTGACTGCTATCACAAAGAAAAAAGATTCAGCCTTTAGAATTGACTGCTACTGACTGCTATCACAAAGAAAAAAGATTCAGCCTTTAGAGTTGACTGCTACTGACTGCTATCACAAAGAAAAAAGATTCAGCCTTTAGAATTGACTGCTACTGACTGCTATTTTAATTTAAAAAAACAACCAAATGCACCTTGTCAAATATTATGTCATTTCCAAGTCTTTTGCTATCCTGTAACTTGGTCAGTACTTGACAAACTGATGGGGACACTAACTAGGTCAGTACTTGACAAACTGATGGGGACACTAACTAGGTCAGTACTTGACAAACTGATGGGGACACTAACTAGGTCAGTACTTCAAAAACCGATGAGGAAATTTTTTTAAAATCAAAATAAATTTACAACTGCTGTAAAATGCCTTTGAAAATCACTTAAAGAAGTTTTAATAACATTTCAAAAATAATGTGGACCATCATAACACCACACCAGCATAACACCACACCATCATAACACAACACCAGCGTAAATACACAAGAGCACCAGTGTGTTCTAATGATTGTGCACGCAATAAATACAATGTGGCTGGCTGCAAGCTATTGTTTAAATTTGATAACCCATTATTTGGAGGATTTATTCATTTGTAATATAATGGAGTGCTGCAAAGCCTTCATCTAATTGTCTTCTCTCTTCACCATCTGTCCAGGGAACTTAAAGCTTGTGCAAG
Source organism: Omphiscola glabra (assembly GCA_964017045.1). Lineage (NCBI taxonomy): Eukaryota > Metazoa > Mollusca > Gastropoda > Lymnaeidae > Omphiscola > Omphiscola glabra. The sequence goes on along the minus strand of OZ024797.1, from coordinate 50,396,161 downwards.
TTATGATCAGCAGCCAAATCTCTTTAGAGAAAGACATCAACTGCCAGAAGGGGAAACACCGATTTATGACTGTTTTACAAGTGATGAATTTGTGGAAAAACTTTTGGGATATTTTGCGCTAGAAGAAGAAAAAAGTACCGACCAGATCAGACAGTCTGTGCTTAGGTTTTTCAAGGTCATTATTATTTTCATGTCTCGTTTAGGTTTCTCCATATCTAATATAGGATGCATTTTCTTCATTTGACCCACTAGCTGTGAAAATAGCCAATAATCAAATTTTACGACTGCTTTTGTTGCATTTACGCCAATAGAATCCTAAATTAATATGCGAAATAAATGCGAATCCCAAGTTTTACTTGTCTACAAGGGAGGGAACTCTAGTAAATGTTTTACTTTCTCCATATCGAAAAGAATGTCATATGTTTATTTACAGGGTTGGTTATAGATTGAATGTTTTTTGTTAGCTCAATCAGGCCAGATTCGCATGCTGGCCGTCCAAAAGCAAAAGTCTAATTTATTTGAATTGTTTCTTAATGAAAGGGATTTTGAAGATTATTTTTGAGTAATAATCAATGACTGGTTCGAGCACTGATGAAATTTATTTGAAATTATTATCTCAACTATGTGTTATCAGTAAATTGAATATGTAAGATTTGGCTATTCTGCTTACTAATCCTAAGGACGGCGTCCATTATAACATAGTCTATATACAGCATAAGGACGGCCTCCATTATAACATAGTCTATATACGGCATAAGGACGGCGTCCATTATGACATAGTCTATAGACGGCCTAAGGACGGCGTCCATTATAACATAGTCTATATATGGCATAAGGACGGCGTCCATTATGACATAGTCTATAGACGGCCTAAGGACGGCGTCCATTATAACATAGTCTATATATGGCCTAAGGACGGCGTCCATTATAACATAGTCTCATTACGGCAGGGCATCCCATAGACAATAAATACTGTTTAGTGACCTCTCAGTTTGAACTTTAATAACATTTAGAACATGAATAATTAATGAAAGTTTTTCCTCACCACTGGTCAATGTTTGCACATGTGCCTTCAAAGTTATGAATGAAAGTCTGAGAATAAATATACATATAACCATATACAAGTGACTCAATGGTTGCCCACACTGCATATTATAATTTATAATATGGACTTAAAATGCCTCAAATTACAATACTATTGTTGAAATGTCTTGTAAGTTAAATATCAAACACAAGTTATCAATGATAGTCATAATTGAACATTTTGATAAGTATCGGTGACTTCCGCCACATGGATTTTAAGAATGGTGACTCCGCCCCTTTGTTGTGCAGAATTTCCAAGCTGATACCATATGATTCCTTGTTCAGTTTACACTTTGAATACGTTTACTTATATGGTCCTCTTGATTCATATACTAGTACTTTTAGCTATATTATTATGATTATCATAAGAAGTTTTTTTATAGCGTAGTACCCCAACCTAGGGCTGGGCTCACCACGCTGTTATACGAATTAAAAAAAACCAACATAATCATGAACTTAAAAATTAAGGTATACATATCGATATCACAAAGATCATAAAAAGATCTTGAACACCCCCCTCCCCCACCCCCCAGAACAAATGCACTTGATGCTTGGTGGGTTAAACTATTAAATTCAAAGAAACCATATTTCTAAATTACTTTCCTCTATGACACATGGTGAGCTCATACCAAATTGATAATCTTTCTTTAATTTTTACAGATGTTGTTCCGTAACTTTGGTGATACATTCTTGCCAAAGTTCAAATGTCATGTTGAGAAACTTATCAAAGACACCAGTCATGATAAGCATGCAAGTAGTCAACGGTGCGCCATGGAAGTCTTAGGGGGGGCTATTGCCGGCTCTAAACTCTGGCCATATCAAAAGGTAGGGCTATTCATTACTGAACCTTAATTAATACTCTTTTTGGGTAGCTTTTAGTTGAAAGTTTGAGAACGCAAGACCCGAGAGAAGAAGTCCTTGGTCTCACCAGCGTATCGACCCGTTATTTTCTAAATGATTTGACCTACTTTTGGCTGTCATCCTGTTCAGCGCCCTCCTAAATTTCCACATGCGCCTATCAGACTTTGAAGAATTATGCTTTTTCAGGGCGCCTATCAACAAAACTGTAATACAACAAAACTAATAAAACATAACTGTAATACAACATAACTGTAATACAACATAACTGTAATACAACATAACTGTAATACAACATAACTGTAATACAACATAACTGCTAAAATTGATGACTGCTCTCTGGAGACTGTCCCTTATCTACACGAAGAAGTTTTAATTTTTTTTTGTATTTTTTTTTATTGCTTCAGTTACGAGATTTAGACGTTGAGCAAGAGTTTCCTAGTTCATGAGAAGTTTATAAGCTACCTTAGGTTTTGAATCTATCAAAGGGACCTGAGTAGAATGTGTGGAAATATTTTATAAAAAGTATTGCCCTTTGGCTTATTTAAGTGCTGGAACTATGACGTGATTTAATTAGTTTGCACCTAATGTTATGTGCTTATGAAAGCTCTCAATCATTGTTTGCCTCCACAAACAAGAGTGGCTCCAGCCTCATATGCTTTGATAATATCAAAATAAGCAAATCGTTAAAAATTTTGCCAAAAATCTTTTGGAATTCTCTATTTTCACTAAACGTTGTGTAATATCTGCTTTTTATCCTCAGCTGGAAGATCTCTGGTCATGGATAACCCCACTGCTGGAAAATGTTCTCAATAACATTACAGTGGAAACCATTGCGGACTGGGGAAACTTTTTTCTGAATATTTGTGTAAGTTTTTAGAAATTATAATAATTTTCTTTAAATGAAATAGTAGAACATGATATGTGAAAACTTGAAACTTGAGAGAAAAACAATAGGACAATTAAACTAAGCGTTAAGTAAAACAATAGGACAATTAAACTAAGCCTTAAGTAAAACAATAGGACAATTAAACTAAGCCTTAAGTAAAACAATAGGACAATTAAACTAAGCCTTAAGTAAAACAATAGGACAATTAAACTAAGCCTTAAGTAAAACAATAGGACAATTAAATGATTCCTTCATGGGTGAACAATACAAGAACAAGACAATCAAACTAGATTGGAAGGCCATTTAGGGTAGACCCTCTCTGACTCCAGCTTTTATGTATGTACATATCAGAGATGAAAACTAACACACAACTATATACGCATGCAATCAGACCGATATCATCAACAGAAGGAAGAGAAGACTACCGGGCCAGTGTACAAATAGCAATATAACAGTTAATAACATTGTCCTTTTGTTAATGGTAAATCTGGAGGTCCGTCTGTCTGCCAGTGTATAATATTTATAATATATAGAAATAGAAATTTCTGCATCTTTGTCCTTATTTAGGAAAACCGAGCCCCTCAGAAACTTCAATGGCTGTACAGACTCTTATTGAAGAATCCTTTGAGCGGAGAAGGTGGAGCATTTGGTGATGCTGCGTGAGTGTTTTTATGGATTGAAACTAAGAAATGATATGTTGTTATTTCTTTAGACTTTAGATGACTCTGAAAAACTTTAGAACCCCTGCTAGAACAGGATCGTTGGGATACATCAGATCAGATAAAGTCACGTTACTTCAGGCTTTCAAAATATTTGTATGCGACCCACCCCCGTTGCTGCTTATGGCTCCCAGTATGCCAGAGAAGCCTATCAAAGTACACCAGTGGTTCCCAATCTGTGCCCCGTGCTCCCTAAGGGCTACCTGCCAGGAAGCCTGAGGCACTTCTCAGGTGCACAGAATAGGAAATAAAAAATTAATATATGAATGAAATTAAAAGAAAAAGACAAAAAACTAAATCAAAGGAAGAAAAATTGGCAGACACAAAAAACAGGGGCGTCTCATTAAATGCTTAAACATCATTTTATCTTATTTCATCTATATTATTGTCTTGTACTTCCAGCTGTGCATTGTTTTGTACTGCCAGCTGTGCATTGTCTTGTACTGCCAGCTGTGCATTGTTTTGTACTGCGAGCTGTGCATTGTCTTGTACAGCCAGCTGTGCATTGTTTTGTCTGCCAGCTGTGCATTGTTTTGTACTGCCAGCTGTGCATTGTTTTGTCTGCCAGCTGTGCATTGTTTTGTACAGCCAGCTGTGCATTGTTTTGTCTGCCAGCTGTGCATTGTTTTGTACTGCCAGCTGTACTTCTTGTGTCATTTAATAATATTAATATGTTGATATTTTCTTATTTTTAGTCGTTTGTACATGCTACAGCAAGCCATCCTACAGCAAGAATGGAGAATACCAGGCTATCTGCATGACATTGTCTCTTATTTGAGACCTCACATGGCACACAGCTATAAGAATGTCAGAGACAGGATTGGATCGTAGGTTTTTTTAAAAGCATTTTATTCAGCCGAAAAATTATTTGCTTCATATTTTAGATACATTTAATAATTAAACAATATGTTTTTATTGTTCTGAGTTGATTAAATGTGAACATTTGTATTTTGTTGAATATGGCAGGACTTAACTTGATTAATTCAGAATGGGATAGGACTTAACTCTTGATTAATTCAGGATGGGATAGGACTTAACTCTTGATTAATTCAGAATGGGACAGGACTTAACTCTTCATTAATTCAGAATGGGATAGGACTTAATTCTTGATTAATTCAGAATGGGACAAGACTTAACTCTTCATTAATTCAGAATGGGATAGGACTTAACTCTTGATTAATTCAGAATGGGATAGGACTTAACTCTTGATTAATTCAGAATGGGATAAGACTTAACTCTTGATTAATTCAGAATGGGATAGGACTTAACTCTTGATTAATTCAGAATGGGATAGGACTTAACTCTTGATTAATTCAGAATGGGATAGGACTTAACTCTTGATTAATTCAGAATGGGACAGGACTTAACTCTTCATTAATTCAGAATGGGATAGGACTTAATTCTTGATTAATTCAGAATGGGACAAGACTTAACTCTTCATTAATTCAGAATGGGACAGGACTTAATTCTTTATTAAAAACTCATGTGTTAGACTAATACAGCTCATTTTGAAAGAATACTGTGTATATTATTTTGTACCCGGCCAAGCAGTAACATATGAATTTTTCCAGACTTTCAACAACTGGAATTTTTCTCTTACTTTGTATTCCCAACATATTTTCAATGACCTTTTAATTAAAATGGTCAAAAAAGTTAAAAACTGCATTTCCATTTGTTCCTTTTTTAAATCCTTGATATTAAATTTGCTTTTTGACCCACTTCCCATCAAGCTAAGAGCTGAAACTTGGCACATAGACTCATGGCCGTTAACAACACATAGACTCATGGCCGTTAACAACATATAGAATCATGGCCGTTAACAACACATAGACTCATGGCCGTTAACAACACATAGTCTCATTGCCGTTAACAACACATAGACTCATGGCCGTTAACAACACATAGACTCATGGCCGTTAACAACACATAGGCTCATGGCCGTTAACAACACATAGACTCATGGCCGTTAACAACACATAGACTCATGGCCGCAAAAATTGACTCATGGCCGTTAACAACACATAGACTCATGGCCGTTAACAACACATACTATCAAAATAGACTCATGGCCGTTAACAATACATACTATCAAAATAGACTCATGGCCGTTAACAATACATACTATCAAAATAGACTCATGGCCGTTAACAATACATACTATCAAAATAGACTCATGGCCGTTAACAACACATACTATCAAAATAGACTCATGGCCGTTAACAACACATTCAATCACATAGACACATGGCTGTTAACAACACATACTATCAAAATAGACTCATGGCCGTTAACAACACATACTATCAAAATAGACTCATGGCCGTTAACAATACATACTATCAAAATAGACTCATGGCCATTAACAACACATACTATCAAAATAGACTCATGGCCGTTAACAACACATTCTATCAAAATAGACTCATGGCCGTTAACAATACATACTATCAAAATAGACTCATGGCCGTTAACAATACATACTATCAAAATAGACTCATGGCCATTAACAACACATACTATCAAAATAGACTCATGGCCATTAACAACACATACTATCAAAATAGACTCATGGCCGTTAACAATACATACTATCAAAATAGACTCATGGCCGTTAACAATACATACTATCATAATAGACTCATGGCCGTTAACAATACATACTATCAAAATAGACTCATGGCCGTTAAGAACACATACTATCAAAATAGACTCATGGCCGTTAACAACACATTCAATCACATAGACACATGGCTGTTAACAACACATACTATCAAAATAGACTCATGGCCGTTAACAACACATACTATCAAAATAGACTCATGGCCATTAACAACACATACTATCAAAATAGACACATGGCCATTAACAACACATACTATCAAAATAGACTCATGGCCGTTAACAACACATAGACTCATGGCCATTAACAACACATTCAATCAAATTTTCAGCTTAAACTCCCCCAACCAACAAAATCTGTTTTTCAAGGGAAACATGAAGGAAAATTTCCAATAACTGTGCTAAATGAGATTATTTTTTCTTTAAAAAATCGCACCAATTATTGTTTTTTTTTGATGAAACTATGAAATAAATCTGGGTCACTACAATATTAATATAGCTCAGGGACATGAAAAATGTGCGTTGCCAGCCTTGGAGGGGATCTGGAGCACAAATTTGAATTCTTATAAAGTGCATTACTTGTATTTGTATTCATGCTTTATCAAAGTTTCAGCCCCACCCCCCACCCAACCCCCCATTGGTGGCTACAAATATCATGAAGTATTTATATGGACAATTTTGTTTTTAGGGGTTGTTTAATGACCATCTTTTCTATGCAGGAATATTTGTGTCTCTTAAACCAGTGCTGTTCATTTAGATAGCAGTAGTTAGCAGTAGTTGTGTCTCTTAAACCAGTGCTGTTCATTTAGATAGCAGTAGTTGTGTCTCTTAAACCAGTGCTGTTCATTTAGATAGCAGTAGTTGTGTCTCTTAAACCAGTGCTGTTCATTTAGATAGCAGTAGTTGTGTCTCTTAAACCAGTGCTGTTCATTTAGATAGCAGTTATAATATGCTCATCAAAATACTTGTTAGATAAACATATCATAAGCAGCTCAGATGCAATTAAAAAGACTGAATTTTGGTTGAAAGTTATTTGAAAGAAATTCCTTGTAATAATGATGTCATCTGTATATTAATATGTTTCACGTTGTTTTTAAACGACACAATTCATTTATTTTATGTTTATTATTGAATCATGTTGGATTCTTTTTTTTTTCAATGTTCCTGATCTACCTATCAATATATGACATACTCTTTGGCTAGGGTACAGTGTTATATAAGGCCACTGTAATAATACTTGTGTCAGTGACAAGAAACAAAACTGCTATTCTATCATGAGTCTAGCTACTGTTTCAAGAAACAAATCTTCTATGCTATCTTGAGTCTAGCTACTGTTTCAAGAAACAAATCTTCTATTCTATCATGGGTATAGCTACTGTGTCAAGAAACAAAGCTTCTATGCTACCTTGAGTCTAGCTACTGTGTCAAGAAACAAAGCTTCTATTCTATCATGGGTATAGCTACTGTGTCAAGAAACAAAGCTTCTATGCTACCTTGAGTCTAGCTACTGTGTCAAGAAACAAAGCTTCTATGCTATCTTGAGTCTAGCTACTGTGTCAAGAAACAAAGCTTCTATGCTATCTTGAGTCTAGCTACTGTGTCAAGAAACAAAGCTTCTATGCTACCTTGAGTCTAGCTACTGTGTCAAGAAACAAAGCTTCTATGCTATCTTGAGTCTAGCTACTGTGTCAAGAAACAAAGCTTCTATGCTATCTTGAGTCTAGCTACTGTGTCAAGAAACACATCTTCTATTCTATCATGGGTATAGCTACTGTGTCAAGAAACAAAGCTTCTATGCTATCTTGAGTCTAGCTACTGTGTCAAGAAACAAAGCTTCTATGCTATCATGAGTCTAGCTACTGTGTCAAGAAACAAGTCTTCTATGCTATCTTGAGTCTAGCTACTGTGTCAAGAAACAAAGCTTCTATGCTATCTTGAGTCTAGCTACTGTGTCAAGAAACAAATCTTCTATGCTATCTTGAGTCTAGCTACTGTGTCAAGAAACAAAGCTTCTATGCTATCTTGAGTCTAGCTACTGTGTCAAGAAACAAAGCTTCTGTGCTATCTTGAGTCTAGCTACTGTGTCAAGAAACAAAGCTTCTATTCTATCATGGGTATAGCTACTGTGTCAAGAAACAAATCTTCTATGCTATCTTGAGTCTAGCTACTGTGTCAAGAAACAAATCTTCTATGCTATCTTGAGTCTAGCTACTGTGTCAAGAAACAAATCTTCTATGCTATCTTGAGTCTAGCTACTGTGTCAAGAAACAAAGCTTCTATGCTATCTTGAGTCTAGCTACTGTGTCAAGAAACACATCTTCTATTCTATCATGAGTCTAGCTACTGTGTCAAGAAACAAGTCTTCTATGCAATCATGAGTCTAGCTACTGTGTCAAGAAACAAATATTCTATGCTATCTTGAGTCTAGCTACTGTTTCAAGAAACAAATCTTCTATTCTATCATGGGTATAGCTACTGTGTCAAGAAACAAAGCTTCTATGCTACCTTGAGTCTAGCTACTGTGTCAAGAAACAAAGCTTCTATGCTATCTTGAGTCTAGCTACTGTGTCAAGAAACAAAGCTTCTATGCTATCTTGAGTCTAGCTACTGTGTCAAGAAACAAAGCTTCTATGCTACCTTGAGTCTAGCTACTGTGTCAAGAAACAAAGCTTCTATGCTATCTTGAGTCTAGCTACTGTGTCAAGAAACAAAGCTTCTATGCTATCTTGAGTCTAGCTACTGTGTCAAGAAACACATCTTCTATTCTATCATGGGTATAGCTACTGTGTCAAGAAACAAAGCTTCTATGCTATCTTGAGTCTAGCTACTGTGTCAAGAAACAAAGCTTCTATGCTATCTTGAGTCTAGCTACTGTGTCAAGAAACAAAGCTTCTATGCTATCTTGAGTCTAGCTACTGTGTCAAGAAACAAATCTTCTATTCTATCATGAGTCTAGCTACTGTGTCAAGAAACAAAGCTTCTATGCTATCATGAGTCTAGCTACTGTGTCAAGAAACAAATCTTCTATGCTATCTTGAGTCTAGCTACTGTGTCAAGAAACAAATCTTCTATGCTGTCATGAGTCTAGCTACTGTGTCAAGAAACAAGTCTTCTATGCTATCATGAGTCTAGCTACTGTGTCAAGAAACAAATCTTCTATGCTATCACAAGTCTAGCTACTGTGTCAAGAAACAAATCTTCTATGCTATCATGAGTCTAGCTACTGTGTTAAGAAACAAGTCTTCTATGCTATCATGAGTCGAGCTACTGTGTCAAGAAACAAATCTTCTATGCTATCATGAGTCTAGCTACTGTGTCAAGAAACAAGTCTTCTATGCTATCTTGAGTCTAGCTACTGTGTCAAGAAACAAATCTTCTATGCTATCTTGAGTCTAGCTACTGTGTCAAGAAACAAATCTTCTATGCTATCATGAGTCTAGCTACTGTGTCAAGAAACAAATATTCTATGCTATCATGAGTAGCTACTGTGTCAAGAAACAAGTCTTCTATGCTATCTTGAGTCTAGCTACTGTGTCAAGAAACAAATCTTCTATGCTATCTTGAGTGGAGCTAGTTTGTGGGGAAAGGAGTCTTTCTATCTCCAAAATACTGAAACCCACAAGATGTGGCACTTGAAAACTTCTGTGATACTCAGACACATCTCTTCACACTGTACTAACCCGACTGATTCCCCCCCCCCCCCCCTTCTCCCCCCGACCAATAAACGATGCTGCTGGATGCCCTCCATGGCTTGACATGTCAATAGTTCTAGGGTGGGCTGGGTCAATAGTTCTGGGGTGGGCGGGGTCAATAGTTCTGGGGTGGGCGGGGTCAATAGTTCTGGGGTGAGTGGGGTCAATAGTTCTGGGGTGGGCGGGGTCAATAGTTCTGGGGTGAGTGGGGTCAATAGTTCTGGGGTGGGCGGGGTCAATAGTTCTGGGGTGGGCGAGGTCAATAGTTCTGGGGTGGGCGGAGTGAATATTTTGTATAAAGCTGTTTTCAGTTAAATAAATTTATTTATCTTTTTTAATGTCACGTTTATTTTTGCCAATATTTTTAGGTGAAGCGCGGTGAGCCAGCCCTAGGAGGTACCGCGCTTTATTAGGCCACTGTAATAAGAATAATAATAATAATATGCCACTTTTGATACCTAAAAATTGTGGCAAGCCATTTATTAACATCTATTTGACTCAATAATTTTTCAGATTACTTGGCTCATGTCTTCACACTGACTTCAAAATATGTAGCAAGAGTGTCACTCTTTCTCCTAGACGTGCTGACCTAATTAAGGCAGTCTTACCTGAGCTAGAACAGTTCAGGGACTTTGTTCAAGCGTCCTCTAAAGGAGGTAAGTTATTGTTCCAGCAATAAAAGCCGCCATAGATAAATACTTGGCCACCATAGATACATACTTGGCCACCATAGATACAAACAAGGCCACCATAAATACATACTTGGCCACCATAGATACATACTTGGCCACCGTAGATACATACTTGGCCACCGTAGATACATACTTGGCCACCGTAGATACATACTTTGCCACCATAGATACATACTTATATTGTGATTTATTCCTGGACATAAGGACTGATTAATTACATTCAAATTGATCCACACAATCAGATTTGTGTGACAGATTACTTACATTCAAATTGACCCACACAATCAGATTTGTGTGACGTAGAGGAATAAAAATGGAACAAAGAAAACCTCTTTAAGTTTTAAAAAAATACATTTGATTTTACTAGCTAATCTAAAATCACTTGAGACACGTTACTATAAGGATTAATGTAAAATAATTGTTGAAATATAATAAAAGGGGATCAAAATAGTTATGATACACACAAGTCATACACACAAGTCATACACACAATTCATACACACAAGTCATACACACAAGTCATACACGCAAGTCATACACGCAAGTCATACACGCAAGTCATACACACAAGTCATACACGCAAGTCATACACGCAAGTCATACACGCAAGTCATACACGCAAGTCATACAGGCAAGTCATTCACGCAAGTCATACACGCAAGTCATACACGCATGTCATACACGCATGTCATACACACAAGTCATACACACAAGTCATACATGCAAATCATACACACAAGTCATACATACAAGTCATACATGCAAATCATACACACAAGTCATACACACATATTGATAGGTTTGCATTAAGCACACATTACATTAATACACATAAACATAATATTTTAAACTCTAGTCTACAATTCCCAGCAGAAAAAAGTGAAGTGGAAAGAAATACGTTAGAAGACACAGAAGAAAAGAAAGCTGCCATTAGACTGTGTAAAACAGGTGGGTGTCCATAAAACATTCATAAATATATCACAATAAAAGCATAATATTTTGGAAATCTGAATACAACATTTTATAATAAATGTATCCATTTTTCATTATCCATGTTTCTTTTGACAGTCGTCCAATGGATTTCTGCTTCCTTTAACAGAAGCTTGAGCCCCTGTCTAGATGAAGTCTTCCAGCTGTTGCCAATAGTGAGTACTGTCATCATTGTGATGGTCATTTTAACTTTGTACTCTGGATGAGTACTGTCATCATTGTGATGGTCATTTTAACTTTGTACTCTGGGTTTGTACTTTCACCATTGTGATGGTTTATTTTAACTTTGCACTCTGGGTGAGTACTGTCATCATTGTGATGGTCATTTTAACTTGAGTACTGTCATCATTGTGATGGTCATTTTAACTTTATACTCATGTTGAGTACCCTCTTATACATGTGGTGCCTTAATCAACTGCATCATTTTTGTCTAAGAAGCACAAATATCAGATGCTTGGAACTGGTTCGGGTTAGGATTAGGGTTAGGGTATCAGGTGCTTGGAACGGGTTAGGGTTAGGGTATCAGGTGCTTGGAACTGGTTCCAACATTTGCTTGAAAGGTGTTGAGAGCTGAGTCTTCACTCTTGTCTGTCTATGGGGGCATGCTTCTCTTGACATTAGTCTTGCTCCAATGAATACAGCCCCTGACTCTTAATGTCTTTCTATGGGGGCATGCTTCTCTTGACATTAGTCTTGCTCCAATGAATACAGACCCTGACTCTTAATGTCTTTCTATGGGGGCATGCTTCTCTTGACATTAGTCTTGCTCCAATGAATACAGACCCTGACTCTTAATGTCTTTCTATGGGGGCATGCTTCTGTTGACGTCTTGCGCCAATGAATACAGACCCTGACTCTTAATGTCTTTCTATGGGGACATGCTTCTCTTGACATTAGTCTTGCTCCAATGAATACAGACCCTGACTCTTAATGTATTTCTATGTGGGCATGCTTCTCTTGACGTCTTGCTCCAATGAATACAGACCCTGACTCTTAATGTCTTTCTATGGGGACATGCTTCTCTTGACATTAGTCTTGCTCCAATGAATACAGACCCTGACTCTTAATGTCTTTCTATGGGGGCATGCTTCTCTTAACATTAAACTTGCTCCAATGAATACAGACCCTGTCCCTTAATTTGAGTCAAATAAAGTATCAGAATATTGCAAGTTGAAGTGGTCTATTTCAAACATTGATTAAAACTGAATGGGAATGAACACTGCCATGATGTGTGCCATAAGGTAACTGAATGGGAATGAACACTGCCATGATGTGTGCCATAGGGTAACTGAATGGGAATGAACACAGCCATGATGTGTGCCATAGGGTAACTGAATGGGAATGAACACTTCCATGATGTGTGCCATAGGGTAACTGAATGGGAATGAACACAGCCATGATGTGGGCCATATGGTGACTGAATGGGAATGAACACTGCCATGATGTAATAATAATGACTAAAAATCCAAAATATTAAGTAAAAGAACTTATGAACATAAAAAGAGTTCATACGTTTTTATGCAAAATAATAACTATGATTTACTCAGCATTATTACAACTTTTAAGTAAATGTTTAGGCGTCGACTGTTCCTGTGTCCATAGTCGTTTATTTGGGGTCGACTGTTCGTCTTTCCATAGCCGTTTATTTAGGGTTGACCGTTCCTGTGTCCATAGTCCTTTATTTGGGGTCGACTGTTCCTGTGTCCATAGTCGTTTATTTGGGGTCGACTGTTCGTCTTTCCATAGTCGTTTATTTAGGTTTGACCGTTTCTGTGTCCATAGTCCTTTATTTGGGGTCGACTGTTCCTGTGTCCATAGTCCTTTTTTTGGGGTCGACTGTTCCTGTGTCCATAGTCCTTTTTTTGGGGTCGACTGTTCCTGTGTCCATAGTCCTTTATTTGGGGTCGACTGTTCCTGTATCTGTGCTTGTTTATTTGGGGTCGACTGTTCCTGTGTCCATAGTTGTTCATTTGTGGTCGACTGTTCCTGTGTCCATAGTTGTTCATTTGTGGTTGACTGTTCCTGTGTCCATAGTTGTTCATTTGTGGTCGACTGTTCCTGTGTCCATAGTCCTTTATTTGGGGTCGACTGTTCCTGTGTCCATAGTCCTTTTTTTGGGGTCGACTGTTCCTGTGTCCATAGTCCTTTTTTTGGGTCGACTGTTCCTGTGTCCATAGTCCTTTATTTGGGGTCGACTGTTCCTGTATCTGTGCTTGTTTATTTGGGGTCGACTGTTCCTGTGTCCATAGTTGTTCATTTGTGGTCGACTGTTCCTGTGTCCATAGTTGTTCATTTGTGGTTGACTGTTCCTGTGTCCATAGTTGTTCATTTGTGGTCGACTGTTCCTGTGTCCATAGTTGTTCATTTGTGGTCGACTGTTCCTGTGTCCATAGTTGTTCATTTGTGGTCGACTGTTCCTGTGTCAGTACTTGTTTCATTAAGGTTGCTTACAATAAGTATCATTAATTTCTGATATATTTCTAAACAATATTTCTAAACATTTTTTATAGTTTAATTATTCATCAAAAAGATGAGAGAAACATGGTCTTGAAGTTAAGCTTAAATTTATCTGATTATTCACACTCAAAAACTTCAGTTCTCCTATTTTAGCTTCACCAGTTTTTTAAAAAAAGGATTTTTAAATCATAATCATCTACATGTGGATTGACAGATTGAGAACCTTCAGAGTGAAGCTAACGATGAGGACTTACGAGAAGACTGTAAGCAGGTGATGCTTCATTTGTCAATGGTGTTGGTACCAGAGAATTCTATTGAGGTGGCTCTCACCACAATTAAGGAAGTGAGTTTTTAATGTGGTCTTCTATTTCTCTATTTCCTCAAAACTGCAATGGTACTAGATAGATATGAAGATACAGATAACTATTTAAATTAATTTAGAGTCATCAAGAGTATTTGTTTTTAAATTTTACTTTGGTTGAGATTAAAAATAATAAATGTTTAAACTATAAATAAGTATTAATTTCCTATAAATGTATAGAGCAGAACAAAAATAACTGTGTCTTTTAAATTGTAATACTGGCATTATAAAATGAATTTTTGTTTTTGTTAGTGATTAAACTGCTTGTTATCTTCCATTTTGTATTATTACGTTGCAGGTGTCGGGAATGAAATCTTGGCACGCCAGAGCTAACATATTAAATTACATACAGCAGATGGTTTTTGGAAATTTTTTTCTGCTGCAGTCAGAGAATCACAAAAAAACCATCCAAGCCTTGCTTTTACATCTACTTTGCGATGAGCAGTTAGAGGTAGGAAGTCACATCTTTTACTCTGTGTCAGTGCAGTCATAGTACCAAGTCACATGTTTTACTCTGTGTCAGTGCAGCTAGAGGTACCAAGTCACATCTTTTACTCTGTGTCAGTGCAGTCATAGTACCAAGTCACATGTTTTACTCTGTGTCAGTGCAGCTAGAGGTACCAAGTCACATCTTTTACTCTGTGTCAGTGCAGTCATAGTACCAAGTCACATGTTTTACTCTGTGTCAGTGCAATCACTTTTTGGGTGCTATATAAGAAGACATGATCTCATGTGAAGAACAACAAAACATCTATTTAAGAGAGTGCAATTATGATATCTTATTGATATTAATGTTTTTGCATGCATTTTTATTCAGGTTTTATTTCATTTTTTCTCCGCCAGGTGCGCTTTCAAGAATTCTTTAAAGAAAATGATTTTGTTTTATTAATTTGATCTTTTGTGCATACTTAGGGCTTTAGTTACATTTAAATTTTCATCCAAAAGTCTCCCAAAACAGTACTACGGTTAATTCATTTAGTGCTACAGTTTAATAGAGCCAAGTCATTTAGTGCTTCCGTTTAATACAGCCAAGTCATTTAGTGGTATGGTTTAACCCATTCAATCCCGTAGCTGCCAAATCTGGCGAGTACTGATTCAACCCTTGTTTATACTTTGCTACATAGAAAGCAAAAATCTCGCTATTTAAATGAAAATCTTGCTAGAAACGAGATCAAGGGAGATTACTCTCTTTTTAAATTTTTTGTTTATTGTGTGCGGAGTATTCATTATTTTAAAAGCAGATTTTTTATTTTAGTGTTATGATCATTTGTATTCAAATACTTTGTCAAAAATTGACTTTTATGAATTTACACAAGAAAAGCATTAGGAAATAATGTTACTCAACACATAAATGAATGCAAATCAATTTATTTCATATACCATACTGTTAAATAGATTTCTTTAAAAAATTTTCAATTTTTTCAAAACCTTTCTATGGTATGGGTGGAGTTGCTCCCCTTTGGTTTGGGTTTCCAATGATAAAATTTCTGAGCGGCCTGGATTGAATGGGTTAATATGGCCAAGTCATTTAGTGCTACAGTTTAATATAACCAAATCATTTAAATTTAGAAACAATCGGTTCTAGTAATGTGAAACGTGGTAAGGTGTTTTATGGGCTAAAATAAGGGAGGTAAAGAACTTAAACACACTCAAGATTTCACAATGGCGGGTAGATTATAGTCAAAGGGCTATTCATTATTACCCGTCTAGGATCTGCTTGTTCAAAATTATGCTAGGATAGTGAATCGTATATCATTCATAATATTCCCCACGTTGTGATTGAATTTTACAAAAAATTATGATGACTTTTCTTGCAGGTTAGAGAAATGGCAGCTGTTACACTGAGTGGTTTTATTCACTGCAACTTTGTGGAGATGAACAAGGACATGTTGGTAGGAAATGTTGGCACATTTACAACTTTCATTTATCACACGTGTCTATTATTAGTTTTTTATTGGGATGTTTCGGAGGTTGATATTTTAAATCTGGGGCGCTTTCAGTTATCATGTGTTAGGTCTAATTTATTTAAAGTTTCACACTGGATCTAGTTGTTTGAAATGTGGAGTTATAAAAAAGTGTTATTTAGTTTTTATGTTATCAAATAGTTTTATTTAGTTCATGTCCTAAAATAACCCATGTTCCTCTCACCTTGTGTTTATCACCAATTGGAAGAATTCAATCATATCAAGTAAAAGGCTCCAAATGTGAGCAATGTACAAAACGATATCACCTTATTTCAAATATGTGCACATATATCATTATAAAATCTGTGTCTATTCCTGCACTATTCATTATAAACTATGTATCTATTCCTGCACTATTCATTATAAACTATGTATCTATTCCTGCACTAGGAACACTTCGAACGTTTGCGTAGCACCAAGGTTAAAGCTGGAAAAAACACAGACAAAGAGCCGATGTCGTTGCAACGACTTATCAAGAGACATGCCGGTGTGCTTGGGCTGAGTGCCTGTGTCCAGGCCTATCCCTATGATGTGCCCGAGTTCATACCCCAAGTCTTGGTGGATCTGAGTGTCCATGTCAATGATCCGCAACCTATAGGGGTACATTTTTACGCTCATACAAAACATTAGTGGCATATTTATTGGTGAGGTCAACTCTGATTACTCGCTAGCCATTGGACAGACAGACATTTTTACAGACAGACGTTTGGACAGACAGACAGACGTTTGGACAGACAGACGTTTTGTCAGACAGACGGTTGGACAGACAGCCGTTTTGACAGAAATACGTTTGGACAGACAGACGTTTGGACAGTCAGACGTTTGGACAAACAGCCGTTTTGACAGACAGCCATTTCCACAGACAGTCATTTTGACAGACAGACATTGGGCAGACAGCCATATCGACAGACAGTCATTTTGACAGACAGCCATTTCAAAATAGAGAGAGATTTTGACAGACAGCCATATCGACAGACAGCCATTTCAATAGACAGATGTTTGGACAGACAGCCATTTCGACAGACAGCCATTTCAGCAGACAGCCATTTTGACAGACAGACATTTTGACAGACAGACATTTCGACATACATCCATTTCGACAGACAGCCATTTCGACAGACAGCCATTTTGACAGACAGACATTTGGACAGACAGAGATTTAACTGGGCATACTGTTGTATTTATTTGAATATAATTTTTGAAAATTTCATTTGAGCTTGCTTTTAGTTTTACCAAATGTCATGTTGGTTAAAAGCTCTACCAAAAGTCATTTTGGTCAAATGTCTCAGTCATATTTGTCTTTTTAACAAATGCCAGACAGATATCATGAAAATTTCTGAGCCATAATTATGGGTTTTACAAATGTCAGACAGATATCATGAAAATGGCTTGATACCTTCACCAATATAAATTGATTCATTCACTGGCCACAAGAAATCAATAGGTTCAAATCTCTGCCACAAGAAATCAATAGGTTCAAATCTCTGCCACAAGAAATGAATAGGTTCAAATCTCTGCCATAAGAAATCAATAGGTTCAAATCTCTGCCATAAGAAATCAATAGGTTCAAATCTCTGCTACAAGAAATCAATAGGTTCAAATCTCTGCCACAAGAAATCAATAGATTCAAATCTCTGCCACAAGAAATCAATAGGTTCAAATCTCTGCCACAAGAAATCAATAGGTTCAAATCTCTGCCAAAAGAAATCAATAGGTTCAAATCTCTGCCACAAGAAATCAATAGGTTCAAATCTCTGCCATAAGAAATCAATAGGTTCAAATCTCTGCTACAAGAAATCAATAGGTTCAAATCTCTGCCACAAGAAATCAATAGGTTCAAATCTCTGCCACAAGAAATCAATAGGTTCAAATCTCTGCCACAAGAAATCAATAGGTTCAAATCTCTGCCACAAGAAATTAATAGGTTCAAATCTCTGCCACAAGAAATCAATAGGTTCAAATCTCTGCCACAAGAAATCAATAGGTTCAAATCTCTGCCACAAGAAATCAATAGGTTAAAATCTCTGCCACAAGAAATCAATAGGTTCAAATCTCTGCCACAAGAAATCAATAGGTTCAAATCTCTGCCATAAGAAATCAATAGGTTCAAATCTCTGCTACAAGAAATCAATAGGTTCAAATCTCTGCCACAAGAAATCAATAGGTTCAAATCTCTGCCACAAGAAATCAATAGGTTCAAATCTCTGCCACAAGAAATCAATAGGTTCAAATCTCTGCCACAAGAAATCAATAGGTTCAAATCTCTGCCACAAGAAATCAATAGGTTCAAATCTCTGCCATAAGAAATCAATAGGTTCAAATCTCTGCCACAAGAAATCAATAGGTTCAAATCTCTGCCATAAGAAATCAATAGGTTCAAATCTCTGCTACAAGAAATCAATAGGTTCAAATCTCTGCCACAAGAAATCAATAGGTTCAAATCTCTGCCACAAGAAATCAATAGGTTCAAATCTCTGCCACAAGAAATCAATAGGTTCAAATCTCTGCCATAAGAAATCAATAGGTTCAAATCTCTGCCACAAGAAATCAATAGGTTCAAATCTCTGCCATAAGAAATCAATAGGTTCAAATCTCTGCTACAAGAAATCAATAGGTTCAAATCTCTGCCACAAGAAATCAATAGGTTCAAATCTCTGCCACAAGAAATCAATAGGTTCAAATCTCTGCCATAAGAAATCAATAGGTTCAAATCTCTGCCACAAGAAATCAATAGGTTCAAATCTCTGCCACAAGAAATCAATAGGTTCAAATCTCTGCCACAAGAAATCAATAGGTTCAAATCTCTGCCATAGTAATACAAAAAACTTGGAAGTCCCTCTAAAAATTCTCACTCACAAGTTAGCAAATTATTTGTGTGTGGCAAAATATTTTGCAGCTGGGAAAAAAAAGAGTTAATTAAAGACTACAATGTAACAAATGGCAAAATTTGGAGTAATTCCTTAGATTGCTTGAAAATTCAACTATGCGCATGGAAAGCTTCAACACTAATAGGTAGAGATCTCTGATTTTTATTTTTGTTTTGTTTCTACAGATGACAGTGACCAAAACTTTGTCCAATTTTCGTCGCACCCACCACGATAACTGGCACGACCACAAAAGAATGTTCACAGATGATCAACTAGTTACATTGACCGACCTCTTGATCTCACCGAACTATTATGCTTGAAGTGTGCTGTCATCAGCATTCTGAATTTAAGTAGAAAACTTTAAAGACATTTCAGGCATTGCATGCATATTTCAGAGTTTGTATGGCTTGACCTTAATTATGCTCATAAATATTTTGTGTTTGATTTGTAAAGGCTATGTAAACTCAAATGTAACATTTAAAACAAATATTCCTTACAGAATTTTTATTAATTAAATTATTTGGTTTTTCTCTATTATTTCAATTCCTTATTTTAAAAAATAACAGTGATGTCAGGGATGAAGTGTCGTAGATTGTTTGCATAGTGAATGTGGTGTGTGCCGCGTATGATGTATGTAATAGTATAAAAAATTATATCAACAAAATATGTCTAAACGTTATTTGTTTTATTGAAGAAATGTATGAAAAGGGGTTGTGAGTATTATACTATGTCATATATTTATCTGTTGTCAAGATACTTTATTATACAGTATCTGTTGTCAAGATTATCTATGACTGGGCTTCCTTATTAATTTTTTTAATGCTTAGCCTGTTAACATAATGTGACAATATTTTTGACATTGCTTCTATTTTAGAAGATTGCACTTACTTAACTGTTTGGGGTTTCAACACTTTTGAGATCTGAAATAATGGAAGATTGAAGGGATGTTTCAAAGATTATTCTCTAATCAATTCATGCACATTTTTGTTAATTTATTTGATAAAACTTTAAGTTCCAATATCAATGATGTGATTTTTTGTTTCACCTCATAATTTGTGGACTATGTGGTTAGATGAAGAATTCAATCATTAATTGGTTCTTAGAGAGTAGGAGTGAGGTCTTGAGAATTATAGATTTTATTTGTTCTTAGAGAGTATGAGGTCTTGAGAATTATAGATTTTTTTTGTTCTTAGAGAGTATGAGGTCTTGAGAATTATAGCTTTAGAGAGTGTGGTAAAAAGCAATTGTTGGATTCATTGAAAAGATTCATTTGTGGTACAATTTATTTAAAGTAAAGTGACATGCATTTGAGTACTGGTACTGGTAAACATAACTAGCAATAATCATGTTGGACAACTCTGGATAACCAATATGTTACAGGTTAATTTAAGTATATGAATCATTTAATAAACATGGGGGACAACTCTGGATTTATCTGGGGGTTTTTTAAGAAGAGGACAAACTTACTAACTGACAAAAAACATATTATTCATAACGAGCCATAATCATGTTAGATAATAAAGTTGAACGGCAACGATGATTAATTATGATAATAGTAGACCCTTACGTGAGTATCCAAAGGGTAAAATTAAAAATTCTTTAATAATATTTAATGAATACAGCATTTATGCCGGGGGGCTTATCTTGTATGTGAAGCACACAGTTTTATAACACTAATTATGTTTGTATGCTTCTTTTATGTAGCCCACACATGCACATACAAATAAGAGCTGAACTGCTACATTATATTGGAGTACCTTTTACAATCATTTTCATAGCCTAGATTTAGAGAAAAATATTTTGGTCAACACGAACATTAATTGACTTAACTGGCAGCATGTAGAATTGAAAACATCATTAGTATGAAGTGTATGTGATTTCTCATTTCTTTGCTTGTTGTCAGTGAAACTATTCATTATCAGATCATTTCCTTTTCTTAAACGCAATTTCGTTTTAATGGATCTTAATTTGAACAAAGCTACAAGTCCATGTTAAGGAACCTCCTTGGCGAATCACTGTTTAACTCTAGCATTTGTCCTTAATGACAAGGAGCTCAAGTCTGTTACCTTCACACAAGTCTGATTCTGCGTGTTAAAGTTTCTCTTACTTGGCATGATAGGAAAGAATGATTTGTTTGATAAGAAGCGCAGAGAGTTGTCCTCAAGGGAGAGAATGATTTGATTGATAAGAAGCACAGAGAGTTGTCCTCAAGGGAGAGAATGATTTGTTTGATAAGAAGCACAGAGAGTTGTCCTCAAGGGAGAGAATTATTTGTCCTCTGTATTTCCACACATACAATTTTAGTCAATAAATGTTTGTCAAGAAAATTAAGAACCTTCCTAATAAAAAGCAAACCTAAAGTCTCCCAAGTGAAACCCTGAAAGTCTCCCATGTGAAACCCTGAAAGTCTCCCATGTGAAACCCTGAAAGTCTCCCATGTGAAACCCTGAAAGTCTCCCACGTGAAACCCTGAAAGTCTCCCATGTGAAACCCTGAAAGTCTCCCATGTGAAACCATGAAAATTACCGTGTATTTCCAAAACCAAGATAATAGAAACCTTTTTTTGTAATATATTTCCCAAGATTTTAAAATGCATCTCTTCCATTTTTATTTCACATCTATGGGAAATGATTTGACACGATTTATCCTCTCATTTTATATTTGATTTAAAGACTTCAGCTTGTGCTCTAATTTAATTTATCATTTCATCGGTTATTTTTGTGTCAGACTCTAAACTTATTGCAATCACATCAAAATAATTTTCTTCTTATTCTAGAAAAATCTCTGGCATGAAATCAATAATAGTGAATTGGATTCAAATGGGTTTTTATCTTTATTGGTTTACACATTTGTTTTTGTGTGTTGAAATACATTAGGGTAATATTAATTTATTACCTTAGAAACCTCAAAATTTGTTATTCTTTTCATAATGACACTAGAAAAACTAGACATATTTTTTGTTGCATAAAAGTTTGTGGTACAGTACATAACATGTTGTTAAAATTTTCACAAATTAAGCCAAGGTAAAATCTTTTTCTTATTTCTTCAAATGGTTCAATTCTTTTTTGTTTATGAAGTATAACCATACATTATTAAAGAAACATGCATCATAAAAGTTTATAAAAGTTCATTTTTCAATATCCAGTTACACAAGGGAAAGAAACTATCTATTTATATCTGCTAACACTAACCTTGTCTGGATGTAGTAATAGAACTTGTGCCACAAGAGAGTGATTGATTACAGAAGGCTTACTCTCTAAACCAGAAATTGCATTCCTACAAAGTTAAGCTCTACAGTACTAGAAATGAAGAGGGCATTATGGGATTAAAGATTTCTTCATTTCAAAGAATTTAAAAAATTAATTTTAACTTTGCATTGTGAAATAATATTTTTTTTATATTTGTATAATGCTGATGGGATTACATTTTTGTGTGTTTTTTAAAAATATTTGTATTATTCTAATGGTGGATGTACTTTTATATTTACAGTAATATTTATTTTGATTTACTAAGAAAATATCTGAACAACAAACAACTGAAATAAATCAACCAGACACAAATTGTAAAAATAAATTTTGATTTATCTACTTTTTCATCACAGGTAGTTAGTTCAGGTAGTTAGTTCTGGTGGTTAGTTCTGGTGGTTAGTTCAGGTAGTTAGTTCTGGTGGTTAGTTCAGGTGGTTAGTTCTGGTGGTTAGTTCAGGTAGTTAGTTCAGGTGGTTAGTTCTGGTGGTTAGTTCAGGTAGTTAGTTCAGGTAGTTAGTTCAGGTAGTTAGTTCAGGTAGTTAGTTCAGGTGGTTAGTTCTGGTGGTACCACAGATTTCAAGAATCATCCAAAGTTAAAAAAGTGAAATATCTGAAATGACTAATTGCATCTTTTCAATGTTTGCCCTGGGACAGCTCTAGATGGATGCAGATATTTGTTATTCATTAAAATGCATTTAAATTTAATTTGATTTTGTAAATAAAATAATGTAGGTAATCTCTGCATGATATCTATGTCAGTTGTTCATTAATGTCTTCCTCCATAAAACCAACTGAAAATGTATTCTGTATATTGAGGGCTTCTGCTAACAACTCAATTCCCTGTGGACAATATGGAGGCAGTTTAGTCCAGCAAAAAAAATCACATATTTAAATAGAAGGAATAAAAGTTTGGGGGGGGGGGGGGTACGAGGGGACCTGCTAAAATTCAACAATCCCTCCCCAAAAAATAAAGAGATGTCCCAATGTCATAAGACTTGAGATGTCCCAATGTCATAAGACTTGAGATGTCCCAATGTCATAAGACTTGATATGTCCCAATGTCATAAGACTTAAGATGTCCCAATGTCATAAGACTTGAGATGTCCCAATGTCATAAGACTTGAGATGTTCCAATGTCATAAGACTTAAGATGTCCCAATGTCATAAGACTTGAGATGTCCCAATGTCATAAGACTTGAGATGTCCCAATGTCATAAGACTTGAGATGTCCCAATGTCATAAGACTTGAGATGTCCCAATGTCATAAGACTTGATATGTCCCAATGTCATAAGACTTGATATGTCCCAATATCATAAGACTTGAGATGTCCCAATGTCATAAGACTTGAGATGTCCCAATGTCATAAGACTTGAGATGTCCCAATGTCATAAGACTTGAGATGTCCCAATGTCATAAGACTTGAGATATTCCAATGTCATAAGACTTGATATGTCCCAATATCATAAGACTTGAGATGTCCCAATGTCATAAGACTTGAGATGTCCCAATGTCATAAGACTTGAGATGTCCCAATGTCATAAGACTTGAGATGTCCCAATGTCATAAGACTTGATATGTCCCAATGTCATAAGACTTGATATGTCCCAATATCATAAGACTTGAGATGTCCCAATGTCATAAGACTTGAGATGTCCCAATGTCATAAGACTTGAGATGTCCCAATGTCATAAGACTTGAGATGTCCCAATGTCATAAGACTTGAGATATTCCAATGTCATAAGACTTGATATGTCCCAATATCATAAGACTTGAGATGTCCCAATGTCATAAGACTTGAGATGTCCCAATGTCATAAGACTTGCGCTTGCAGTCCTGAGATTACAAGATTCTCTTGTCATTTGTTATAATATCATGTTTGTTTACATGTACTCCCTGTTATATACCATATGTATTTATAGACTGTCTATTATATACCATATGTTTATAGACTGTCTTTTATATTCCATATGTATTTATAGACTGTCTGTTATATTCCATATGTATTTATAGACTGTCTGTTAATTGTTATATACCTTTTGTTATTACCATTCTAATTTATATACGGTACAATGGTTTGAAGGGTATGACAGTTGTTGTTTGCAGAATGCCTATGAAGGGCATCCTACGCCAGCCACATATTAAGGGCATCATACCCCTGCCACATATGAAGGGCAACCTAGGCCTGCCACATATGAAGGGCATCCTAGGCCTGCCACATATGAAGGGCATCCTAGGCCTGCCACATATGAAGGGCATCCTAGGCCTCCCACATATGAAGGGCATCCTAGGCCTGCCACATATGAAGGGCATCCTAGGCCTGTCACATATGAAGGGCATCCTAGGCCTGCCACATATCTTTCATATTAAAAACAAGAAGCCACTCAGGAGTTAGGATTATAAAAAAAAAAAATTCATAAACTTCTATTTGCAACTAAGATTCCTTTATGATCCACCATCACCCCCCCCCCCCCCCCAACCATCACCCCCACCTAAGGTTTTTTTGTCAGACAGGTATTTTAATACAATGCCTTTATTTTATGTTGCTGCCTGGGGTACAAATGGCTGAATCTTTCAAACTCAATTTAAAAAAAAAAAAATATTTGTTGGGTGGGAGCTTACAGTTGAAAATCTCATTTACAATTATCATTTGGTGCAGGGAGTGACACTTTTTTTACCCTCCATGCAACACTGCTTATCCCTCACGACCCCCCCCCCCCCCCCCCAAACCGCTCCAACCCCTCCAAAAGTAATTTAAAAATTCCGTTTTCGATTATTTTTTTCTTTCGACATATACAAGCCCGGATGTCGCGCTCCTACATGTTCTTGCCTCTGAAATTGAGTGTCCCATCTTTGTTAGTAAATGGCTTCTTCTTCCGATTCCGTCGTGAGTAATTGGTGGTTACGCGGCGGGTACACACCACGAGAGAGAGAGAGCGCGCTGCGGTCCAATGCTGCGACAGTGTACGTGATCAAAATGGGGAATTTTCTTTGAACAGGGAAGTTTAGAAATGATGAGGCGGTGGGGGCTGGAGAGGGCTGATCGATACTCTCCTGGCAACACGCCGGCTCTTGGCGAGAATCAACTGAGGCCTGGGATTCTAGGGCTCAGCACTCGCCATGGTGATAAAGGTGGGCCGACTTGACTCTGAGGGGGAGCATAACACCCAGCTACTACTTACCACTGGTCAATCTCCTATGTTATGGATTGGGTTATTCCCAAAGAATTATAGGAGCTACTTTCTGGAGGTCAAGGTAAGCTGTGTGCAAGATATGGTGTGTAGAAGCTGCCTGTTCAAAGTAAGCGTGACGTGGTGCACATGTGAAACCAAACGTGACGTGGTGCACATGTAGCCAACAAGTTTTTACAAACACTCGTTATATAATATAGGCCGCAAACAATCACTTTATACAACTAAAACCTGCACTGCCCACATAGATCCATGTCATGGTCAGTTGTGATCCATGTCGGCTGTGATCATTGTCATACTAAGCACGTGACACAACGGTGGACAGCAGACAGGCAAACAGCAGACAAGTGCCAAACTGTCCATGTCCAATCTTTGATTCACGCACATGGTATGATGCACCCTCCTCCTCCCTGTCGCCATCTCTCCCACCATTTTCTCTCTCTCTGTGCTCTTTCTCGCCCTCTCTCCGAACCTCACTCTCGCCCGCCCTCTCTACCAACCCTCTCTCACTCATACACTCTCTTCCTCTGTGTGTGTGTGTAAACATTCCCTTCCCCCTCTACCAATGGGTGATCTCCTCCATTTCTAGCAGACGTTCTCATTGAAATCAGGATGACTGTCCAATCATGCACCTAATCATTCAGACACCTTCCAATAATGCAGACACCTAATCATGCAGACACCTTCTAATCATGCAGACACCTTCCAATCATTCAGACACCTTTCAATCAAGCAGACACCTTCCAATCATGGTAACAATAAACAATGGGGTAAATGTTATTTTTGATGCTGTAATGTCCCCCATCTGATATATTTATTAGTATGTCCCCCATCTGATATATATATTAGTATGTCCCTCATCTGATATATATATTTTTATGTCCCACATCTGATATATATTTGTATGTCTCATATCTGATATTTATTTGTCCCCATCTGATATATATATATATTTGTATGTGCCCCATCATGTATATATTTGTATGTCTTCCATCTGATATATATTTGTATGTCTTCCATCTGATATATATTTGTATGTCCCACATCTGATATATTTATATTTGTATGTCCCACATCTCATATATATATTAGTGTGTCCCCATCTGATTATATATTTGTTATTCCCCCATCTGATATATATTTTAGTATGTCCCTATCTGATATATATATTTATATGTTCCCCATCTGATATATATTTGTATATCCCCCATCTGATATGTAGTTGTATGTCCCCCATCTGTTGTATAGTTGTATGTCCTTCATCTGATATTTATTTGTATGTCCCCCATTTGATATATATGTGTATGTCCCCCATATGATATATATTTGTATGTTCCCCATATGATATATATTTGTATGTCCCCCATTTGATATATT
Source organism: Omphiscola glabra (assembly GCA_964017045.1). Lineage (NCBI taxonomy): Eukaryota > Metazoa > Mollusca > Gastropoda > Lymnaeidae > Omphiscola > Omphiscola glabra. The sequence goes on along the minus strand of OZ024797.1, from coordinate 50,369,156 downwards.
TGTGTATGTCCCCCATATGATATATATTTGTATGTTCCCCATATGATATATATTTGTATGTCCCCCATTTAATATATATTTGTATGTCCCCCATTTGATATATATTTGTGTATGTCCGAGATATCAAGAATGTTTGCTTCTCAGTTTGTCCCTCCCTATTGTACATCCCTGTTGTCCCTTCCTATTGTCCCTCCCTATGGTCCCTCCCTATTGTCCCTCCCTGTGGTCCCTCCCTATTGTCCCTCCCTATTGTCCCTACTGAACCCGCTACTCTGCATTTAGTTTTTTAACAATCCAATAAACTAGTAGGGGATGGGGAGGGGGAAATCGCTTGTTCATGGCAGTCGTTGTGGTGGTAGCAGTCGTTGTGCTGTTAGCAGTCGTTGTGCTGTTAGCAGTCGTTGTGCTGGTAGCAGCCGTTGTGCTGGTGGCAGTCGTTGTGCTGCTGGCAGTCGTTGTGCTGCTGGCAGTCGTTGTGCTGTTAGCAGTCGTTGTGCTGGTAGCAGTCGTTGTGCTGGTAGCAGTCGTTGTGCTGGTAGCAGTCGTTGTGCTGGTAGCAGTCGTTGTGCTGCTAGCAGTCGTTGTGCTGGTGGCAGTCGTGCTGGTGGCAGTAGTTAGGATGGCATTAGTTGTGCTGGCAGTAATATGGTGGCATTTGTTGTGGTGCCAATAGTTGTGGCAATAGTTTTGGTGGCAGTAGTTGTGGTGGCAGCAGTTGTGGCATTAGTTGTAGTGGCAGTAGTTGTGGTGGCAGTAGTTATGATGGCATTAGTTGTGCTGGCAGTAGTTATGGTGTCATTAGTTGTGATGGCAATAGTTTTGGTGGCAGTCGTTGTGGTGGCAGCAGTTGTGGCATTAGTTGTGGTGGCAAACATAATCTTTGCACTTAATAATGTTGGTGACAAAATACACTTTTGAAGACGTTGACCTTGACCTGCTGGGTTTTTATATTGACCTCATAAAAGACGGAGACAAGCAAGCAGTAAACTCTACCTTGACTTCGGTTTATTATTTTCTTTCAAGTGGCAGCGCCACTGTTTGCCTAAGCTTTTCAAGGGCGGCTCCGTCGTCTGCCTTTAAACAAGTTGCCGTTAATTGTTGGCCTCAATAGTTTCATTGCCACCAGTAACTATGAATATTTAATGAGCAGCATGGCGTCTGTGGTTCAGCTTGTTCGAGAAGAAAGTAGAAACAGAAACAAACAAGAAAAAAATTTATGAAATATTGTTTGAAATGTTGTATGAAATATTGTATGAAATATTGTATGAAATGTTGTATGAAATAGTGTATGAAATGTTGTATGAAATATTTAGTGTTTTCATCGAGTCCTGAATCTGTTTTTGTAAGAACAATGTTAATGTTTAAATTTTAAAGATACATTTTTGTGTGGGCGTTTTCAAATAGCATTTCGTGGGCTTTCTCAGATTTGGTTGGTGGGGGTTTTATTTATTTACTCTGAAGCCCTATCTCGGAATCCCATAATTCCACTTAAGGGCTTATATACACCTACGGCTGTAAAGCACCGGGCCTATCTACACCCACGGCTGTAAAGCACCGGGCCTATATACACCCACGGCTGTTAAGCACCGGGCTCATATACACCCACGGCTGTAAATGACCGGGCCTATATACACCCACGGCTTCCGTAATCTGTATCTCTGACCTCAGCTGTAAAAATAGTCGCCAGTTGATTTACTGCTGTTCGGACCAACACTTGATTGTGGCCGGGGGCTCTACTGCAGCTCAGACCGGTGAAATTCGGCAATTCGTTTAGGTGGCGGGATGGCTTTTTGGCGTGACTGGCCTTCATCTCAGCCAGTGGTCGGAGGACCCAGGGGGCCGGTGGAGGAAAGAGAGATGGCAGGGGAGCAACACTTTCTAAAAGAAAGAAAAATCTTGGTTTGCTGACATCAGTGCTAACTACAGATTTGACGGCGGGCCAGATGGCATTGCATGGGCTCGTCCTTAGCCCATACAGCTTTGACGGGCCAGATGGCATTGTATGGGGTCATCCCATACATTCTTATAATATTATACTAATAAGTAATTCAATGTCTTTTTAAGTTGATTAATGAGCTAAATTGTCTAAAGATATAAAAAATATGGCGTCACTGTTGGAAGTTTAGATATTATGTAGACGAATATATGGGCGCTTGAGAAAATATTAGTTGTTTGGTTGTAATATTGAAATACTGGCTTAACTCAGAGAAGTCCGCAACAAAATTTTGTAGCACACATTTTTTTTCTCGTTTTAAGACGTATCTAATCGTTACGTGCGTAGCTAGTCTTAGTGCCGCCCCTGATAGTCGTACAGTGGCGTAGCTAGTCTTAGTGACATCATTGACAGCCGTGCGGGCCAAGCTTATAATCGACCCCTTCCACAAAAACGACCATATAAGGAAAGAATTGCCCCCCCCCCCCGGTCCCCTCAAGAATCTGTTTTATGGGAAACACTAACATTTGCATGTTTGAACCCCTTTCGAGCACCATCAAAATAGACAACCCTAACCATAACCACCATCAAAATAGACAACCCTAACCCTAACCACCATCAAAATAGACAACCCTAACCATTATCAAAATAGACAACCCTAACCATTATCAAAATAGACAACCCTAACCATTATCAAAATAGACAACCCTAACCCTAACCACCATCAAAATAGACAACCCTAACCACCATCAAATAGCCAAACTTGGTGAAGAGTTTATTGCTACTAAATTAAACAACCCATAAAAACAAAACTTACAGTATAGATCCTTTAATAAAATGTAATATTTAGTAACACTTTATAAGAATCCCAATTAGTGCTCCCTCCCCCCTCCCCCCACAAAAGGCTCGCAACCGCACGTTTTTGTTCACGCACCTGAACCATATTAATAATCTAATGACCCACCCGGTTTTACAGCGTAGATTTAGTTCACCAACTATTTCAGGAAAACAAAAGAAAAGATTACACACCAAACGCACTTGCGACATTTTCAAGATCTCTTTTAGTTTTTAGTGCTGTTTACCGGTATTTTGATCTTATCTTCCCCTTGAAAAACAGGGGGAAATGATTTTTGAGGGGTTGGGATTGGAGGGTGGTGCTGCAATAGAATGTGTTGTCATCGGCAAAGGGTCTATGGGCCAAGTTTCAGCTCGATAGGCTGAACCGGCTAACTCACCTACTGACCGGCTAACTCACCTGCTGACAGGCTAACTCACCTGCTGAACCGACTAACTCACCTGCTGAACCGGCTAACTCACCTGCTGACAGGCTAACTCACCTGCTGAACCGGCTAACTCACCTGTTGACAGGCTAACTCGCCTGCTGACCGGCTAACTCATCTGGTGACCGGCTAACTCACCTGCTGACCGGCTAACTCACCTACTGACCGGCTAACTCACCTGCTGAACCGGCTAACTCACCTGATGATAGGCTAACTCACCTGCTGACCGGCTAACTCACCTGGTGACCGGCTAACTCACCTGCTTACCGGCTAACTAACCTGCTGACTGGCTAACTCACCTACTGACCGGCTAACTCACTACAGAGTAAAACAATATTCTAGATTATTTCTGACTTAGGTCAACTTTCAAGAAAATCCAATCGCCGAGAAGACACCTTTGTGTGATTTCATCATTATACCTGTGTTATTGGACACACTGGCTGGTGACACACTCAAGCTGACTGGTGACACACTCAAGTTGGCTGGTGACACACTCAAGTTGGCTGTGACACTCAAGTTTGCTGGTGACACACTCAAGGTGGTTGGTGACACACGCAAGTTGGCTGTGACACACTCAAGTTGGCTGGTGACACACTCAAGTTTGCTGGTGACACACTCAAGTTGGCTGGTGACACACTCAAGTTGGCTGGTGACACACTCAAGTTGGCTGGTGACACACTCAAGTTGGCTGGTGACACACTCAAGTTGGCTGGTGACACACTCAAGTTGGCTGTGACACTCAAGTTTGCTGGTGACACACTCAAGTTGGCTGGTGACACACTCAAGTTGGCTGGGGACACACTAAAGTTGGCTGGTGGCACACTCAAGTTGGCTGGGGAGCACAGGGAAACAACATTTGGGAGGGGGGATTACCTTGTCCCACTTAGCCGCCAGTCAGGTGTGTTTATGAGCTATATTTAGCTCAAATATGGTGTGTCATTTAATGTGCACTGCTGTTGGTGTGTTAACGACGTCAAGGCAAACAGAGCTGGTCATGGAGTCTTAAACCTCTAAAGGTCTGTGGTTTAAATCGTTGTGTTAAGTTTGTATGTTAATGTGCGTCAAGTTGTGGTCAATGTGTCTCAAGTTTTGGTCATTGTGTGTCAAGTTATGTGTAGCCTTCGTGGTTTGGGGTCAGCGTGTAAAGATAAGGGAGAAAAGAACTCAACAGGTCGATACATGGCGGGAGTTGGGGCTGGCGTTATGTGATTTCAAACCAGAAGATGTATCGGGACAAGAAGGTGTTTAGGCACATGAAGGTGTTTAGGTACAAGAAGGTGTATAGGGACAAGAAGATGTGGTGACCAGAAATACGCGCACATGACAAACGCGCACACGATAAACGCGCACAGAAAATTCCGCAAAGACACAGCTGCGCACAGGAAAACTGCGCACACCGACAGTTGCGCACACAGAAAACAGCGCACACCGACAAATGCGGACACCGAAAATTCCGAACACGGACAGTTGCGAACGTTGACAGTAGCGAACACGTACAAATGCTCAAATTTCTATGAAATTTAGGCTTAGCGAGTACTAGGAGTAGGAAGATTATTCATTTAAACTATAATTATTATTAATAAAACTAAAATAGGCTTAGTTATATACTAAGACGATTATTTGGCTAATGTTAAGAGATATCACCGTGACTTCGTTAAGGATACATTTAGGGTTCAGGTTAGGTTTAGGGATAGATTTAGGGTTCAGGTTAGGTTTAGGGATACATTTAGGACATTTTTACATTATTTTTAAACATTTTATTCTTAATTTTACGGTTCACTGCAATCAAGTTGGCAGCCATGGTAAAAAAAACGCTGTGATATCTCTCAACTTTTACCGATTATTTTAAATTGTAATTTTAATACTTCATTACGATGATATAGTCTATCATAGTTGTACTATATATGCCTACGTACTATGTGTTAATGGAATTGAGAATATAAATTCAAACGTTCATTGCCTACAGGCGTCATTTTGCTTATTGTGACTATAATTTAATAATTTTAATTTAAAAGTAATATTTTCCATACCGTTATCAGACACCTAACACGCCTTATACTTATAATAACTTATACTTATATCAGTAATCTTTTTAATACCCGGTATTTAAATATCTTTTACAGGAGAATTAGACCACTGTGAATAAAATATTTAAAAAAATAATTCTTCTTTGCCACATAGAAATTTAATTTTTGCTGCAATAAATCTATTGTTACCTTTATAATTACTAGTATTATTATATTTGTGTATAGTTTTAATTTTATATATCATAAATAAGATGACCCAATTATTTTTTAATAATTCGTCTTTAAAAGGATTCTTTAATAATTATTTCTAATCCCAGCCACTTATTATCCTTATAATTGCCGACTTGTCTTTTAAGCTGACAACCAGCTACAACCTTTTCAACTCTTTAATGAAATTTTAATTACATTGTACGATTCCAATTGTGCGCAAATGTATGTGTTCGCTATTGTCAACGTTCGCAACTGTCCGTGTTCGGAATTTTCGGTGTCCGCATTTGTCGGTGTGCGCTGTTTTCTGTATGCGCAACTGTCGGTGTGCGCAGTTTTCCTGTGCGCAGCTATGTCTTTGCGGACTATTCTGTGCGCGTTTATCGTGTGCGCGTTTGTCATGTGCGCGTTTTTCACGGAACCGAAGATGTATACATAATTGGCTAGTTGTACGTTAACGGCCAGTTTGCACTGACGTGGGCGTGGGTCACGTAGCAAGGGTGAATGCCGCCCTCGTCGGGCCCAGCTCCTTGTCGCCCTCCTTCCACGAAAAAACCTCATCAGTTTGAAAAAATGCCGCCCTCTATATAATGAAAAATTATAGTTTGTGTTTGTTTATACTTTAGAATAACATCAATCAACAAACTAGACAATGACAACATCAACCAACAAACTAGACAATGACAACACCAACCAACAAACTAGACAATGACAACACCAACCAACAAACTAGACAATGACAACACCAACCAACAAACTAGACAATGCAAAAATACAAACAAGGATGTGAAACATTGGCTGAAAGGGGGAAGAACTTTTTTTTACGTAACTGGAACTTATCGATTCGATTTTCCTGGCAGGATCGTTGTTGTGTACTCCCACGCAAATAATCCTGGACAGGTTGTGTTTGATAGCTCCTTTGCACGGTGGGATAACCTCCCTTGCACAGTGGGATAACCTCCCTTGCACATTGGGATAACCTCCCTTGCACAGTGGGATAACCTACCTTGCACAGTGGGATAACCTCCCTTGCACAGTGGGATAACTTCCCTTGCAAAGTGGGATGTCCTTGAATTATTGCTGAGCCAAGGGAGGTCATCGTGCACAGAGACTGTGGGTGAGTCAGAGTGGAAACTTAAATGATTTACCTGCCTTAGTCAACTTTTTGGGTGTCTAAAGTAATACCCAGTCACATTTAGTTACAGTTAATCGGAGCGTGCTGATGTATCTTTATATTGTTACGGCGGACATTTTATTACGAACTAGACATAAACTTTATAGCTCATTATGGCTTAGAAATAAGCTGTATGGCTATTTATGGCGTACCAAGTACCCACAAGTCGGTTTGCACTAAATAACTATAGTTTGCGAGTCCCTTTATTAAAAAGCAGGCCAATTACTGCGACTAACGCATGGATAATAAATACGAGACACGAGGCACTGCTTATATTGACACGAGGCACTGCTTATATTGACACGAGGCACTGCTTATATTGACACGAGGCCGTCGAGGCACTGTTTATATTGACACGAGGCACTGCTTATATTGACACGAGGCACTGCTTATATTGACACGAGGCACTGCTTATATTGACACGAGGCACTGCTTATATTCCATAGAGACTATTTTAGATTGAGCCACGGCTGTACTCAACGTGTGTACACAATGGCTGTACTCAAAGGGTGTACACAATGGCTGTACTCAAAAGGTGTACACAATGGCTGTACTCAAAGGATGTATGCAATGGCTGTACTCAACGGGTGTACACAATGCTGTACTCAACGGGTATAGACAATGGCTGTACTCAACGGGTGTACACAATGGCTGGACTCAAAGGGTGTACTCCGAGGGTGTACTCAAAGGGTGTACACAATGGCTGGACTCAAAGGGTGTACTCCAAGGGTGTATTCAAAGGGTGTACTCCGAGGGTGTACACAATGGGAGTACTCAACGGGTGCTAGTTCAGAACATTCATTAAGAAAAACAAATTAATGAGGCTATAAGAACAACAGATTAATGAGGCTATAAGAACAACAGAAAAATGAGGCTATAAGAACAACAGATTAATGAGGCTACTTCTTGGAGAAGCATTTTAGACGAATGTCATAAGTGGATCTTATAACACACACATGGACCCAAGAAAATATAATGTAAAAAATAATATAATAATATTTTAAAGGTTATACTTTAATGCCATACACCATATTAATGCCACACATCATTTTAATGTCAGACACCATATTAATGCCATATACCAAATTAATGTCATACACCATAACTGTCGAGCATGGGAGTTGTAATTGTTGCCACTGGATATTATGTTTGATGACCGCGGTGTGTGTTTGAGAGTTTAATTAGTTAGTGAACGCTCTTCCCGCGCTTGACTTGGTGACGTATTGTCTAGTCTGTATTGTGACGTAAGTTTTAGTCGTCTGACAGGCGTGAAAGGAACTTTGTGAAAGAAAGTTGTGTATTATTTCTGTCTCATAGCGAGCTGCGCTATACATGTGTCTATGGAATTAACAGTGGGTGAATTTACATTAGATATTAAAGATGTATTTATTATGAAAAAGGACTTGAGTTGATTGAGTGCTCGTACGACGTATTACAACACGTGAAAGAACTTAATGAATTAACCAATCTAGTATAAACAGGAGTGTGACAATAACATGTCTGATATGAATGCCATACACCATAAAATATGTTTGATATGAATGTAATTTACGTGACCATAACATGTGTACTAAAACAATGGAGAATATTTATTAAATGAGTTAATTGAGGCCTTTAGGTGTCCTCATTTGTAGTGGAAAAGAAGTAAGGCATTTATTTGCCTAAATATTTTAAAGTCTACAACTTCTTCCACTTTCATATGAAATCATTTGTTTTATTGAAGAGACCTGTGTTCATTAATATTTAAAAATATATTTTCAGACGAGAACAGGAAGTGATCAGATGACGTCAACAGCCCTATCTGAAGCCTCGTTGATGACAGAGTCAAGTCAAGCTCAACACATGTGCAGTTGATGTCTGAAGTACATCAAGTCAAACCACAACACATGTGTAGTTGATATTTGAAGTACATTAATTCGTGAGGACTCTAAGGCTAAATTTGAAAAGCACACCACCAGTTACTTGATTCAACTTTAAAAAATCTAACATTTTCACCAGAACTTTATTCATGGTCTGATCTATGTTCTCTGCATTTAATATTAGGATTTTGTTAAACAAACTCATTCAAACATTTCTCTCGACTCCAACCAACTTCTCTCGACCCCAACCAAGATGGCAAACGATACAATTCCGCTGACTACGCCAGGGGCGGTAAACAGTTCACGACTGATACACAGAAGTAATTTTCGATTATTCGTCCTTGCCGTCTTCTACCTCGTATTCCTCGTTATTGGAGCAGCGGTGTTTGCTGCCATTGAAGGACCTCACGAATCTCGTCTGGTCGACCACGTGAAGATGATTAGAAACAGCTTCTATAATGAGTTTAAACACTGCATTGCAGGTGAGTGGCCTTTTTTTATTGTGTTTGTCTGGCTGTACCCATAAGGTTAGCTACTTACAATACATTTTCGGGCTTTATCAATGTGGTTAGCTACTTACAATAAATTGGCTGGCTGTACCGGTGTGGTTAGCTACTTACAATAAGTTGTCTGGCTGTACCGGTGTGGTTAGCTACTTACAATAAGTTGTCTGGCTGTACCGGTGTGGTTAGCTACTTACAATAATTTGGCTGGCTGTACCGGTGTGGTTAGCTACTTACAATAAGTTGTCTGGCTGTACCGGTGTGGTTAGCTACTTATAATAAATTGTGATCAAGAAATTACAACCCCCAAAACTAATTTATAAGTGATTGTGTGTAAAATTTCCTTTAAAAAACTGTGAACAATTTCCTTTAAAAAAACTGAGTACAATTTCCTTTAAAAACGGTGTACAATTTCCTTTAAAAAATATCTACAATTTCGTTAAAAAAAGTGTGTAAAATTCACGGGATAGCTAAATGAGATTGTTCCTTTTTATCATTAAATTAAAAATTTTCTGAGCACTTCAGTGCACACTAGCGCACAGCTATGCACACAGGCGCACACCAGTGCACACCAGCGCACACCAGTGCATATCTGCACACATTCTTTGTTCAACGATTTATTTGAGAATAGGTAGGGCAGTTTTAAAAAATGCATGAAGTTTTTGCAAACTGTTTATATTATTTTATTATCGAAACCAATTATTACTAATAGTATCTACCTAAAGACTATTAGTAATGCATGGCAACGCATTGTAACTCATAGCAACACATGGAAGCTCATTGTAACTCATGGCAACTCACTCTCTCATCTCCCCCTCTCTCTGACACACACACGCCTAGGGATGTTTATATCAAGTTAACAAGGAATACGGTTCTCATTTTTTTACAAGTGGGGCTAAGAAATAAAAACATCTTTATTTTGGGGAGGCACTGTCTTCGGTGAGATCCCCCAAACTTTGTCCCCCGGCCTGGACACCTGTTTACAGTGCACTCCAGTTGTCATGTGACATTTTAACACCGTAAGACGCCAGGTACAGTGTGATCCTACCACTTGATACCACCGCTTGATACCATCACTTGATACCACGATTTGATACCACCACTTGATACCACCACTTGATACCACCACTTGATACCACCACTTGATACCACCATTTGATACCACCACTTGATACCACCATTTGATACCACCACTTGATACCACCACTTGTTACCACCACTTGATACCACCATTTGATACCACCACTTGATACCACCACTTGATACCACCACTTGATACCACCACTTGATACCACCACTTGATACCACCATTTGATACCACCACTTGATACCACCATTTGATACCACCACTTGATACCACCACTTGATACCACCACTTGATACCACCACTTGATACCACCATTTGATACCACCACTTGATACCACCACTTGATACCACCATTTGATACCACCATTTGATACCACCACTTGATACCACCATTTGATACCACCACTTGATACCACCACTTGATACCACCATTTGATACCACCACTTGATACCACCACTTGATACCACCATTTGATACCACCACTTGATAAAACCACTTGATACCACCATTTGATACCACCACTTGATACCACCATTTGATACCACCACTTGATACCACCATTTGATACCACCACTTGATACCACCACTTGATACCACCACTTGATACCACCACTTGATACCACCACTTGATACCACCACTTGATACCACCACTTGATACCACCACTTGATACCACCACTTGATACCACCACTTGATACCACCACTTGATACCACCATTTGATACCACCACTTGATACCACCAATTGATACCACCATTTGATACCACCACTTGATACCACCACTTGATACCACCATTTGATACCACCACTTGATACCACCACTTGATACCACCATTTGATACCACCACTTGATACCACCATTTGATACCACCACTTGATATCACCACTTGATACCACCACTTGATACCACCACTTGATACCACCATTTGATACCACCACTTGATACCACCACTTGATACCACCACTTGATACCACCACTTGATACCATCCACGGGCTTGGTGAGTGGTGACAGAGAGGGCGGTTCGCCTGGTGAGTGGTGACAGAGAGGGCGGTTCGCGTGGTGAGTGGTGACAGAGAGGGCGGTTCGCGTGGTGAGTGGTGACAGAGAGGGCGGTTCGCGTGGTGAGTGGTGACAAAGAGGGCGGTTCGCGTGGTGAGTGGTGACAGAGAGGGCGGTTCGCGTGGTGAGTGGTGACAGAGAGGGCGGTTCGCGTGGTGAGTGGTGACAAAGAGGGCGGTTCGCGTGGTGAGTGGTGACAGAGAGGGCAGTTCGCGTAGTGAGTGATGACAGAGAGGGTGGTTCGCGTGGTGAGTGGTGACAGAGAGGGCGGAACGCCCCGTGAGGTATTTTTCAGGGTGTCATCATTTCCGGTTCTCTGCATGATATAATTTAAATTGTTTAATTTTGTAAGTGTATTCTCTTGACATTGTAACATTGTAGCACTGTAACATTGTAACATTGTAGCACTGTAACATTGGAGCATTGTAGCACTGTAACATTGTAACATTGTAGCACTGTAAAAAATTATAGGAACTTCAATCTGCCAACTCGTCAAAATCTACCTGAGAATAAATACTGGCAATATCAAGGCGACCAACAAACCCCCCCCCCCCCCCCCCAACTTTTTTTTTCCAATTTACACACAATAAAAATCCAGTCACAACCGGTTGTTAACATTGTTCAGCTAACATTAGTGAGTCGAATATCAGTTAGATGCTTTAAAATACATGTTTTATTGATTAAATACGAATACGAATACATTTATTATAATAAACCGATAACTGGAAGTCCGATCATGTTAACATTTTTAAATATAACTTATGTGGAAAAGCTGCTTATCTTGGAACAAATGAGTCATTTAATGACAATCTGTTGTTTTCTTCTTGTATACGGATCGCTAAAAGTGCACACTAATCAAAGCTATATTTAGTTGCGCGATCTCCATTGGAAAAACCCAGTGCTCCTCCGAAGCATTAGATACAACACATGTGTCAATATTTCTCAGCAGGGCCACGCCAAATCTTGTGACAGCTTTATCACTTTACGACACACGTTTAACTAATCGATTTGGTTTGAGGCTATTGCACAACACACTCACGCGTTGAAATTTTTGCTGTCCATTCTTAGGACTCGTTTTGTTTAAAGGCTTTTCTTAACAGTCAAGTCATATAACATTGTACACACTGTTGCATTGAAAGCTTTAACTTTAGTGTAGTTTACTTGTGTAGATGACATGGCCCATCACGAGTCTTGTCTTGTTGTATGGTTCTAATACATGGAAATTGCATTATCTACATTTTTAAGAAACTTATACTCACCCATACCATATAGAGTGATATATTTGAGATCCATGATAAGGTGATACACATGGTAACATTAAGAGTGATGATTGGCATAGTTGAAATTTCAGACATTACTCAACAATGATAGTATGAGTGGTCGTAAGATAAGACGCTTCACAGATGACCACATTCATATAGGTTGAACTGACCAGAACTTACTGATAACAGCCATCACCTGGAAACTTACAATAGAGCGTCAATTTACCGAAATCATTTAGAGTGGATGTAAAAGGGGGGGGGGGGGTCGGATAATCTTTTTCGTATAACCTAACACTTCCACGGAAGATGTTACTGCACAGAACACAATATATTCTTACTTTATACATGTGTATTATAGACAGTTATTATCAACGTTATAATTGGGCTCCAAAAGTAGGTCACTGACACCCAGATTAAATTATGTGGTCACTTTGTCTTGACAGACCTGTATCCTATGATATTTATTAATTGAAATTCTACATCACACATTTTGTTCCCATTCAATTCACTCACTACTTATACCATATGTTTCTATATTTAACCAGCATTTTACGTCAGGAGTAGGAATTGTTTTCTAGTGTTTGCTCAGTGAAATGCGCAGTGCTTACTATAATTTTTAAAAATAAAGAAAAGAAAGGTGCTGTTTGGATAATCAGCGCTGGGAAAATAGACGCTATTAGTATTTATCATGGATGGGTGATCACACCGCGCTCACTTACATCATGAACAGTGACGCATGCATAAGATTTGATTGGCTGAGATAAATTTAGACAACACGGTGGTTTTTCAATTGATTACGTCACGTTACACGTCTATATATATAGTAACACCATTTGATTCTGTCATCTGGGAAACATGTGTACGGTTAGAGGCTACGTTATTAACCGCGTGTGAACAACGACGTGCTGTGTAGGTATTTGCTAGGCCAGATGTTTCAAGGCAAAAACGCTGCTATGGCGAGACACATTATCGTTTGACAATCTGACCTATTGTAGCTTAAAGGGTTCGGTTAATGGCGATCGTCTTGGCTCGGTTGGTCCGGTTCTTTGAGCAGGGATGTTATTAACTGTTAAAACCGCTTATCGGGATAGGCGTTGCTGTACCTTTTTTTTTTACTAAGAAATAAATGCATATTTATTAAAGGGTGATGGGTGTGTGTGTGTGCCCTTCCTTTCTAGGATAAACTCTCGTTTCTAGGATAAACTCAATCTTCGTTTCTAAGTTAAACTCATCCTTCGTATCTAGGATAAATTCACCCTTCCTTTCTTAGGATAAACTCACCCTTAGTTTCTATGATGAACTCACCCTTCGTTCTTAGGATAAACTCACCCTTTGTTTCTAGGATAAACTCACCCTTCGTTCTTAGGATAAACTCACCCTTAGTTTCTAGGATAAACTCACCCTTCGTTCTTAGGATAACCTCACCCTTAGTTTCTAGGATAATCTCACCCTTCGTTCTTATGATAAACTCACCCTATTTTCTAGGATAAACTCACCTTCGTTTCTAGGATAAACTCACCTTCGTTTCTAGGATAAACTCACCTTCGTTTCTAGGATAAACTCACCTTCGTTTCTAGGATAAACTAACGAATAAAAAATATCTATATCAAAGAGAGCTGTTTAAAAAGATCATCGGACGTGTGACGCCCACGGACCATCAAAGATTGGGTCCTATCTCGATAAGTTGAGAGTCATTGGGTCCTATCTCGATAAGTTGAGAGTCATTGGGTCCTATCTCGATAAGTTGAGAGTCATTGGGCCCTATCTCGATAAGTTGAGAGTCATTGGGCCCTATCTCGATAAGTTGAGAGTTATTGGGTCCTATCTCGATTAGTTGAGTGTCATGACATTGTTATTCATTGTGAACATTTCATTACATGCCATTAAACAAGATTTGACGCACTATTTTATCCATTGTGAACATTGTCTGACATTCCATTGCACGACATGGCATCAAAAGTCTTCGTTCTTGGATACTTTACTAGGTGACGCTCTCGCGTGACGGTACGTTCTTGGATAGTTTACTAGGTGACGCTCTCGCGTAACGGTACGTTCTTGGATACTTTACTAGGTGACGCTCTCGCGTGACGGTACGTTCTTGGATACTTCACTAGGTGACGCTCTCGCGTGACGGTACGTTCTTGGATACTTCACTAGGTGACGCTCTCGCGTGACGGTACGTTCTTGGATACTTCACTAGGTGACGCTCTCGCGTGACGGTACGTTCCTGGATACTTTACTAGGTGACGCTCTCGCGTGACGGTACGTTCCTGGATACTTTACTAGGTGACGCTCTCGCGTGACGGTACGTTCCTGGATACTTTACTAGGTGAGAGCGTGATGGTACATCAAGTGAAACGATTGAAATCCGACCTTCCTTCACCCATAAGTCAGTAGTGCCCTGTAGTGCACTTCTTCACCGCCCTTGTAGTGGCCCATAAGCCAGCAGTGCACTTCATTTATCCACTGTTGTAGTGGCGTGGAATCCCATTAGCGGTGATAATAATGTGGACTGAATGTTGGTCACAGGGCTCAACATGAGATGATAAGTGGGATGATAAGTGAGATGATAAGTCTGGCCCCAGCCTAGATAATCGATAACGTATTAGCGTGTTGGTAACTGAAATACAACAGGTTAAGAAGAAAGCCCCGGGGACAGTAGGCTCTCGAACAGAAGAGGGTCGTAAGGAGCTTGTGGGTAATGACACCAAGTTTTTCATTTGTGGCACAAAGAAATCTTCGAACATCGAAGGCAGATTGGAATATTCCAACTCCTGGAGCTGCCGACATCAGCTGATGATGTTTCATTATATTCCTCATTGCAAATACAAAGATATCACCTGATGACATGATGCTAATGACATATGATGACATGATGACAATCGTTTCCCCACTCTAAACTAATTTTTTTTTCGGTCTATAAATAGTTTTAAGTCTTTTTTTAGACATGATGTTTTTTAAATTGTCTGAAAGTAAGATTTCAGGAATTTACATTGTCTAAATTGTCTGAAAGTAAGATTTCAGGAATTTACGTTGTCTAAATTGTCTGAAAGTAAGATTTCAGGAATTTACGTTCTTAAAATGGGATGAAAGTAAAATTTTAGAAATTAACGTTGTCTTAATGGGCTGAAAGTAAGATATTAGATATAAAGGATGTTTAAATGGTGTTTTTGATTAATCACTGATATACTTGTTTGTTCAGCTTATCATTGAGATACTTGTCCTGTCTGCTTATCATTCAGATTTTTGTATGCGGTCTCCTTATCAGTGAGATGCTTGTCTGGTCGGCTTATCACTGAGATAATTGTATATTAAGCTTACCAATGATATACCGTTCTGAACGGACTACCCTAGTGATACTTGTCTGGACAACTTATCATTGTGATACTTGTGTGGTCAACTTATCATTGTGATACGTGTCTGGAGGTCATAGTATTTATACTCTCAACACATAATTTGAAGAAAATGTTGTAAGTTAGAGAATTGTAGTAGGCTATCATTTAGCCTGATCAGTTAGTCTCGTCAGATAGTAAGGTCAGTTAGTCTGGTCATTTAGTCTGATCATTTAGTCTGATCATTTAGTCTGGTCAGTTAGTCTGGTCAGTTAGTCTGATTACTCCCCAAATCTATAACAATGTGATATTCAGCCCATCATTGAGACTTGATGGCTGCTTCACATTGTAAACAACTTTGTGATCTCGAGAACATTAAGTATAATGGTTGGTGGGTTGGTTGGTTGATGGTTGGCTGGTCAGTGGTTGTGATCTCTAGAACATTAAGTACATGGGTTGGTTGATGGTTGGCTGGTCAGTGGTTGGGATCTCTAGAACATTAAGTACAAGGGTTAGTGGGTTGGTTGATATTTGGTTGGTGGGTTGTTGGGATCTCTAGAACATAAAGTACAAGTGTTAGTGGGTGGGTGGGATCAGAAGCACAAAACCCACCTATACAAAAAGAACCCATTGATAATTGATGTATTCGGTATATATCTGATACCTCAAAAACAAAGAAAAAGAAAAAAACTTTCTGTTAACCCATCACAGATCTTCATTGATCTAGTATGGGGGGGGGGGGCTATCAGCAGACGATGTGACAGTCACGCCAAACCACGGGGGGCACACCACCGGTGCGGGCCGACAACTCGCCCGTACACCAGCAACTGTTCCAAACGCTGCAGACAGCCTGAGGTGTTCACGTCTCTATTTTAAGGAGTGATGGCCCTGAGATTTTTTGTTATATTCCTGGATTTTCAATAAATCTGATCAAATAGAATTCATGAGAAGTGATGGATGGTTTCAATGTTTTTGTGATGGATAAAAGGAATCTTTCACATATCGTGTTCTAAAATATAAATGCGGCCATGTCAGAGAATGATG
Organism: Omphiscola glabra; assembly: GCA_964017045.1. Lineage (NCBI taxonomy): Eukaryota > Metazoa > Mollusca > Gastropoda > Lymnaeidae > Omphiscola > Omphiscola glabra. The sequence continues at coordinate 50,352,387 of OZ024797.1, read as the reverse complement.
CGATTGTTTATAGTAGGTCCTGTCAGTGAATGATGAGATTGTTTATAGTAGGTCCAGTCAGAGAATGATGAGATTGTTTATAGTAGGTCCTGTCAGTGAATGATGAGATTGTTTATAGTAGGTCCTGTCAGTGAATGATGAGATTGTTTATAGTAGGTCCTGTCAGTGAATGATGAGATTGTTTATAGTAGGTCCAGTCAGAGAATGATGAGATTGTCCCAAAAGTAACGTATTAACACTATTTAATTTTGTCCCAAATGTAACTTATTTGACACTGTTTCACTTTGTCCCTAATTTAACTCAATATTGACACTTTCATATTGTCCCAAATGTAACCTATTTGACACTGTTTACTTTTGTCCCAAATGGAGCTTATTTGACACCGTTTTATTAAATTTGGTTTCATCTCTGTCTGTCTGGGTCAAAACTTATCCTCATTCTTGACCAAATTTTAACCTAGTAACTGTCTTAAATTTGTGTACACTTGTGTACTTTTGGCGACAAAACATTTCACTTTGTGGCCGGTATTTCACTTCTTTGGTTCACCGAATCAGCGTCACATGTCTACAGTTTTGTAATAGACTGCTGTTCAATCAACCGTAAACCACGTAGCGACTGCTGTTCAATCAACCGTAAACCACGTATCGACTGCTGTTAAATCAACCGTAAACCACGTAGCGACGGCTGTTCAATCAACCGTAAACCACGTAACGACTGCTGTTCAATTAACCGTAAACCACGTAACGATTGCTGTTCAATCAACCGTAAACCACGTAGCGACTGCTGTTCAATCAACCGTAAACCACGTAGTGACTGCTGTTCAATCAACCGTAAACCACGTAACGACTGCTGTTCAATCAACCGTAAACCACGTAATGACTGCTGTTCAATCAACCGTAAACCACGTAATGACTGCTGTTCAATCAACCGTAAACCACGTAATGACTGCTGTTCAATCAAACGTAAACCACGTAACGGCGCACACAAGTTCAAGGTTAGTTCAGCCCTGGGCTAAAAGTAGACGAGCCGTGTCCTAGGACATTACTTCCTTGTAACCCTAGGACCATAAACCTTTTTAACCATGGGACCAGTTCACTGTCTCTCATACATTTGGGGACCTGTGGACTGTCTGTCAGACATTTGGGGACCGGGTCACTGTCTCTCAGACACTTGGGGACCGTGTCACTGTCTCTCAGACACTTGTGGACCAGTTCACTGTCTCTCAGACATTTGGGGACTGGTTGTCTGTCTCTCAGACAATATCTTATAAGCAATAAATTTAAAAACACGGTCGCAGCAATTAAGTAGGCCTATAGTATCTCAGTTAGGTCATCTTAGTTGTAATCCATTGGTTGTAATCCATTAGTTGTAATCCATTAGCTGTAACCCATTAGTTATAATCCATTAGCTGTAATCCATTGGTTGTAATCCATTGGTTATAATCCATTAGTTGTAATCCATTAGCTGTAATCCATTGGTTGTAATCCATTGGTTGTAATCCATTAGCTGTAATCCATTGGTTGTAATCCATTGGTTGTAATCCATTAGTTGTAATCCATAATCTCATAAAGTTCAATGATAGTTATATAAAACGTATCTGGGTTCGCTGGGGGTCATATAAGCTTCGGGGTCGGAAAAAGTTATTTTAATCCCACCACAATTTTCAGTCCTGACGTGTCACGTGAGTCGTTATCACAGGCTGATGCATATAGATTGCATGACGTGTTCACCAAATTTAACGTTGTCCAAGCAATCCCACCCACCCACCCAACCCTGGTACTTAAATAGATTTATACTATGACTGGTTTAAAAACATTGGATGCAACTCTGACTCATGGGAACTTAACGTGGATCTGTTTATGATTGGATGTCGATGACTTATTTTTACGTATTTATAATGTCTACGTTTTATAATGTCTACATATTTATAATGTCTACATATTTATAATGACTACGTATTTATAATGACTACTTATTTATAATGTCTACATATTTATAATGTCTACATATTTATAATGTCTACGAATTTATAATGTCTACGTATTTATAATGTCTACGTATTTATAATGTCTACGTATTTATAATGTATACGTATTTATAATGTCTACGTATTTATAATGTCTACGTATTTATAATGTCTACGTATTTATAATGTCTACGTATTTATAATGTCTACGTATTTATAATGTCTACGTATTTATAAAATCAGCAAGGAGACAACTGACCCAGCACCCAGCAGTGATAATTTATGCTGATATTAAATTATTTTAAATTCTTTTTTATTTATGAATGTTTGTCACACATATTACACATGTCACACATATTACACATAACGTCCTCATAACGTCATCATAACGTCCCCATAACGTCCTCATATGATGTTTTCATATGTTTTCATTATTCTGGTGTTTTGGGCGTTAACTTCATGGTCGTTTGTTCCAGAAATCTATATATAACAGAAATCTACATATAACAGAAATCTACACATAATATGATACTAAAAAATACTTGATTGATTATACTTTGCTTGCTATCAGCGCAACCAAGTAGTGGTGGAAATTTGCAATTGAAATGATGTTCTGTTATGATCGTCTGCTCATCTGTTAGATCTGGTGGTGTGTTGGGCCAAAGGTTTATTCATTACCAGCATATGAGGACACGAATGTACCAGGGGGGCTGGTGACAACATAACAATTAACATGTGTAGCTGCAGAGCTGAACAAAAATGTGTATTGGAGAAGTACCATCAGGAATGAACAAGTAACATCAGGATGGAACAATTACCAGCAGGATGGAACAAGTACCAGCAGGATGGAACAAGTACATCAGGATGGAACAAGTACCATCAGGATGGAACAAGTATTAGCAGGATGGAACAAGTAGCATCAGGATGGAACAAGTACCATCAGGATGGAACAAGTACCATCAGGATGGAACAAGTACCATCAGGATGGAACAAGTACCAGCAGGATGGAACAAGTACCAGCAGGATGGAACAAGTACCAGAAGGATGGAACAATTACCAGCAGGATGGAACAAGTACCAGCAGGATGGAACAAGTACATCAGGATGGAACAAGTACCATCAGGATGGAACAAGTATTAGCAGGATGGAACAAGTAGCATCAGGATGGAACAAGTACCATCAGGATGGAACAAGTACCATCAGGATGGAACAAGTACCATCAGGATGGAACAAGTACCAGCAGGATGGAACAAGTACCAGCAGGATGGAACAAGTACCAGAAGGATGGAACAAGTACCAGCAGGATGGAACAAGTACCAGCAGGATGATAGAAGTATCAGTCTTATTTCTTTATTTAATCTAACGCAGTGCGCCTGGCATGGAGTATTGGTGTATAACAAACATGGCTTGGAGTATTGGTGTATAACAAATATGGCGTGGAGTATTGGTGTATAACAAATATGGCGTGGAGTATTGGTGTATAACAAACATGGCGTGGAGTATTGGTGTATAACAAACATGGCTTGGAGTATTGGTGCATAACAAACATGGCTTGGAGTATTGGTGTATAACAAATATGGCGTGCAGTATTGGTGTATAACAAACATGGCGTGGAGTATTGGTGTATAACAAATATGGTGTGGAGTATTGGTGTATAACAAATACATGAAAAACAAATTCGACCCGTGTCAGATAAATGATGAATCGTATAAACGGTGGGTCAAATAAACGGTGGGTCAAGTAAACGGTGGGTCAAGTAAACGGTGGGTCAAATAAAACCGGTTCGTATGTGAGTCATGGGAACTGTGGTGCAGTCTTAATTACCCGTGTGCATCAATGGCTCAGCCAGATATTGTGATAGGCAAATTTGTACCGGCTTTATGTGGCCCACCCTGACTGTACTGGAGTTTGGTGGCACATGGGTCAACAATTAAGCTCGGTTTGTATTTGTTGATTATCAGGGGATCTGTGCTCAGGTGACCCACTCACAAAGAAAGGTAGAACCGCACCACAACGCAATAATTGAGCTTCTAAAATTGGATCACGTTAATACAGGGTCACGTTAATAAGGGTCACGTTAATGCTAAGTCTTACCATATTCCGAGTGAATAGCGTTGTGATTGTTGAAATAGTTTGCTGGTTTCGTTTTAAAAGAATGATTTTTTTTTTTAATTCCCAAGTGATCCATGCTTTCAACGAGATTATATATTATGTAGATCTCTTGTGATCTATGCTTTCTATGAGACTATATATTATGTAGATCTATTGTGATCTATGCTTTCTATGAGACTATATATTATGTAGATCTCTTGTGATCTATGCTTTCTATGAAAATATATATTATGTAGATCTCTTGTGATCTATGCTTTCTATGAGACTATATATTATGTAGATCTCTTGTGATCTATGCTTTCTATGAGACTATATATTATGTAGATCTCTTGTGATCTATGCTTTCTATGAGACTATATATTATGTAGATCTCTTGTGATCTATGCTTTCTATGAGACTATATATTATGTAGATCTCTTGTGATCTATGCTTTCTATGAGACTATATATTATGTAGATCTCTTGTGATCTATGCTTTCTATGAGACTATATATTATGTAGATCTCTTGTGATCTATGCTTTCTATGAGACTATATATTATGTAGATCTCTTGTGATCTATGCTTTCTATGAGACTATATATTATGTAGATCTCTTGTGATCTATGCTTTCTATGAGACTATATATTATGTAGATCTCTTGTGATCTATGCTTTCTATGAGACTGTGTATTATGTTGATCTCTTGTAATCTATGCGATCTATGCTTTCTATGAGACTATATATTATGTATATCTCTTGTGATCTATGCTTTCTATGAGACTATATATTATGTAGATCTCTTGTGATCTATGCTTTCTATGAGACTATATATTATGTAGATCTCTTGTGATCTATGCTTTCTATGAGACTATATTATATTATGTAGATCTCTTGTGATCTATGCTTTCTATGAGACTATATATTATGTAGATCTCTTGTGATCTATGCTTTCTATGATACTATATATTATGTAGATCTCTTGTGATCTATGCGTTGTTGACGTTGTACAAATTTAATTGAACTAGAGATTTGGTCACGAGATTATTGACTCTATATTTGTATAATAATGTTTCCCCGTCATTACAAAATCCATCACGTGCCTATGACTATACGACGCCATTTTGGGGCTCATACAACGGCCACCTGTCTATTTAAATTATCACTATGGAATTAATTTAATTTCTTTATCATCGTCGGTGAAATGGCGGCCACGGAATGGCGTCTGCGAGGTGACGGCGTTATTGCTTTAAAAAAGAAGCAACTAACAAACACAATTGACTTACTTCTCTTTCCATCTTATGTAAACATTCACATCCTTTCTAACGTAGACCTTTCTGTATTTCTCTGCAAACCTTTTCTATCCTTATCAGGGAATCATTTTAAGTCTTTATCATGCAAACCTTTTCTATCCTTATCAGGGAATCATTTTAAGTCTTTATCATGCAAACCTTTTCTATCCTTATCAGGGAATCATTTTAAGTCTTTATCATGCAAACCTTTTCTATCCTTATCAGGGAATCATTTTAAGTCTTTATCATGCAAACCTTTTCTATCCTTATCAGGGAATCATTTTAAGTCTTTATCATGCAAACCTTTTCTATCCTTATCAGGGAATCATTTTAAGTCTTTCTCATGCAAACCTTTTCTATCCTTATCAGGGAATCATTTTAAGTCTTTATCATGCAAACCTTTTCTATCCTTATCAGGGAAGCATTTTAAGTCTTTATCATGCAAACCTTTTCTATCCTTATCAGGGAAGCATTTTAAGTCTTTATCATGCAAACCTTTTCTATCCTTATCAGGGAATCATTTTAAGTCTTTATCATGCAAACCTTTTCTATCCTTATCAGGGAATCATTTTAAGTCTTTATCATGCAAACCTTTTCTATCCTTATCAGGGAATCATTTTAAGTCTTTATCATGCAAACCTTTTCTATCCTTATCAAGGAATCATTTTAAGTCTTTATCATGCAAACCTTTTCTATCCTTATCAGGGAAGCATTTTAAGTCTTTATCATGCAAACCTTTTCTATCCTTATCAGGGAAGCATTTTAAGTCTTTATAATGCAAACCTTTCAATTTCAATGGCATGTAAGCCACACTGACGAAATATGAGTTATATAATTATTTTTTTTAACTGACTTATTGTTAACAATTGCTGTAGACAAGTGGATATGTTTTTAAAACTATTTCAATGTTAACAATTGCTGTAGACAAATGGATATGCTTTTAAAACTATTTCAATGTTAACAATTGCTGTAGACAAGTGGATATGTCTTTAAACTATTTCAATGTTAACATTTTCAATCCAGGAAAAGTGTCTACCACGGGTAATCTAAATGAAGTCAAGCGTATCAAATATTACCCCATTCAATCATATCCGGATCCTGGTAGTGAATATTATTATTATTATTATTATTTGCTGTCTTATATAGCGCGGTACCCCAGCCTAGGGCAAGGCTCACCGCGCTGTACATAAAAATATTTTGTAAAGAGACATAATCGTGACAATAACATAAAATGACATATTTGGTCCCATCTTTTTATAACCATTAAGGACATCCGTCTTCTCATGTCACACAAACCTTCAATAAACAAGTCTCATTTAACACTGAAGGAAATGATACAACTTTTCATTTAGTGGTTTCATGTGCTACATCAAATGTACGTCACCAATACTCAGAGCATGGATGTTACAGGCATAGCTACCTGGTACTGAGATCTAGGATGTTACAGGCATAGCTACCTGGTACTGAGATCTAGGATGTTACATGCATAGCTACCTGGTACTGAGATCTAGGATGTTACAAGCATAGCTACCTGGTACTGAGATCTAGGATGTTACAAGCATAGCTACCTGGTACTGAGATCTAGGATGTTACATGCATAGCTACCTGCTACTCAGAGCTAGGATGTTACAAGCATAGCTACCTGGTACTGAGATATGGTTGGATCCCTACAGGTTGGGGAATGGTTTACTTAAATTGTTAGATCCACTGAGTTTGGAGTGAGATTTTGTGGAGTTAGCCGTTGGTTTAGAAAACATGATCAATTGGAGCATTTAGTAAACAATCGTAGGACAAAATATTCAATGTGGCTATGTCAGCTTTTTACATCATCGTCTCCCATCGTCAAAACATCATGTGTGTGTATTTCGCCGAAATGTTTGTGTGTGTGCCCGGGGCTGGGGTTGCAGGAACTGACTCTGTATACATATTAAATTCAATCTTTGGTGTGTTTTTTTCAAATTGAATTTTTTGTAAAAGCCCTGATAGAGACACATTTGAGAACCACCCTGGTATTCATTAACTGAATATCTTAGCTAACTCGCGCATGATATACATTTTTTTTCTTTCTAAAACGCACAACAGTTTTCAGCTAATGTTGCAAGAACTTAAGTACTTATGAAGATTTGTGTACAGTATAACGTCGATTATCCGAAACGTCGATTATCAGAAACTTCGATTATCAGAAACGTTGGTTATCAGGACATATGTTATCAGGACATATGTTATCAGGACATATGTTATCAGGACATATGTTATCAGGACATATGTTATCAGGACATATGTTATCAGGACATATGTTATCAGGACATATGTTATCAGGACATATGTTATCAGGACATATGTTATCAGGACATATGTTATCAGGAACTTTGGTTAGATTTTTTTCCGTTGGTTGAGGGGGGGGGGGTGTCAGGCGACTATTATACTGATCAACAAAGGCCGGCAGTTAGGATGTAGGACTGTCTGTAAAACTATTATTTAAGGCCGGCATGTATGGTGTAGGACTGTCTGTAGGACTGTCTGGAGGACTATTGTGTAAAGGCCGGCAGATACGATAGAAAATGAGATGTTAACTTACTTTGTACCACTTGGACCCACCGGGTAATTCCTCTAGATACCAGTACCCTGTGTACAACAACAGCACCCGTTAAGCCCTAGTTATTATTATAACTATTATTCTATTATTATCGTAAGCTATATGTGCATTGTATGGAGCAGTTGCCTACAAACACCGGAAAATAATTCCAATCCTTTTGTTATGAAATGTATAGCCTGCTATTCAATGCTTATGTGTAAGAATACAATGTTTATATGTAAGCAAACATTGTAGCCAATTATGTAACGTACACATTTATTAGTAACGTATAACCCGCTGGTCTATGTTTATTGTTATTTGTTTTTTTCATTTTTCGACGAACGATGACGTCACACGTGTACAAATTGAATCTTTTGGGGTTTGAGGATATGTTAAGTATCATCTATAATTAACTAGCGAGTACCCGGCATGCGTTGCAATGCCACTCATCGAAATAAAGTGTCTGTGTTTTAATAATTTTGTTGTAAGTTCTTCTAATAACCACCTTTTTTTAAACGTCTGGTGCGTATTCGAATTAATTAGAAGGTTTTAAGAAGTGTCAGCAGACCACACGCAGCTGCCCGTGTGGGAAGCATGGATTTTCGAAATTTAGTCCCAAAACTTATAGCGATTGATACCCCCATGAAATAGCTATGTTTGAAATTATATTTATATGACTCATTTATTACATATAAACAAATTTAGGGCCCCCGGCCCCAAAAGTAATATTGTGAAATATTTGTACTAAATCAGAAACCTATTTATTAAGTCACATATACAAAATGAAATGTCACAGTTTATATTTAATGTAATTCCACCCACTTATGTAATAGCTCTGTTTGACGTTATATTTACATAGCTCATATAAGAAAAAAAAACGAATTTAAGGCCCCCGGCCCAAAGCGGAATATTGTAAAATATTTGCACTTCTTTAGAAACCTAATTCGGGCCTGCACACAACAACTCACTGAAAGTTTATCGCATTCAGATGAATAGTATAGGAACTCATACGGACATTATATTTAAATAGCTCATATTAGAAAGAAAAACTACTATAGGGCCCCGGTCCAAAACTGGTAATTCTTTGTAAAATGAATGTGTTTTGATATTCATGGATATACTTTTGTAAATGTACTTACATTGTGTTAACGTCATTGATTTTCATAATTCGTAAAATGAGAATATAGCATCTATTTTTCACAACAGTAATATCATTGGATTTAAAGATATAAAATTGTACACACTCTATTTCCTAACCCCCATATATATGTACCTAAGAAGGCAAATTATTTGTCAAATTCATTTTGTCAACTTCCCCCTCCCCCAAACAGAGTTTTAAAGAAATTAATAAAATCATCCACGGGATTGTAATCCACTTACGCAAAAACAATTTTTTTGCATTTCAAATGCTTTGTTCTTATTTAAATGAGTGATAAGTGCATTAGTGGATGCTATTTGGATATGTAGTTTCGCTGCACTGATTGCACTAAACGGCATTTTCGTATTAAAAGTATATTTAAAGGTTAGGGTTTTTTTATATTTATTTTATTAATTTATAAATTTCATAAATGTATATTTTTGGAAAGAATAAAAGTAAAAATTTATTAAACGTTAAAAATAAAAAGCAAACATTTTATTTCATTTTTTAAATTGTAGCAATTTAAAAAGCAATCTATTATATTTATTAATTTTACTTTTAGGAACCGGGAAATACATTATCAATTTTATTAGGCGCGGTTATTAAATCAGATAAATTTTTGCATTGAATAAATAGACAATTTGAGTTCTGAGGTCATTTGCGTTATTATTTAGAACAAATTAATTTTACTTTTAGTACGCAATATTTGGAACGTACTTAAAAAATGCACTACAATCAACAGATGTTTTGGTTTCCCCGATAAATGTGATTACAGTGTAATTCTTTGATTATAATTTGTTTTATTAATTTTCATAACTTTCAACCACATATAAAATGTTTAAAATAGTTGTTAGTTGTTACTCCAGATTTATTTGTAATTTATATTATTAATACTTAAAATTTTATTAAAATTAAAGCGAATATACAATATATTTTTCGCATTACCATTAATTCGAGTTCCTTAAAATAATAGAAGAAAATTATGATTGTTTTAAAAAATGGGAACGTATTTAAATCGTATCGGTTCTTTGTGAGTTACGGTCAGCATAGATCATTCTTATATAATAGATGTATTACTACATCATTGCTATTCAAAATCACAACACATTTACAAAGCTATATCCGATTCTAAAATACGTCACAAAATTCAAGCTTATTAATAAAAACAACAAAAATACTCTCTACACTAAACATGCAAAAACGTGTTTTCTCTGCCCTTGCTACAAATTGATGTCTGTTGGCATTTGTTCAAGGGCGGTTGAGTTGATAGCTCCGTTTGAAATTATTTTGATAAAATTTGTTAAAGAAAACAAAACGAATTTAAGGGCATCGGCCCATGCGAAATATTGTAAAATGTTGTTCTAATTTAGAAACATTTGCGGGAGCGCGCATATCAATTCACCAAAGTTTTTATCGCAATCGGATGAATGGTATAGGAATGCATACGATAATTATATAGATGATATAAGGGTGGAAAACGAATTAAGGCCCCCGGCCACAAACGGAATATTGTAGAATTGTTGTATTACTTCAGAAACCTACTTATTATATCACAAAATTAAAAAAAGAGAAACATATTACTGAAGTTGTATCGCATTCAGATAAATGGTATAGGAGTGCATACGGATATTATTTTTTACAAAGCTCATATAAGAAAAATAACGATTTTGGGGCCAACGGCCAAAAACGGATTATTTTAAAAGTGTTGTAACTACTTCAGAAACCTAATTACTATGTGACACACACAATTTAATGTCGCTATTTGTATTTTATTAAAAATCTATCCATCCACACATTAGCTCTGTTTGAAATTGTATTTGTATAGCTCATATAGGAAAAATAGAACTTAGGGCCCCTGGCTCAAAAAAGAATATTTTAAACGGTTGTAATAATTTGAAAAGCTTTGCGGACTTGGGTAAAACATTTTACTAAAGTTTTATCGCATTCAGATAAATGATATAGGAGCGCATACAGAAATTATTTTGTACAAAGCTCATATAAGAAAAAAAAAGAATTTGGGAACAACGGCTGAAAACGGAATATTTTAAAAGTAATGTAATTACTCATTAACATGGGCGACCTTATGGACAACCTTTCAACAAAGTTTTGTTGCAATCGCATGAATGGTGTAGGAGCGCATACGGTTTGAAATTATATTTATATAGCTCCTTTAAGAAAAAATGAACATGGGGCCCCTGGCTCAAAACGGAATATTTTAAAATAGTTGTAATAATTTAGAAACCTTTGTGGGCATGATCGCAACATCTCGTCAAAGTTTTAGCGTATTCGAATAAATGGTGTAGGAGCGCAGACGAAACCTATAGTTTACAAAGCTCATATAAGAAAAAAAAACGATTTTGGGGCCAACGGCCAAAACAAAATATTTTAAAAGTGTTATAATGACTCAGTAAAATGCGCGAGCTTATGGAATACAACTCTCCAATGTTTTGTCGCAATCGCATGAATGGTGTAGGAGCGCATTCGGTTTGAAACTATATTTATATAGCTCATATAAGAAAAAACGAACATGGGGCCCCTGGCTCAAAACGGAATATTTTAAAACGGTTGTATAAATTTAGAAACCTTTGTGGGCATGCTCGCAACATCTCGTCAAAGTTTTAGCGTATTCGAATAAATGGTGTAGGAGCGCAGACGAAATCTATTGTTTACAAAGCTCATATAAGAAAAAAAAACGATTTTGGGGCCAACGGCCAAAACAAAATATTTTAAAAGTGTTATAATGACCCAGTAAAATGCGCAAGCTTATGAAATACAACTCTTTAATGTTTTGTCGCAATCGCATAAATGGTGTAGGAGCGCATACGGTTTGAAACTATATTTATATAGCTCATATAAGAAAAAACGATCACGGGGCCCCTCGCTCAAAACGGAATATTTTAAAACGTTTATAATTATTTCCAAACCTTTGTGGGCGTGCTTGTAACATTTTACCCAAGATTTAGCGCATTCAGACGAATGGCGTAGGAGCGCAGACGGAAATATTTTTTACAAAGCTCGTATAAGAAAAAAAACGAATGAATGGCCAACGGCCGAAAACGAAATAATTGAAAAGTTTTTTAATGTCGCAGTTAAATGCCCAGGTAGGTGGCCAACAACTCACCAAAGTTTTGTTGCAATCGCATGAATGGTGTGGGAGCGCATACGAGACAAACATACATACATACATACATTCATTTTTATATATATAGATATATTCTTTTAAACATAATTATTTCGCATATTTGTTAATGGGTAGTGAAGGTAAATGTGATTTTTATCCCTCTCCCCCACCCCCCTCTTTTTTGGCCCCTATCTGCCATCCTCCAAACCAAAGTATTTTTTTAAAAAGTGAATCAAAATATTTAAAAACTGGTTTTCTAAAACCTCGTGACTCGCTGACCTAGTTTTGAACTCGTGACCTCAACGCTCCCGCGTCGTCTGCTGCTCTAGACCTGGGGCTTTTTGTGTGAGTAAAGTGCTGTGATGTTTAAGTGACACACTACTACTGCTGTATGGTGTGATTGTGCTTCTGAATAGCCAAAAAGCCTGGCTGTGTCATTGAATAACCGACACACTGGTTTAGTTATGGAATTACTGACCACCTGTGTGTCCGATTGAATGATTGACACACCGTCTCCGTGTTGGTGATTGGATTTTTGGGGAATCGTTTCTTTCGGATTCCAATATTGGATTTATAGTGTGCTATCTGAAGGATTTAATATACACCAACTTGCCTTGTAAATTTTTGTTAGTTTTCCGCCCCCTGTGTTAGTTTTCCGCCCCCTGTGTTAGTTGTCCGCCCGCCTCCCCTGTGTTAGCTGTCCACCCGCCCCATTGGGTTAGCTGTCCACCCGCCCCCCTGTGTTAGCTGTCCACCCGCCCCCTGTGTTAGCTGTCAACCCGCCCCCTATGTTAGCTGTCCACCCGCCCCTGTGTTAGCTGTCCACCCGCCCCCTGTGTTAGCTGTCCACCCGCCCCCCTGTGTTCGTTGTCCGCCCCCTGTGTTAGTTGTCCGCCCGCCTCCCCTGTGTTAGCTGTCCACCCGCCCCCTGTGTTAGCTGTCTACCCGCCCCCTGTATTAGCTGTCCACCCGCCACCCTGTGTTAGCTGTCCACCCGCCCCCCTGTGTTAGCTGTCCACCCGCGCCCTGTGTTAGCTGTCCACCCGCCCCCTGTGTTAGCTGTCCACCCGCCCCCTGTGTTAGCTGTCCACCCGCCCCCTGTGTTAGCTGTCCACCCGCCCCCTGTGTTAGCTGTCCACCCGCCCCACTGTGTTAGCTGTCCACCCGCCCCCCTGTGTTAGCTGTCCACCCGCCACCCTGTGTTAGCTGTCCACCCGCCCCCTGTGTTCGTTGTCCGCCCCCGGCTCCACCCCCTCACCACCCCGTTTTTTCATCTCCTAAAAGTGTGTTAACATCGTGTTATAAACTTGCCCGTGTAGATAACCCGGGAATTCCTCTGAGTGGACTATCACAGATCCGTGACCCATTGAACATTTCTCAGATAACATTTCCGACCGTATCACCCACCCCTACCGTGTCACACACCCCTACCGTGTCACACACACCCCAGTGTGCTACTGCAATCACACCAGCTACCTCGTCACGGGCTGTTCGGTAATTGTTTCACACAAGGCCGTTTATTTCAAACTGTTGGATGTTTTGTTTGACGTGCAATGTATTCTTGTCAGAACAGAATTTTGTTTGAATTCATTTCCCTGGATTATTATTGTCTCTTTGTAGAATTTCTTGATTGATGACTGGAGCTGTTGGCCGGCAGAAGCTGAATCTAGCAGTATTTCCACTATCCATAATCATTAGTCTAGAGACAAATTCTGCGAAAAGTGTCACCTGCTGGTACATATGAACATATTCAATCTCTATTAAACCAACACCCGCTCTCCACACCAACACCCGCTCTCCACACCAACACCCGCTCTCCACACCAACACCCGCTCTCCACACCAACACCCGTTTTCCACACCAACACCCGCTCTCCACACCAACACCCGCTCTCCACACCAACACCCGCTCTCCACACCAACACCCGCTCTCCACACCAACACCCGCTCTCCACACCAACACCCGCTCTCCACACCAACACCCGCTCTCCACACCAACGCAAACAATAGATCAAGTTGTTTTTTTATTAAACATTGACTTTTCTAAATATTCCCATTTCTATCCATCACTTATTTGTCTATGGGCCGCTGTAAAGGTTTTGTTCTTGCCACTGTCCAGTGAACTTATTGAACAGTCAAATGTACAAGGGAACAGATGATAAATTGTTTTATGACACAATGTGGACTTATTTAACAGTAAAATGTACAAGGGAACAGATGATAAATTGTTTTATGACACAATGTGGATCATTTTGGACCGGGAGTCCTCGACAAATGACATGGGGTCTTGCTGGGTCGTCTACGCCCCCCAATCTGTGAAGGAAGCCAACTCCCCCCCCCCACCCCCACTAAACCTTAGATCTGAAAAAATCTGTGTGGCGTTCAGTGTTTCATTCGAAAGTTCCCTTGAAATATTATTCCAACACAAATGTACATTTTAAAAAGAACATTTTGGACTATTCATAATAATACTAACGAACTATTACAACTTCGCTAGCAGTATCAATTCTTTGTATCTTTTAACCAATCAAATCATTGGATTATTCAAGGTGGCAATTTTTGATAGCCTCTTATGGTTGCTTTTTATTTAATTCTTAAAATTCAATATTTACTTAGGTGGCCGGGTGGCTGTGTGGTCGGGTGGCTGTGTGGCTGGTGGTTGTGTGGTCGTGTGGCTGGTGGTTGTGTGGCTTGTGGTTGTGTGGCCGTTGGCTGTGTGGTCGGTGGCTGTGTGGCCGTTGGCTGTGTGGCTGGTGGTTGTGTGGCCGTTGGCTGGTGGTTGTGTGGCCGTTGGCTGTGTGCATTGCCGGCTTTAAGGGTGTGCGACCTGTGCCCTCGCACAGGGCGCCGTGGCCATAGGGGCGCCTGGGGCGCCCAGTAAATATTTCAATTCCCTTAGTCTATTGAAGTTAAGTGTGAACCTCGGGTCCGGGGTCGAGAAACGGTCCATTTATTAGCATCATAACATGTGCTCCATGTATAGCATCATAACATGTGCTCCATGTAAAGCATCATAACACGTGCTCCATGTATAGCATCAAAACATGTGCTCCATGTATAGCATCAAAACATGTGCTCCATGTATAGCATCTAACATGTGCTCCATGTATAGCATCAAAACATGTGCTCCATGTATAGCATCAAAACATGTGCTCCATGTATAGCATCAAAACATGTGCTCCATGTATAGCATCATAACATGTGCTCCATGTATAGCATCATAACATGTGCTCCATAGCCTACGTCGTAATCGGAAAAAGAGCGGAGCCATACGTGACCCTGCGGGTTCTTCGCACGGGGTGAAAGTTTACCTAAGGCCGGCGTTGCTGTGTGGTCACAACATGTCTCAGTTGGAGATATTTGGACGCTTGGTGTTTAATTCTTAGCTTAGCCAGGCCTGATAGCTTAGCCAGGCCTGATAGCTTAGCCAGGCCTGATATTTTAAAACTCGCCATTTTAAGCAGTTCTAACACCCAGAATGTTTGTACCCTGGTATTAGAATTTTTGCAGCCGCAGGTCGCCCCAAGGTCAGCAGGCCGCCACAAGGTCACACTGCATCCGGTTTCCATGAAGGCTTTTGTTACAAACACAATATAATACCCAGAAATACAGCATGTTAACATTTTACCAACATCCCAGAGGCGTTTACACAGTGGGGGAAAGAAAGCTTCCAGTCCCCAGGGGTACCTCCACACCACCCTATTTTTCCTTCCTGCTTTTGAATTTCTCCATGAAAGAAAATTCAAATGGGGAAAGAAAAGATTAAAATAATTAATATTTGTTTTTTTTAAACATGGAAAGTGGGAGGGTGGTTGTTAATAGAAAAGAAAGTTTAAAAAAAACATGTCATCTACCGTTTCATCGTCTATTTTCTTTCTTCAAAAATTTTTACCAACAAACTTGTCTCAATTATAGAACAGCTTTATACAAAAACAGTTTAAAAAATCAAGGCCCCCCCTGCTCGACAGCTGTAACGTCCCCATGACGTCCCCATAACGTCCCCATGACGTCCCCATGACGTCCTCATAACGTCCCCATAACGTCCTCATAACGTCTCCATAACGTCCTCATAACGTCTTCATAATGTCCCCATAACGTCCTCATAACGTCCACACGACATCTTCATAACGTCCTCATAACGTCCCCATAACGTCTTCATAATGTCCTCATAACGTCCCCATAACGTCCACACGACTTCCTCATAACGTCCCCATAACGTCCTCAAACGTCCCCATAACGTACTCATAACGTCCCCATAACGTCCTCAAACGTCCCCATAACGTACTCATAACGTCCCCATAACGTACTCATAACGTCCCCACAACGTCCCCATAACGTCCCCACAACGTCCCCATAACGTCCTCATAACGTCCCCATAACGTCCTCATAACGTCCCGGCTACTAGCTGGCATTGTGTTCTGCAAGGTGCAACTTATGTCCATTTATTAGCCCACTAAAAATTACTATGATAAACATATGCGAGACGGCCCTGTGGAAACCTTCGCAAGAGGGTGCCAATGAAGATCAAACTATCCATAGGAACCGGGTTTAGGGCCTTTTCATAGTGGCGTCCGTCCCTTTATAAGGAATCTTTCTCTGGGGTTTTGGGGGGCAGGCCAGGTGTCTTCCGCCAACAATAAGGGACATTCCAGGAATGTCACTTTGCCATCTCTTGCTGTCGGGGGGTGGCGTAAAGGGGGAGGGGAGTCAGGTCCACAAAGGACCTTGGGCCGCTGATTTGATTACTTTGGTAGATTCAATTACTTAAGGGTCAGATGCGTGCTTCGATACTTATCGTATCGTACTTTTACATAATAGTGTCAAGATATTCATACATTTATTGTAAGAACATTTGATAGAATGTTAGTATATGGGGTGTTGCATGGGCGATTCCCCCCCCCCAAGTGGTGTAAGCCAACCCCCTTGCCCCGTGGACCTTGGACCTGGGTAAAAATCTCTGTGTCGGTCAAGCCAGTCATCAGGGTATTGTTGCTTAGTGTGGGAGTTCACTGTGAACAGTAGTCAAACAAAAATATCGACGTAAATCATTATTCAAACATTGTTGATTATTCCATATTATAAACAAACTGTTAAAACTTCGCGAGTAGCTTTCATGGCTTCGCATTTTTGATTAAAACAAATTATCAAATTATGTGATTATTAAAAAAATTATTTTGTGATTATTAAAAAAATTATTTTAAGATATAATTTTAATTTAGTTTTGTGTGTTTGTGTGTCTTAATGGCTGTGTGGTCAAAAATGTGCCAAACTTGTGGAATGGTGTTCAAATCCCAGCCTTTAACATCAGCCAATTGGTGTTCAATCCCAGCCTTTAACACCAGACAATTGGTGTTCAATCCCATCCTAACACCAGACAATTGGTGTCCAATCCCCAGCCTACAGACAATTGGTGTTCAATACCATCCTAACACCAGACCATTGGTGTTCAATCTCAGCCTAACACCAGAAAATTGGTGTTCAATCCCCAGCCTAACACCAGACAATTAGAATGTATTTATTATCTCTCTCCAACCCGGGGACTCATTGTGTTTTTCCCATTTTCATTTTTTTTACCGGCATATGTGTGTGTGGGTGTGGGGGTGTGTGTGGAGGGGTTCCCCCCCCCTCTTTTTCCCTAACTTAGATTGGAAGCAGCTGCTTCCTTCCCTCTGATAAAATGGTAATAATGATATTTTTAACACAATGCAAATCACTCATGAAAAACTCATTTTAATTTGTCTCGTTGTTGTAATGTCAGGTCATCTGGTCCGTCTTGTTGTTGTAATGTCAGGTCATCTGGTCCGTCTCGTTGTTGTAATGTCAGGTCATCTGGTCCGTCTTGTTGTTGTAATGTCAGGTCATCTGGTCCGACTCGTTGTTGTAATGTCAGGTCATCTGGTCCGACTCGTTGTAATGTCAGGTCATCTGGTCCGTCTCGTTGTTGTAATGTCAGGTCATCTGGTCCGTCTTGTTGTAATGGCAGGTCATCTGGTCCGTCTTGTTGTAATGTCAGGTCATCTGGTCCGTCTAGTTGTTGTAATGTCAGGTCATCTGGTCCGTCTTGTTGTTGTAATGTCAGGTCATCTGGTCCGTCTCGTTGTTGTAATGTCAGGTCATCTGGTCCGTCTTGTTGTTGTAATGTCAGGTCATCTGGTCCGTCTTGTTGTTGTAATGTCAGGTCATCTGGTCCGTCTTGTTGTAATGTCAGGTCATCTGGTCCGTCTTGTTGTAATGTCAGGTCATCTGGTCCGTCTTGTTGTAATGTCAGGTCATCTGGTCCGTCTCGTTGTTGCTGTTACGGACCGTTATCAATATGAAGAAATACATCTCTTATTTAAGTGTATGGCTCGTATAACTAGAACAAAAGACGATACCAACTGATCCAGGGCTAATTAATTACAATTAATAAGTTTTACTGTTTTAATTATAATAAATTACAAAATCAAAAGCAATCTATTGTTCTTCATGGTGGACAACCTACTCTAAAGTAATGGACAACCTACTTTAAAGTAATGGATAACCTACTCTAAAGTAATGGACAACCTACTCTAATGTAATGGACAACCTACTCTAAAGTAATGGACAACCTACTCTAAAGTAATGGACAACCTACTCTAAAGTAATGGACAACCTACTCTAAAGTAATGGACAACCTACTCTAAAGAAATGGACAACCTACTCTAAAGTAATGGACAACCTACTCTAAAGTAATGGACAACCTACTCTAAAGTATCTATTTTATAATGCAAGCAACAAACGACTATCACCAGATCGTTTATTGGGACTATACATTAGAAGATTTTTTTAAAAAAATCAATGACTATCGATCCAGCCAGCCAGATGTGGCTTGGCTCACTGAGACCAGATGTGGCTTGGCTCACTGAGACCAGATGTGGCTTGGCTCACTGAGACCAGATGTGGCTTGGCTCACTGAGACCAGATGTGGCTTGGCTCACTGAGACCAGATGTGGCTTGGCTCACTGAGACCAGATGTGGCTTGGCTCACTGAGACCAGATGTGGCTTGGCTCACTGAGACCAGATGTGGCTTGGCTCACTGAGACCAGATGTGGCTTGGCTCACTGAGACCAGATGTGGCTTGGCTCACTGAGACCAGATGTGGCAAAGACTTCAGGCCGATGAAAATTAGATTATTTTCTTGTTTTTTTTTTTTTTTGGCCTTTTGTGGACGCATTGAAAATAATATTGCCACATGCGAGCTGTATCCATCGCGCGTTGGTCCACGCTGGCTGGATGGCTGGATTCAATATTCCCATAAGACATTGATATGGGGGATTTATCTTCACATCTTCTCGTCATTCTGGGGTTCCTGTTCATAATGAAACTGTCATCTTGTGAGCCGCAATGTGAAATAAGAGCATGAATTACATCGTGTAGTAGGAGCGTGCGCATTGATGGCATTCTGTAAACATATCAAATAACACACTGACACACACTGACACACACTGACACACACTGACACACACTGACAAGTATAGAAGCATTGATGTCATTCTGCAAACATATCAAATAACACACTGACACACACTGACACACACTGACAAGTATAGAAGCATTGATGTCATTCTGCAAACATATCAAATAACACACTGACACACACTGACAAGTATAGAAGCATTAATGGCATTCTGTAAACATATCAAATAACACACTGACACACACTGACAATCTGACAAGTAGGTATAGAAGTAGGTATTCTAAATGAGCCGCTGAAAATTTTTCTGCGCGGAGAATTATTTTTTTTTTTAATAGTGTCGCGCTAAACGTCATCGCGTTTGCTTTGTCTTATTAGTTGGACTGGAAGCAACGGATTTAGAAAGTACTGATGTACATGTTTATTTTGATATAGTTTTGCAATTTGAATAATAAAAATTTATGTTTAAAAACGTTGATTTTAGAATTAAAAAATGAATTTCTAGCCGTTACCGCGATTTTACAGCTTCTAATAATACATTTTTAGAAGCATGCGCATTGATGGCATTCTTTAAACATATCAAATAACACACTGACACACACTGACACACACCGAGAAAGACTATTGCTACGAACTGTGAATCGCCAGTTCAATATCTTCGTTGTCTAGGGGTTACAATCATTCAACAAACCACGGATTCATAGAACAAACCTAGAGGTTACAATCATTCAACAAACCACGGACTCATAGAACAAACCTAGAGGTTACAATCATTCAACAAACCACGGATTCACTGAAAAAAACTTCTCTTTATTAAAAATGTACAACTCCCAAAAATCTAACACTCCATCATTGCTATCATTGCAAACCATAACACCAACTTGCACGTCATTTCCTCCACTCAAATACGTCACAAAATCCCAGCATATACATACAGCTACACATATACTCACAAACCAAACATCTTTTTGCATACTAAACATTTACGTCACCAAATCTAGTTGACAAGAACAATGGCACATTGACCGGTGTCTTTCTTTGGATCCAGTTCTTTCTTTCTCTCTTTCTTTTGGTGTTCTTTTCACAATTGAATAAATAGTGTCATACTTTTTCGTTCGGTCAACCCGAGTATTTTCAGAAAGTCTAAGCGTATCTCTTGTCATTCACAAGGTCAAGGACTCTTGCAGCCAATGAAACGACTTAACTCCCACTCTTTCCATACCCATATACATGATTATGCACTTTAAGATATCAAATATTTCAATTTATGTCATGACGTCAATTTATGTCATGACGTCAGTTTATGTCATTACGTCAATTTATGTCATGACGTCAATTTATGTAAATTGTAAAACATGTCTGCGGAATAAATAGAGTGGTTAACAGTTAAAGGGGGGGGGGCGGGGGACATTTGGCAGTTGACTTGATTGGTGCCTTACATTCCACACATGACATAACATCACAGGCCAACAATTGCTCATACCATCACAGGCCAACAATGGCTCATACCATCACAGGCCAACAATTGCTCATAACATCACAGGCCTACAATGGCTCATACCATCACAGGCCTACAATGGCTCATACCATCACAGGCCAACAATGGCTCATAACATCACAGGCCAACAATTGCTCATAACATCACAGGCCTACAATTGCTCATAACATCACAGGCCAACAATCGCCGTACACCCCCCCCCCTCCCGTCAGCTACCCCCGGTTTATCACTAGATGCTACTCTCATGACCCAAGTGTTTATTGGTAAAAAATGAAATACATTAAACAAGAAATACATTTCATGCCATGAAATCTGAAATCCCATGCCACATGTATAAAGTTTAGGGTGTCCGGGAATTTTAAACAGCATCTTGATTTTTTTATAATGGTGCATTACCTTTGTGAATCTTCTTACAGAACTTACCCGTGTGAATATCTGTGTGGAACTTACCTTTGTGAATCTCTGTGTAGAACTTACCTTTGTGAATCTCTTAATAGGATTTCCGTAAGGGAATAACTTTATAGGACTTACATAATTTGTGAATCTATTTATAGAACTTACCTTTGTGAATATCTTTCCAACCAAATTGAACCCCCTCCCCGCCCATCGCCCCCCCCCCCCCTTTTTTTTTTTCAAGTGCACGTTACATCAAATTCTTGATTGAATATTGTTCTACATATTATCTACAAAGGGGGAAGAACTCATCAAGCATTGTTAGTTTTTTTAAATAATTCTACAGTTATTCGTCAACTTACAATTTTTGTGCCTTTCATCCCAGCAACTCTAATCTACTTCCAAGAACTCTATTTAGCTCTGTCTTCCAAGAACTCTATTTAGCCCTGTCTTTCTAGAACTCTATTTAGCCCTGTCTTTCTAGAACTCTATTTAGTCCTGTCTTTCTAGAACGCTAATTAGTTCTGTCTTTCTACAACTCTATTTAGCCCTGTCTTTCTAGAACTCTGTTTGGCTCTGTCGTCCGCGCGTTGCCCTAGTTTAATCAATTATTGAGTATAGACTATTGACAAATCTATTAGTTCAGCTGTGGTAGGTGTCCATGTGTCACGACAGAGTCAACATGTTATCTATTTGTACCTACTGTCTACTCACTGCACGCCTATGCACGTGTATCTACTCTCTACTCACTGCACGCATAGACACATGTTCCTACTGTCTACTCACTGCACGCATAGACACGTGTTCCTACTGTCTACTCGAGATGCCCTCGGGTTGTTCTAGTGCACACTCAATTACCATTGACAACAATGGACCGTGAACAAAAGCTGCACTCTACCACAACAACTAGTGCATTGAATGGCGACCATCTTGTGTATCGTACTCACCATTCTAATGACATCACTCGTGCCAGAGCTGTAGCATTTCTTTTTAGCGAGTAATTTCCGACCAAACAAAGCTAAATGATATGTACCGTTGTATCCGCTAGATACCGTACTCGGTACATGGTTGAGGACATGGAGAATCCATCTGACATATAGTGTGTGGATATACCCGGATCATGTGGATTAACCATCCACGGATTGATTGTGGAAATACCCGGATCATGTGGGTTAACCCTTACTCTCTACATATTCATTGTTTATGCTGCTGATTTAAAAATAAAAACATTAAAAAATGCCCACAAAGGATTTAAACCACGACACTAAAGGGTTTAAACCACGACACTAAAGGGTTTGAGCCATGACACTAAAGGGTTTGAACCACGACACTAAAGGGTTTAAACCACGACACTAAAGGGTTTAAACCATGACACTAAAGGGTTTAAACCACGACACTAAAGGGTTTAAACCACGACACTAAAGGGTTTAAACCACGACACTAAAGGGTTTAAACCACTACACTAAAGGGTTTAAACCACTACACTAAAGGGTTTAAACCACCACACTAAAGGGTTTAAACCACGACACTAAAGGGTTTAAACCACCACACTAAAGGGTTTAAACCACCACACTAAAGGGTTTAAACCACCACACTAAAGGGTTTAACCCACCACACTAAAGGGTTTAAACCACGACACTAAAAGGTTTGAGCCATGACACTAAAGGGTTTGAACCACGACACTAAAGGGTTTAAACCACGACACTAAAGGGTTTAAACCATGACACTAAAGGGTTTAAACCACGACACTAAAGGGTTTAAACCACGACACTAAAGGGTTTAAACCACGACACTAAATGGTTTAAACCACTACACTAAAGGGTTTAAACCACGACACTAAAGGGTTTAAACCACCACACTAAAGGGTTTAAACCACCACACTAAAGGGTTTAAACCACCACACTAAAGGGTTTAACCCACCACACTAAAGGGTTTAAACCACCACACTAAAGGGTTTAACCCACCACACTAAAGGGTTTAAACCACGACACTAAAGGGTTTTAACCACCACACTAAAGGGTTTGAACCACCACACTAAAGGGTTTACACCACGACCGACACTAAAGGGTTTCCTTTAAAAAAATTCATTTGCCAGGGTCATTCAGGTCACATACCAGCATCCGTGACTTCAAGAATTAAATTATTTTTGCTACCTTAAAAGGTTGGTTGGGGGGGGGGGGGTGTTTGTGATCTTTTGTACCGGTATGCTTGGGGGTGGGGGATCTTTTGTACTGGTATGCTTGGGGTGGGTGATCTTTTGTACATGTGTGCTTGGGGGTGGTGTGATCTGTTGTACCGGTATGCACTTCATCTATTGTTTAAGTTTTGAATACATTTTATGATTTGTAAATGTTTGACTGATATTGGCTGCTAGCATCCAGGTAGTATGAATGTAATACAACATCAATACAACATCAATACAACATCAGTACAACATCAGTACAACATCAATACATCAATGCAACATCAATACAAAATCAATACAACAGTTTGAATGTGCTTTTAGTGATTGGACATTCAGAAATAAATTGGATTATTGTTGAGTGATCATTTTTGGGAACATCAGGATGGAGCTTATTGCTGAGTGACATCAGGATGGAGCTTATTGCTAAGTGACATCAGGATGGAGCTTACATGAAGTGTGAATTTTAATTCGTGCACTATTCTCGATTGTTTGGGATTGTCATTTGGATTGTCAAGCAAGTTTTCCGGTGATATGTCTTCGAACAATAAACTGAACTGGTGTGCAACACATCCGGTGTGTAGACTTTTTACACACATCGCCATCTTTTTTGGCTTCCTGTGTGGTGGTGCCGCCATCTTTATGCATTTAGAAAGTCCAGAGGAAGAGAATCTTGTGAGACATCTCAAGGTCGTGAGGTCAAGCTTCCTACTTAACAACACCTGTCTGTCGGGTAGGACAATTTTCTATCCTCCCCTCTCAATAGATTTCATGTAGTGTCATCCCTCTCAATATATTTCATGTAGTGTCATCCCTCTCAATAGATTTCATGTAGTGTCATCCCACTCAATAGATTTCATGTAGTGTCATCCCACTCAATAGATTTCATGTAGTGTCATCCCTCCACACTTCGTGTAGTTAAATCCCTCCATATGACACACCATAGTCATATCCCTTAATTAACTCTTTACCTACCACACCCACCCCATCCATCCCCCACACCCACCTTATCCAGCCATCCCCCCCACATCCATCTTATCCTCTCAATATATTTCATGTAGTTGAATCCCTCCACATTACAAACCATAGTCATATCCCTTAATTAACTCTTTACCTACCACACTCACCTTATCCAGCCCCTACCACACCCACCTTATCCAGCCCCTACCACACCCACCTTATCCAGCCCCTCTCACATCCATCTAATCCATCCCCTAACCCACATCATCTTATCCAGCCCCTCCCACATCTATCTTATCCAGCCCCTCCCACATCCATATTATCCAGCTCCTGCCACATGCATCTTATCCAGCTCCCCTACTACATCCATCTTATCCAGCTCCCCTCCCACATCCATCATATCCAGGCTATTGAAACATTCTGACGTTGTCCCCTCACACGGTTTTTGTTAAAAATCTTCTTTCTATCGTAACATGTCATGACAAAGTACACAATGAAACACGATAACAATAAGTCAATTATTTTTTTAATAAGCTTTTCTCCCCCCCCCCCCCCACCATTTTTCTTCTTATCTCTCTCACTCCTTTAAAGCATATTTTTATCACTTCATCTTCTCAAATCCCATTTGTGTGGCAAACATTAGCTACCCATACAATGTCGATGTCTAACATAAGCTACCCATACAATGTCGATGTGTCTGACATTAGCTACCTATACAGTGTCCATGTCTCTAACATCAGCTACCCATACAATGTCCATGTCTCTGAGATTTGCTACCCATACAATGTCCATGTCTCTGACATCAGCTACCCATACAATGTCCATGTCTCTGACATCAGCTACCCATACAATGTCCATGTCTCTGACATTGGCTACCCATACAATGTCCATGTCTCTAACAGTAGCTACTCATACCATGTCCATTACATGACTAAACTGAACGTTAACTATTGTATATTAAAGCTGTAGTCAGCACAATTTTGGTTCTATCTTAATACAAAAACTGATCTTACACTCTTTATTGGAGGAAAATCTGGCATATTAAAAATTAAACTAGATACCCCACTTGACCACGTTGGCCTAAAAAAGTCGACATTGTCTGAAGGTGACATTGTATAACAATCTGAAATGTCATTAGCTATAATATCGATGACGTCAACATTAAATTGAAATTACTCTAGTTCACTCATGAAACCCAACAGTGCTAAAAGAAAATTAGCACTGACCAGTGGCGTGGCTAGGGGGTGCGGGGGTGCGGACCGCACCGGGTGACACCAGCCCAGGCTACGCCACTGGCACTGATGATTCCAGGCTTCGATAAATAAATCACGATCTAGAAAAACAAAATAAAAGCTGTACCATAATTAGCTATACCATAATAAGCTGTACCGTATTTAGCTGTACCATAATTAGCTGTACCATAATTCTGTCTGTGGGGACAAAGTTGATTGATGGGAGCCATAGAGTGTTCACTTCTCAAAGCGTCTCAAGGTCCGCCATGGGCATTACCTCAAATACTTTCAAAAAAATCATGCCTAAAATCCCAGTTGAATCAAAGTTCTGATCGGAAATAATGGTCACAATGTATTTTTTCCCAAGTGGCTTGTTTCCCTTATTTTCTCATGAGCTTCATATGAATACTGGAGTAGAAAACCAAGTTATTTGAGCTAAATGGCTCCTATTTAAAGGGCTTCTTATAAAAGAGACAATGGGGCAAATCGGGACATAATGGCTCATTATCTTGGCCAGAGAATCGAGACAGTTTGTTGCCAAACACAGTCATTGGCTGTTCTTGGAACTAATGACGGTTTCGAGTGATTTTTTTTTTCTCGTCCTTTTTTTCAGACTTATTTCTATAAAATAATTGCTTGCTTCATTTTTTTTTTCACACACAAAGTATTAGTGAGTATTGTTTTCCCCCGTTGATTCTAAATTTAAATACAATACAAATTGCCTTCTCAATATACTTTAATAAAATTCTTTAAAAACCAAATCCATATATTTTATTTTTAAATTTACAGTTACAGGAAGAAGAATTATTTCTAAAAATAGTACCAACTAAAATATATTAGCCATGATTAATAAAGATATTTCACATAATTTGTTTTGATTAAATTTTAGCTTTCTACTGGATTCTCGTCGAATTTGTTGTTTTTTTAATTGCGTGCAAACAGATCGTTTATTATTGTGTTATTAAAAAAAAAAAGAAAAGCAGTTTGGGATTTGATAAATAGTGGATGGGATTAGAAAACGATTTAAAATATTATTGTTGGGTTTGTAAGACCAAATGAGGTATCAAATGAAAGATAATTGAATGGACTATACGTTTGTTATCTTAATTCTTCAGTTTTACTATTATAAATTACTACAAATGACATCCGAATAGCATTGAGTCTAATGGTACCCGGGTGCGAATGGCGGCGCTGCGTGTCGGGGTCCATTTTGGCTAATGCTATTCGGATGTCATTTGTAGTAGTTTATTTTAGTTATTGGTTTTTTAAATTAAAATCTGTTCTTCAGGAAGCTGAGTTACAAAAGTAGAGGCTATTGAGAAACTACTGACAGACCAGGCTATTGAGAAACTACTGACAGACCAGGCTATTGAGAAACTACTGACAGACCAGGCTATTGAGAAACTACTGACAGACCAGGCTATTGAGAAACTACTGACAGACCAGGCTATTGAGAAACTACTGACAGACCAGGCTATTGAGAAACTACTGACAGACCAGGCTATTGAGAAACTACTGACAGACCAGGCTATTGAGACACTACTGACAGATCAGGCTATTGAGAAACTACTGACAGACCAAGCTATTGAAAAACTACTGACAGACCAGGCTATTGAAAAACTACTGACAGACCAGGCTATTGAGAAACTACTGACAGACCAGGCTATTGTGACACTACTGACAGATCAGGCTATTGAGAAACTACTGACAGACCAGGCTATTGAAAAACTACTGACCTTCCAATGACATACAACTCACAATCTCTAGGAGGTCTGGTCCAAACACCCCCTCCCCCGCCATACAACCCTACATCCCTAGGAGGTTTTGCCGAACAACCTGCACAGTTCTTCACTTGATCTCTTAATAAACATTGCGTCCCCTTGTATCGTTGTCTAAATCCCATAAGTGTCCCACGTGGTTTACATCTGCCAATCAACCCGTGTTTTTGCTCTATTCGAAATTTCTAATAAACAGTTGGTAGCTAGACCCAAGGCTGACACGAGTTCTGGACACTGATTTGACCTTGATATTAACTAGGGGAATATTATATAATTAATGATTAAACATTTTTTTAAAAATGCCCTTTTCCCAATGTAACCAATTCACTTTTTGAGAATCATCGCATTATTTGGCTACGATTTTTCAAAATAAAAAACTGTCATCAGTTCTAAGTGCTCTATTTATAGCAACTATTTGATTTAAACAGAATATTTCAACGTTAATTTTGTTGTTGTTGTATATTTCCAGCTTTTAAAAAAATGATTGTTTCTAATTGGCCATTTTAAGTAGAACTCAATTTTGTATTACTCATCTAAATCTAAGACAAGGTGTGCCAGGATATGTTTACCCTCTTAGATTAATTAGATTAATGCCTTTTGGGGTTTATTTTAAAAGCTTGAAAAATAATATGGGCCTTAAAAAAAAACACTTTATTTAAACTTCGCTTTTGTTCGTGTGTTTCTTTCTGGCTGGGTGTATGGCGAAATCTACGGACGGCTAATTGACCGACTTCCCGTCAGTCTATCGAGCTGAAACTGGGAACATAGACTCATTGCCGATGACAACACATTCTTTCAAATTTTCAGCCCAAGCACCAAAAATCTGTTTTTCATTTTTTTAAAAGGGAAGATGAAGGAAATATGATGACACTGATTTCACGAAATAAAATTCCCGATAACTGCGCTAACCGAGTTTCTTAAAAATATCGCAAGTGCGTTTTGGTGCGTAATATTTTTCTTTTGTTTTTCTGAATAGTTGGTGAAATAAGTCTGCGGTGTAAAACGGGTGAGACATGGAATATTGATATAGTCCAGGAGCGTGAATAAATGTGCGAGCCTTTAAAGGGGGTGGGGTACACTATTTGGGATTATTTTAATTAAATAGCGTTACTTATGTTGCTTGTATGCCTGTTTTGTCACATTTGCAAGCCCATCCCCATTGGCCCATTGACATTGCTCGATATTAACATTACATTTTAAAAATGATTTATAGGAAAAACTTTGTTTTAGGGATTGTTTATTTAGCTTTGAAAATCTCTTTCTGTAAAAATGTAGCGACGCCATCCAAGACTCCAAGTCCAAGAGACATTTTTTTATGTGTGGATTAAATCTTATTGAAATCATTGCTTTTAAACTGGCTGTTCATATTCATTTTCTTTTTTCAATGTCAATGTCCTAGTTTTAAGTAAATCTTAAGAATATCCTAGCTAAGACTACCCGACTGCTAAGACTACCCTAAAGCTAAGATTTTCCTACTGCTAAGACTACCCTACTGCTAAATTTCCCTTCTGCTAAGTAAAACCACCCTACTGCTAAAATTTCTCTTCTGCTAAAGTTAAAGACTAAGAGTTTACTAAGACTAACGTACTGCTAACCATTGATTATTTTCCCTTCCCCAGATGAAGACTTGGAAAGATTTATAGAAGAAATTGTCCATGCCGCCAACAGAGGAGTCTCGGCTATTAAGAATGTATCACAATCGGAACCTAACTGGAGTTTTGGTCAAGCACTTTTCTTTGCCAGCACAGTGGTCACAACTATTGGTAGGTCAAGACTACTTATATTGGTAAATTTTTAGAAAGATATCCGCGTCTTTTACCATGGCCGCCATCTTGGTTGCCCCGACCCGCGAACTTTTACGTGTTCACGGGTCGGGACAACCAAGATGACGGCCGTGGAAAAATAAAATAACTCATGTGTTTTGCTAAAATTACGAATAAAAAGTTTTTAAAAATGAAAAAATGATCTAAATCTATCCCTCACCCTAACCTGAACCCTAAATTCCTCCCTAACAGGGTTTTGACCCTCTCCCTAACAGGGTTTTGACCCTCTCCCTAACAGAGTTTTGACCCTCTTCCTAACAGGGTTTTGACCCTCTCCCTAACAGGGTTTTGACCCTCTCCCTAACAGGGTTTTGACCCTCTCCCTAACAGGGTTTTGACCCTCTCCCTAACAGGGTTTTGACCCTATCGGAACCAGCGTTTTGACACTCTCGCCTTAGCCTAACGTGGCGCTGGGTTTTTACCCTGAAAAGTAGGAAAGTTTAAAAAAAACAAAGAAAAGTGGCCAAAATTAATTATAAAATAAAGAAGTAATGAAAACCCAACTTACATTTTCATGGAATACACACTTTATTTCAGGTTCCAACGAAAAGAATATCCAAAAATTAATGAAACAGGAATAAAACATGTGTGGTCATCATGGCAGACGACATAAAGTACTAAATCATACAACCAATCAAATTTTATCATTATATTTAATCAACCAATAAAAATTTAATTAAAAAACATGCCATCGTAATTTAAGGAAAATATAACTCTAATAAAAAAAATAAGGGGAGTGAATCCACACAAATGACGTCACGGCTACGCTTGTAAAAATCAGCCCTTATATTATTAATTATATATATATTTAAAATGATTTTACTATCTATCTAACCCAGGGGTGGGCAAACTTTTTATGCGGAGGGCCACATTGACAATTGTAAAGCTATTTGGGGGGGGGGGGGGGGGGCGCATGTATATTATGTTCAATTTTTACATGTCGATAAACATTTCTCTATATAAAAATCGGTAAATTCGCATTTTAGCATTACATGACAAAAGTCAAGGACTGTTTAAAAAAATAGAAAGTTAGAAAGAAAGTTGATCAAAAAATGTTAAAACAATCATAACGGTATATGAAATTCTGTAAAATTCAACAAAATAACTTAAAAAGCCAGAAATTTTTTTAATTTCTAAATGCCTTCGAGGGCCGCATAATATCAGCTGCCGGGCCGCATGCGGCCCGCGGGCCGTAGTTTGCCCACCCCTGATCTAACCTAACATTGGGGACGTTTTAGCCGCAACTGTAGAGAAAATTTTACAAAGACAATAGCGTTTAGACCCCTTGCCTTTACTGCCTTTTTAGTTGTAGAATGCTTTCTGCTTCACATTCAATATCATTCATCATTCACATCTTGATGTGAATTTGACTAATTTGTGAAATTTTAGCGTTTTTACCATTAATTTATATTTAATTGTATTAATAATTAAATCATTCTCCTTCAATTTAAATGTCATTGTCAGGTGGCTTTTAAAAAATAAAAATTGAAAAGTAGACGTGAAGAGTAAAAAAAAAATCCCCCCTACAAAATTAAGTCAATGTTGAAGAAGAAAAAAAATATTTTAAAAAGTTGACTATAAGACTTATAAGTCATTGATAATTCTTGACCTCATTTTCCCCAAACTGTAGTAGCACATATAAGTTTGATTGCTTGGTCATGGTCATTTAAGGCAGACCTGGTTACTTGTACTCTTACAATTTTGGCGTATAATGTATGATTTTTTAGATGTCTTTTACCATTGTATGCGAAGACCTGTCAGAACTATGACTTTACAAGATCGGGATAATAAATATATTCCAGTGATTTTTACAATAAAATAAATAAAACAAGTTTTCTGTTGTTAGTTTTAGCTCCTATATACATGGCTGTGAATTGACAGAGAAATACAATAGGCTGGGGACCATCTATAATTATATTAGGAGGAGAGGAGTGGTGTTGATTTGGAAGTGAACGGATGTGCAAGGGAGGGTTAAGGAAGGGTCTAAATATTTTTAAAGGCTATAATATATAATATAGCATCACTACTTTTGGTAATAAACTTCATATTTTTGCTATGTTTTGACACAATACACTCGCTAAGTACAGGAACAGTAATATGAAGCGTATTGGTCATAGTCCTTGTGACAATTGTAGTAAAGATTCTTTTGTTTGCTTCGGTGCTGTATAACAAAATTATTTCATTCTTTGGCTGAACGGTGGCATTTGCAAAAATGGAGAAATCTAAGGATTTAAACAAAAATTCATTCTCAACTGCATCACTCATTAGCATTAGCTTTTTACATAGTTTATAAGGTGTAATAATATTAAGTGGAATTCGAAATCTATTTTTAGAAGTCACTAAGCAGCTGTAAAATACACCAGCCCTCCTCTACCTGTGTCCCATTACAGCTTGCTGTAGTTATTAGACTACAATAGTACACCAGCCCTCCTCTTCCCATGTCCCAATGCAGCTTGCTGTAGTTAATGGACTATGATGTAGTTATTAGACTACAATAGTACACCAGCCCTCCTCTTCCCATGTCCCAATGTAGTTATTAGAATACAATATGTTAACAGAAAATAAAATCAAGCTCCTAGGCTAAATGCATAGGTAGGCAATTCACGACCTGCCACATTAAATATTGTGGCTCGCTGGATTTATCACACAAGGAACTTATTTTATCATTCTATTAGTCGATTATTTTATTTTTGGCACATTTGCACAGCCAATAGCATTTTTCTTTCATTGAAGTGGAGCGATGAAAATCATGGCCTGCCCAGGCGGCACTAACCCTAGATACACCACTGTTGGCAATAATCATTTTATAATAAAAATACATAATTCTCCATGTAACAATATCACAAATGCTACCAGATGGCGCTGATTTCACTCAATCCAATTCCAGACAAATGCACTAAATGAGATTATTTAAAATACTGCTAGTGCCTTTGGTGTGTAATATTTTTCTGTTTTTTTTACGGAAATAGTTGGTAAAATATATCTCGTTTATAAAAGGGGGTGGGACATTAGGTATATTAATATATATCCGTTACAGTAATATAGTTCAGGGACATGAAAAAAATGTGCGTTTGTGAACCTGGTGGGTGGCAGCACTAATTGGGATTCTTATACAGGGCCTCACTTGAATGCATGTTTTGTCAATTAACTTTAGTAGATGGGAAGTTCACACTTTGTGGCCACCATTGTTGGGCGGCTGTAGCTAGTATTTATTATATAATGTTTAATTAAAATGAATTAACATCTACAGTTATTTAATTTTATATAAATGTAGTTGCAGTAGAAATTGGCATTCACTAAATTATTTTACCTTTCAATTCACTATCACATATGGCTTGTGTTGAGTAGGTTGTTTTTTTTAATGTAAAAAAAAAATTACACTAAAAAATATTTTTAAAATGTGCAAATGCAGAATTACTGCCCCTTAATTGATTAATTGGAATGTTAATTTAATAAATTCTAAATGTAATGAAACCTTTTCTTGCCATTTTTATTAGGATATGGACGTGTCACGCCGCTGTCAGATGCTGGTAAAGCTTTCTGTATATTGTTTGCCATCCTGGGGATTCCGCTGACCTTGGTTCTGTTTACTGCTTGTGTGGAGCGATTGATGATCCCTACTAGGAATTTACTGTACTGGCTTTATGGGAAGCTAGGTCATCTTTACAAAGTAAGACTGGACTTAAAGCATACATACAAGTTTTAGAAATTTGTAGCTATTCCACTGCAGTCACAGTAACCCACATTGGTTACTTCAGGGGTCCTTAATCTAAATCAAATTGAATGCCCCAGTGATCTTAATAATATTTAGCCATATTTACATTTGTTCACACAAGTGATAGAGATGTTTTTAGGATAACTGATGTCTTATTGGGTGATTGTTACATGCAGTTGAGAGACATTTTATAAAATGTCTTGATTGTTACATGCAGTTGAGAGACATTTTTTAAGATGTCTTGATTGTTACATGCAGTTGAGAGACATTTTTTAAGATGTCTTGATTGTTACATGCAGTTGAGAGACATTTTTTAAGATGTCTTGATTGTTTCATGTAGCTTAGAGAGACATTTTTTAAGATGTCTTGATTGTTTCATGCAGCTTAGAGACATTTTTTAAGATGTCTTGATTGTTTCATGCAGCTTAGAGACATTTTTTAGGATAGCTGATGTCTTAGTTGGTGATTGCTACATGTAGCTGTCTTCCTGGCTCATTTTCCCTGTCTCATTTAAATTACTTACATTTTTGTTTCAGGTGTTCCACATACAAGTTCTACACCTGTGCATCATACTAGGAATACATATTATATTTTTCATGCTGGTACCTGCTGGTATTTACACAGTCTTAGAGCCCAACTGGAATTACCTGGATGCTTTCTACTACTGCTTTATCTCTTTGTCCACTATAGGTCTGGGGGACTACATTCCTGGTTAGTAACAAAAAATTAGTAACATTAGAAATTTGCATACACTACAGGTCTAGTGGACTACATTTCTGGTTAGTTACATTAGAAATTTGCACACACTACAGGTCTAGTGGACTACATTCCTGGTTAGTTACTACATGAGTTTAAACAAGAGAGATGCTCAATGTGATTTATATTGAAAGTTTGCAATCAACTTGCATAATTCAAATGAGTCATTATTAAGGGTTAGTGCATGAATCATGAAGCAAAAACTTCCCATAAAATTAACTGAAACATTAACTCACCTGATAAATCACCATAAAATAACTGATCAGTCCTTGGTGTCCCAATCCAGCATTTTCTAATCCATTTGTAAAGACGCATTAAGTTTGAGCTCACTGATTTAGATGTTTAAAAAAAAATGGAAACTTAATGTAAGTTAAAAACAAGTGTATTTTTATTGATCTCTATATTTTGTTTGTCCAATCTGCAGGAGACAACTCTGACCAACCACACAGAGCATTATACAAAGTAGCAACTACTTGTGAGTCATGTTAATATTTTTTTTTAATTTAACCATGTCATATAATTTGAAATACACTTGTCTTCACCACCTCAAAAGTCAATAAACATGTTATCAAAGGTAAGCATTTTCAATACGAAGTTGCTACTCACACCCGGGTACCAGAAGTGAGAGGTTCGGATTAAAAAACTATTTAAAATATTATTGTTGAGTTTGTAAGACAAAATGAGGTATCAAATGAAAGATAATTGAATGGACTATATGTTTGTAAACTTAACACAAATGACATCCGAATAGCATTAAGCCTAATGGGACCCGGGTCCGAATGACATCATTGCTTTTATTTTAATCCATTTGAAATGTTTCCAATAAAGAAAGTCTGTACTGATTTTGCAACCTAGAGGGGGGCCCTCTCAGGCATCAGACAGTGGTAAAAAGAATTTGAGAAAATTAATCACCAAAATGTCCCTGATAAAAGCATGTTTACAACACAGACAGAAACGTAAATAGGAAGCAAATTCATTGAAATAGATTGATTTCCCCCTAAACATTAAATCATTCACATTTTCAATGACGATTTTGCTTACCAGCCGATATTGGCCGTGACACCTCAGAAAGGGGGATGATCAGCTGTTATGACAGTTATAGGGTTAAAAATATGAAATCGTTGTTTTATTTAGTTTGACACCCTTTATTCAAACACACACAAATATGTAAGGAACATTTTGTGTGTGAATTTATCTATGTAGGAATTTTCTGTGTGGGGAGTAATCCATTTGTGGGGTTTTATGACTGCAATCTTTCAGAGAGGAATAGTTGTGCACCAAAAATTTGTGTGGGGGATTTTCCGTTTACCACAGCCCCTTATTACATGGTACATGATTTACAATGAATGGTATTGACTTGGTGAAATGATTGTTTCCCTTTTTTCCCTGCTCCAGTCTATCTATTAATGGGCATCACAATGTTGCTGCTTCTCATCACTGTGTTTTATGACATCCCTGAGCTAAACCTTGGCTACCACTTCTACCTGAAGAATGATGAGAACAACAGGAATGATGAAGAGACCAGACTTAAGCCAGCTGACAAAGGCAACAGCAGCAAATACACCAAACAGGTAGACCATATTTCTATAGACTTTTCAAGTTTGGAATAAATAAAGCTCATTCCTGCTATTGGTGCTTATTTAGTTATATTTTGAAACTGAAACTAACTTAAAAATATTTTAAAATTCTTATGATAAATGTATTTAGACATTTAACTTAAGATTTTGTAACTTTGGATTTCTTAGATTGATGATACTCAAAGCATTCGATCTGGGGAATTCCAAAGCTACCAACAGGATGTGCACACACCAGTGACGGAAGAAGAGGGTCAGCTGCAGCATTAATGAGACATGCTTGATGATTGTACTAGTCAGGAAATGAAGGCAGGCCAGACTCACAATGCACTAATACTTCATCCAAATTAGAAAAATTCTTGTATTTTCTTGGTAGAAGTAATGTCAGATTTTTAGACATTATTTCTCAGGATATATTTAGGCTTATTAGAATTTTAAGAGGGACGTACCTATTTTGTACTTAAATTTAAATTAAAAAATGTAAGAGATCTCTCTCACAAGTGTGGCCATTACTGTACACATTTATGATAAGATTTTTTTTTTAATGTAGTGAATGAGTCTTTTTTAAAAAAAATATTAATTAAAAACATCCCAACGTTGTTACCACAAATCATAAATTTTTGAATTGTTACATTTTGAAGTCTTAAATATTTATAAAGGACATTTTCTGGCAAAAAGAGTGTTTAAATAGTAGAAATCTCTATGAACATGAATGAAAAATAATAAATATATTGACCTAAATGGGTTATCTAATGTTATTTACACCACTTATTTTCATGAGTCCTGGACATTTCTTGTGTGTATAACACTTAAAGAGCAGGGTCAGTTATTTTAAGAAATTAATTTTGTATTTTATGAAATTTGAAAAGCACATTTTCCACAAATAGGCTTATAAATGACCTCATTATTTAATAAACGAAGTGGCTATTCGCTCTCGGGTACCAGAAGTGAGAGGTTTAAAAAACTATTTAAAATATTATTGTTGTGTTTGTAAGACGAAATGAGGTATCAAATAAAAGATAAATGAATGGACTATTCATTTATAAACTTAATTCTTCAGTTTAACTAAAATAAACTACCACAAATGACATCCGAATAGCATTTAGTCAAAATGGACCCGAACACGCAGCACCGCCATTCGCACCCGGGTCCCAAATGTATTGTCCATTCAATTATCTTTTATTTGATACCTCATTTTCTCTTGCAAACTCAACAATAATATTTGAAAGAAATTTTTTTTTAATCCCAACCTCTCACTTTTGGTACCCGGGTGCGAATAGTCGCAGCCTTTAATAAAAGCATTTCTAATAATAAAAATAAAACTCAAAACAATGAATTACAGCATTACAGATAATCTAATGGTGTGCATTTATTTGATATTTTTAGTATGATTTAATTCTAAACTATTTTATACTTTGAATGCTGCCAGAAGTCCCTTACGACAAAATAGGACTTTTTTTAAAGTTATAAATAAGATCCAGTAATAATACCCCCAAAAAATAAATCTAATATTTGGATCTTACATTGATTTAAAACTAAATGCGATATTTTGAATACTTTCAGCGGTTTTTCTTGTAATCATTTTTACCTTGACCTTGAAATGTTAGGTGTGCCATGGGTATTTTTTACACAGGTCATTCATTTAATTTTAATACTTACAGGCTATAATACTAATAGTGGTTGTGGCCCCTTCTTCTATAATTATAATTTGATTTATTCCTCTATCTATTCTATGTAGCCCATTAGAAAGTAGTTTAGTGATTTTCTCTTAAATTCCATCAGAGATTCATCATTAAGAAATATTTAGGTTATAATTTATGATGATCACTAGGAATCCATCTAACTCAAGCATGCAAGCATTGAAAGAAAAGATAGAAAATAGCTTTCTATGCCAGTCAATGATGGTTTCATAGGAATCCATTTAACTCAAGCATACAAGCATTTAAAGAAAATATAGAAAATAGCTTTCTATGCCAGTCAATAATGGTTTCAAAATGAATTTATTTTTTAAATAAATTTCTTTCTTAAGATAAAGAAATGAATAAGTCAATTGAGAAGGGTAGTAATTCTTTTTTTCTCTCCTTTTCTTGCTGTGAACAAATATTTAATAATGCTGGGAGACTCAATTTAGTTTTGTTGACATTTGTGTCATTTCTTTGTTACATATTTTCACCTTTACTGTTTCTTACCTTGATATTACTGTGAAAATGAAATATGATAAAAAAAATTGAGCTTTTGTTACAATAAATATTTCTATGGAAATGAGTTCAGCCCAGTTGCCCTCTCGTGATCACAATCAAACGTGAATCTTTGCCACTGTCTTTGACTTCTGCAGAACTTCTTTTTGTAAATGTAAGCCAAAATAATTGACATCCACTTTTTGTTAAGCCTGTAAATGCTGCAGGAGGTGTTGACATATGTTTAAAGCTTAATATTTTAAGACATTTAATTTACAGCCCCATTATTATTATTATTATTATTATGGGTAGTTTTCTATAGCGTGGTAACCCAGCCTAGGGCTGGGCTCACCACGCTGTACATGCAAATTAAAATGAACTTAAAAAATATAAATTAAAAATCAACCATTCCATAACAATTTACATGTGAAGCCATGGACGGCACTCAGCAGCATCGTTTAACTTTCAGAGGGGGAATCAGTCAGGATAGTAAAGTTTAAAGAGGTGTGTTTTGAGTGCAGTTTTGAAGGGATGTGATTTTTGATATATTTCTGATGTGTAGTGGAAGAGAATTCCATTGTTTGGGGGCACAGTAAGAGAAAGATCTTTCACCATATGTTTTTGTGCGAGTCTTAGGGACAGAAAGAATACGATCGTCTGCGGAGGAGCGAAGCTGTCGAAGGGGTGAATAGACAGAGAGAATTTCGGTTAGATATGAAGGGCAGGAATTCGAGAAAAAGTGGTGGCACAGAACAGAGAGTTTATAATCAATCCGTGCTTGTACAGGGAGCCAATAAAGTGAATGAAGTAGTGGTGTGACCTGATCACGTTTTTTTTGCCTTTAAAACTAGCCTAGCAGCTGAGTTTTGAACCTTTTGTAATCTTTCTAAGAAGTGTTTTGGTGAGCCTGACAGAAGAGAGTTGCAGTAGTCAAGACGAGAGAGAACAAGAGCACAGACTGTGAGGTAGTGGCGGATGGAGCTGATCTGACGGATAGCAGTGTATGCAGAGCGACAAATGTGAGATATATGTTTATCTAGAGACATGTTGTTAGACAGAATATAACCAAGATTCCTAGTTGAGTATGTAAACTGTATGTCTGAGTTACCTACTTGAAATGAGGTGGGGAGAGCTGAGTTAGAGGATGATTTGTGATCATGAATAAGAAGTGCTTCCGTTTTGTCATCGTTAAGTTTCAACTTGCTGAGTGTCATCCATGACTTGACATCACCAATACACTCCTGCAAAGTCCGGACAGCTGAATCTACAAGAGAGGGATGGGTATGCTTGTATAGTTGCGTATCATCCGCGAAAGACTGGCTCCCCACAGCATGCCTCTCGAGCAAGAGGAGCAGTGGCCTGGTATACATTGTAAATAGAACCGGGCCCAAAACGGACCCCTGTGGCACTCCATACACCAAGTCAGCACTGCTGGAGATACAGCCATCGACAGCGACTGCCTGCGTTCTATCGGAGAGGAACGACCTAAACCAAGACAAAACAGAACCAGAAATGCCAAAGTAATTTTCAAGCGTTTTGTAAAGGGTTTCCTGGTCGACAGTGTCAAAGGCCGCACTGAGGTCCAAGAGGATCAGGAGGGAGACATCACCACTGTCCATGCCCCATTCATGAATCATTCTCAATATGTCAATGAATTAAAAAAAAAAAAAAAAAGAGGTAACTGGCATTATTAAGGACCAAACATTGTATCGGCTGTGGCCAAAAGAGCTCAGCACACCCCCTCCCCAAATCTGTTGTATACCTCTGGTTTCCTATGTTAAATATGTACATTCATAACATTGCAGGTATGTTATATTATATAATTACTTTTTCTGGATTTTACAATATTTTGAAGACCTCTACATTTTTGTCACATACACTTTTGTTATGGTGTACTGCTCTTTAATATGTTAATTAAAGACTAGATGACATTCTTTAAATAACCAAGATCTATACTATAAATATGATCTTAATTAATATTATACTGGTTTAGAAAATTTACCTCGGGACAAAGAAAGGAAAATAATTTTTTCATTGGAAAATGAAATATTTTTGTTTAGCTGTTGTGTTAACTGTGCTAAATTTAAATACTGGTCAAAGATGTACAAAGATATCAAAGAGAAATAAAGATTGGCACAAACTCCAAATAAATTCAGGGATAGAGCTGGAAACATTTAAACCAAATTTTTTAACAATTTTAATTTTGTCAGTACATGGGGGCTAGACTTCTGAAATTATTTCTATGAAATCTGATATTTTTCCCATATACATTCATGACAAAGGCTAAATCTTTCTGTTTTTGACAATTTAAACCAAAATTTACCTAACCACTTTCTGTCTACACGAACTTTAATTATCTTCAGCGATTACCTACTTTTACAATATTGAACTATTTTGATACGTTTTTTTTAATGAGGTTGTTGAGTTTAAACTCTTAAAATATATTATTCATCAATCTTATTTGATTTCATCACATGTAAAGTATACATTTTGTTTTATTGTCAAACCGACGTTAGTGGTTTCTGTGCTATCAAAATGTATAAATGTTATATCTGTTGTTCGGTTCCATGTAAACAGGTACAGAGAAACAGCCTAAGATGGTTGAAATAAGATATGTGCTGTGTTACATGTTGTCCGGCTGAGACCATGAGCATAGCACATGCATTCTCCAAAAACATGTCTGTTTTCTTAAGTTTTCAAGTAGACCTAGTGATTTGGTTGATGTTGTACTTTTTATTCTTTCATTGGTGTCTCATCAATGGCTGTGCAATAAATTCAAATATTGTTTCATTAATGCATCCACCAAAGATGCTTGTTTTTGTTTTACTATATTATCTACTGATGATACCCTAGAAGGCAATTTTAACCAAACTTTTTCTTTTTGGCATACCTGTATTTTTAAAAATTAAATTTTGGAAATTTTTAAGATGCCTAGTTACTGACAAGACCCTTTTCAAGATATTTGATACATTTTAAACTTTTAATATAAAACCTTTTCAAGTATAATTACCGAGATTTACCTATATGGTGTCTTTTCAAATATCTTTACCCAGAATAACCCATACAGTCACTTTTTCAGTATCTTTACCCAGAATAACCCATACAGTCACTTTTTCAGTATCTTTACTCAGAATAACCCATACAGTCACTTTTTCAGTATCTTTACCCAGAATAACCTATACAGTCACTTTTTCAGAATCTTTACTTTCCCCAGATGTACTTATAACAGTGTCTATTCAAGTATCTTTACCCATACCTTGTCTTATATGGGTAAATATACTTAAAAAGACAGTGGGTAAAGATACTTGAAAAGACACTGACTGAGTAAGCATATTTAAAAAGACACTTTAGGGGTAAAAATACTTGAAAAGACAATACATGGGTAAAGATACTTGAAAAGACACTGGGGTCTTCTCAAGTATCTTTACCCAGGCGTAGCCATACAATGTCTTTCAACTTCTGCAATATCAAAAATAAATCGGCTTAAGCAGATGTTGGTTTAAAAAATTGAGATCTTCCAGCTCTTAGAGGCTGTTACATCCATACAAGAAAGTATAAGTCTTTCTGCAACAGTGTAGTTTTAAACAATCAAACATTTACTCTTACTGCATTATGTAAAAAGCAACACTACTAAAGTTTTATCTGTCAGAATATCATCATAGGTGAATGTGACGAGCTGGACCCCGGCATCATTAATTTTCCTGGTGACGGTGCATTTGCAGGATAACTAAAGAGACCACACATGGCATCTTGAAGGGCTCTATGGCACGCTAAAGCTTCACGGAAGCCACCAGCTCTCTCGGCATCTGAGGCGGTTCTGATGTTGTTCAGGTACCTGTGGATGGAATGTAAAACAATTATGGCCACTTTTAACATATAAAGGTGGAATATATGACTTGAAACTGAAATTGTAAATCCCAGAACTTTGTTCTAATGACTTGTGTGAAAATGT
Source organism: Omphiscola glabra (assembly GCA_964017045.1). NCBI lineage: Eukaryota > Metazoa > Mollusca > Gastropoda > Lymnaeidae > Omphiscola > Omphiscola glabra. Next base: position 50,310,737 of record OZ024797.1, on the reverse strand, counting down.
GTGCTAATGTTGAGTACATATGGATGATATGATGATTTATAACAATGAGAAGAAGCACCCACCCATCAGTGTATAGTTCATCCATAGTGGGTGGCTCAGGTCCCACCCATTCCATAATGAGAGGACAGAATCTGTAGAGTTGACCTTGGTCCAGCTTGGCAAGAGGAACAATTTCATTTTGGTGACCCTGTTTAGACAATAAAAATGCATATATAAACTTTAAAAAAACTATTAAAATAAAAAAGGGCAAGGCCCAGATATTTTTTAGCCTATGCCACAGACAGGACGACAGGCGATGATGAGAAAAAGCTGTTAGCCTGAACTAAAAGGACACTCACAATTTTGATCCCAGTAGAGAAAGCTGTGGCGGCTGCCCTTTTAGCTTCCACTTCTTCATGCTGACTTGCTTCCTTGTGTGAGTTGATGATGTCATAAGCTGATCTATCTTGATACATCTGGGAAGAAACAACAACACTTTTACGAAAATGAGTTTAAAGCTCCTGAAATATTACATTAGGAAATGGCGTAAGCGGGCCGTCGAGCTTAACACTCTTTATGCCCTCCCTGGCGCCGGGTTTCCTTGACTCCGAACTGTGCGGGGGCACGCCAGAGACCTCCCCAGACGTGGACCGTCCCCACCAGTCAACAACCGCTCGATCGGGTTTGCCGACGGAGACCCCGCCCGGAGACGTCTGGTCGACCGAAAACGTTTTGTTTAAAACGTCCGCAGTCCACTCTCCTAGGGGGCAGGACGGTAAATTAACGTCCCAATATCTCCCCCCACCCGTCCCGGGGAAGCATCGGACGCCCTCTAAGAGGGATCCTACAGTGGGTTTCCACCTCGCAACTAATTCGCGAAATAGCTGGGACGAAACGGTTGCCTGGGAGCAGCTTTCTCAGGGCTACGTATTGAGAATCATCGGCCAGAGACTTCCACCACAGCCTCTCACCTCATAAAGCTACTCGAATATCACATTAGGAAATGGCGTCAGCGGGCCGTCGAGCTTACGCTCCTTATGCCCTCCCCGGCGCCCACCCGCACCTGCCGGCCGCCTCGGCGGCAGGCCGTGCGGAAGGGCGCCAGAGACCTCCCCGGGCGTGGAGCGTCCCAGCCCGCAACCGCTCGATCGGGTTCGCCGACGGAGACCCTCCCCGACCGGAGACATCTGGTCGACCAAAGACGCTGTGTTTCAACCGTCCGTAGTCCACTCTCCCAGGGGCCGGGATGGTAAATTAACGTCCTAATATCTCCCCCCACCCGTCCCGGGGAAGCATCGGACGCCCTCTAAGAGGGATTCTACAGTGGGTTTCCACCTCGCGACTAGTTCGCGAAATAGCTGGGACGAAACGGTTGCCTAGGAGCAGCTTTCTCAGGGCTGCATATTTAGAATCACCGGCTATAGGCTTCCACCACAGCCTATAGTCTCATATCCCTTAACGGCAACTTGTAATCATGATCCCTACCCTGTGTTTGCCTTTTCTTCCCCCTGTGAAGCATCACAGGTGGCAGCCCTGTAGGAGCTGTTTATTACAGCAACTACCATGCATGGCCGTGTCTGCCACGCGGGACACGCAATGGTTGTAATGTGCCCCGGGTTAACGCCGAGGGGGTCGGTGGCCAGCGCTTCCAAATCGGCAAGTCACTACAGACTTGTCAACCGGAATCCCGGGGGATCATAAAGCTACTGATTAGTTCTATTCTATAATGTAATCTATAAAATTACAAAAGAGCTCTTTAATTTTTATAAAAGAAAATACTATGGAGGAAAAAAATGTGGGTGGGGGGTTGTTGATCAATGTTAATGAATAATATGATTATGTGTCTTATTTAAAGGTGCAATATATGAAATGTTGATACTTTTTTTCATGTTATCTGCCCTAAAATCAAACCAAAGAAAATAGAGAAAAAAATAAATGTGAGGCACTTGATTGTAAACAAATTTGACTGTTATCCAGTTGTAGGTGAGCAGATATAGAAGAACTAACATGAAGGAATCCCCAACATAAATATGGCAGTGGTTAAAGACATGTGATGTGTCTAATCAATCCATGCGGTGTGTCTATATAATCCATGCGATGTGTCTGATCACTCCATGCATGTGTCTGATCACTCCATGTGATTTGTTCATTGCCATTCTAAAGTAAAGTTGCACTGCTAACAGATCAGGTTGTCTGAGGCTGTGTCGTTTTCGATTTCCAAAGAGCCTGAACCTCTTTATGACAGGCCATTCCCCAAAAGACAAAACCAATGCATTTTTACACTAAACCTCCCACTTGTATTTCATGCAAATATCTGAAGCTGAATTCACCTCACAAGCACAGCCAGATGTCTGCACCAGATGTGTTTATTATTTGTGTTCTGTCTGCAACTCTGCATTTTAATAATTTCAATCATCTGAGATTAGGGAACGCATGTCATATTCTTGCTATTTATTGATGCATTGATGTACAACACTTCCCAATACAGCATCTCCACAGATGCAGAATTATAGTGCTTAATATAAGCAATACTCATTAACTTCCATTTTGACATCATGGAGAAGAGCCACCAATGGCTACGCCAATTTAATCTCTTTCATGAGTGAAATAAATTTCAGTACCCGTAACCTTAAACATGTAAATATATCTACTACTATCAAATGAAAACAACATATTTCAATTCTTTTAAAGGGTATGATTAAAAATGAAAAATTATAATATTTTTTTGCAGGAAAGAACAGTATGGAAGTCAAGCATCAAAGTGAAATTTTTTACATGCATTACATGGGAAACAAAAAGCCACACTTTATGATATCCTTCAAGGTGCCTCTCAAACTTGGTTCCACAAAATGTTTCTTATCCCGTTCAAATTTGTATTCTCGTCAGTGGCGTAGCTAAGGTTAGTGCCAACCGGGGCAGGATTTTTCCATGTAAAAAAATTCTGAACTTGGCCGAAAATGCCACCCTTGATAACAAAAAAGTGTCATCAGGGGCGGAACTGCCCCTTTGTCTCCCCCCACTGATTCTGGTGCTCCTTGCATTTTTTTACCATGAGCACACGAAAAACATAAAAGAAATCTGCATTAAACCAACTGAGAAATCAATACGGAGATACCAGTTTCAGTGTTTTTATTTGTGCTGTTTAAAGTAATAATGATGTCGACTCCAACAATAATAAAATGTTTTAGAAAGACATAAGTGTCTCCACCAGTTGGTGATACTCAACCATGGATGCGTGGTTTGATTAAAAAACTTAAATGTAATAGTCTTGTTGGTTGGTGATATTCAACCATGGATGCGTGGTTTGATTAAAAAACTTAAATGTAAATAGTCTTGTTGGTCGCAAAAAAAATAAAAACAGTGATTGTGCAAATGCAATGCAAAACACATGAAGCATGAGATCAAAACACAAACCAAATAGACCCTAACAAAACAAATAATGGCTTTTATATGTGATTCAGACTGATCATTTTAGACACCCGTGGTCGGCAAACTCATTAGTCAAAACAGCGAAACATCAAGAACAGGAGGATAAAAAAATTTTGAGAGCCTAATTTCTTTCAAGAACATGTCAAGTACCAAGTTTTTCGTAGTCAAAACGGATTTGTGGCCGACTGGCCAAGCCACACTCGGGTCGCATATGAACAGAGGTAGGCATATGAGATTTGTAGGTATTATAACACAGGTATTCATATGAACACTTGTAGGCCTAGTTTACTTAAGCCCCTAACAAATAACAAAATCTGATAGGTGGGATTTAAATATTTAGATGTGCGTCTGTTACATAATGCTAGCGACTATAGTAGCTGGTTTTTGTTACTCACCAAAGCATCAATTAATGCCTCTTTGTGTTTCCTTTTAGCAGCCTTCTCTCTCTTTTCATCTTCTATGGTCATCATTCTTCTCATGGTGCTCTCCTGTTGTTCCTGTTCAATCAGGGCATCTAGCAATTCTTCATCCCTGCTCTAAAATAAAATAAATGCTTTAAGTAGATCATGTCAAAATTTTAAAATAAATTGTTTTTACTAGTTTTCTTCTGACAAGTTAACATTGTAAACTACGACTGTGCAAAAGTGACAAACACTATGTATTCTACATAATATTTAAAAATCGGCAATGAAATATTTGTTCCAATGTTAAATTTACCATTTTCGACTGATTCTTTCTTATATGATTTTTGTTCTCTTTCTTATACTGATCTATCATTTTCTTTGTTGCGTCCACCTCAATCTGGTTGCTCAAGTTGAAAACTAGAACAAATATAGAAATTCATTATTATTACATAATACCAGCGGGAAACATAAAAATCAGAATCGGACAATTTGACTTTTCACTAAACTAATTCGTATTAAAAAAATACAAAATATATTGATTTTTATCTAGCGCTGTTACACAAACAGACAGCCATAATATTATAAGTTTCTTGACTTTGTAAACTTATATTTACATTTTGTGCCTGATATTTCACTGAAAATAAAATAATTTAAAAAAAAGTACATTTGCATAATTTTAATAAAGGGCTTAAAATTATTTGTTTGCTAGATTTGAGACAAATACTTCAATTAAAAGATAAAAATTTAAAGATAAATTAAAAGATCAAAAAATCCTTCTTTGATAAGTACTGATGAAGGCAAGTGCCGAAACGTTTAATTATTTGTAATGTAAAATTATTATTAAAGCTCAATGTATATTGTTATATCGACACAGATTGTTCATGTCTATTTAATCTTCTTTGATAAGTGAATACTTTTTGATCTGTGCCCAGTTTTAAAAATAACTAAGTTAGTTCCCTTTTCTTTGTGCATTGGGGTTTCAATTTTCCTTTACATCCATACCGGTGTCTAGCTTAAATCAAATCATTTACATCCATACGGGTGTCTAGCTTAAATCAAATTATTAATCATTTTGTGTCTAGTTTAAATCAAAACAATAATTTTCAATATAAAATTACAAAAGTAACAAAAACTCACCTATTGTTTCAATCATCTCCAAATAATCATTATAATCTTTTAAACTTGAAAAATCTTCTTCCTTCTTGTTGAAACTGGAATGACAAGAAAGTCAACATTGATGGACATGTATTTTAATTTTTTTTTCTTTAAACAGTTTACAGTAATATTCTAAAACTTAAAAAAAACAACTATGATCTCAGAAATCTGGCACCAAACAAATCAATATTCAGTTTATTTAGATACGGATCCAGAAATTAAATGACAAGGGAATGATCAGTGTCTAAATCAGGCATCATGTTTGTCATTCACCTCCAATAATATTACAAGTTACAACAAAATGACAAAACAAACATTTTTCATTTTAACTGAAACAACAAATTTAAATCTTAACACTGACACATTTAAGACAATTGTATTTACGCTTATAATAATAAGAATGTAGATCACATACTCTCTAAGCACTCTTTTCCTAATATCAATTTCTTTTTCCACAAGAGCATCTTCAAAGATCTGAAGTCTAAAATTTGACCTTCTCAGGGCTGTGCCACAATCAGGACATGCTCCAGACCCCTTTACAAAAAGAAGCTCCACACAACTCTCGCATCTGAAAACATTATTTGATAATAAACATGTGATTGTAAAATCAAACAACTGTGCTTTGATCATAATTCAGTAAATAAGAATTAAGATAAATTAACAGATGACATTTTGAGAATGACAAGAGATTAGTATTAATAAAAGATCAACCATGAATTTTGAAGCTTGTTAACAAGCTATAATTTCAATCATAGCTTTAAATATGTTGATATTTAACTATTAACATCATTACATTACATTGCTCTTATATAGCACTGTACTCCAGCCTAAATGTTTTTTTACCCATTTAAAAATCTTTTTATTTGGGTTGCAGATCACTTTGTTTCTCTATATAGGGTTGAGACACAAGCAGTGGCATATAGGATACGAGCCACCCTGGTGCAGGTCAAGAATTTCCCTTCTCTCAATACTCTCATTAAAAAACTCTGCAATTGGCCGAAAATGCTGCCCTTTCACATAAAGAAAATTTTGTCACACTGGGCGGACTTCCCCCTCCACATCCCCCTTCCTATGCTACTGAACACAAGAAAGATTTTGAAACTAGAATAGATAGTACTACAAATACATGGTTATTCGATTATTATAGTCATACTCCTAGCCATACTCATAGTAGCCATAATCATACTAACTAGCCTACACTCTGACTCTTGTCATTGATAGTAAAGAAGTTTTAGTTGAAGTAGTGTAGTTCTAGTTCTATTCCTACTTTTGTCATTATAGACATTTATCATTTTTAAATATAATATTCTTGTCTGCATATGCTATGAATACCAAATATGATGTTTAAAATTATTTATATTTATGATTAAAAATTAAAATGATGGGCTGATGTTAGGCATTTCAATGGACCACTCGCGCATGCAGTCTGCGCATACCAAAAATGTCGAAAAAACTTGTTCTTTAATATGGCGTACGGCTATACGGTATCTTTGGAAAATTGCTTTCTACGTCACGTTTGTTTACTAAATATTGCTTTCCTCATCAGTGACGTGTCAGTTTTTGTGTTCCGGTGTTTCTAGGAAATTTTAGCAACGATTTATTTTCTGTGTCACGGACAGGATTATCATAGCGACTCGGTAAGCATATATAATAATATACTCCTCAGGTAGTGAAAAAAAGTTAATGGGATCTAGATAAAGTTAAACTACATTCAATTAGCAAGTTTAAACATTCTTATGTTATTATACTTCAACAAGTCCCAAAAAAGTTATGCTGCTCCAATAGTTGCATGGGGTTGGGACGAAAATGTCGCCATATTAAAAGTTATTTATTTTCAGTTCGAGATGCCGGAAACGGCTATTATCACTGTCAATTATGAATTTAATCGTAATTGTTGAATCCCCTAACATCTGAATAATACTACGTAGTTTCAAATTAATAATTTAAAAAAATTAAATAAAACATTTCAACCGAACTTGAAAAGTTTTTAATTGGGAATCAGTGGGTTGTCATTATTTTTACCGTAGTTTTTTTACGTTAAAAATTGTGTGTAGCCCCACCAAATTTATCGGTTCTCTTTTTAATTACAGTACCTGTAAATTATAGAATCAATAATTAATCCTAGCGTCATTAATTGCATCAATAATAATAATAATAGTCATACTCTTGTTAATGTCAAATCATATGGGATTATATCACTAAAACTAGGCCTAATTATAAGTTATAACAATGAAAATTATTATTATTTATAGTCCATTTAGTCTTAGTCATAAGACATAAAATCATAAAAGCCTAATTAATTACTAATATTCTTACAAGCCTAATGAAAATCTACATTTTTAAAAATTTAATTATAAATGTTAATTAATTGTTAATTTAATATATTATTTTAATACTGTTTGTTTTTACAGACATAGTGAAACAGTTTACATAGACAAATATTTAATATACCAAAATAATCAAATAACAAAAAAAAAGAAAAGATTTGTTAACAAACTCAAAAATTGAATAATATTAAAAAGAAATTAGATAGTGTTTACATTCAGGATTATAATTATATTTATAATTTAGTGTTCTGTCTACAGGGTATGTAAGAATCAAGAACATTTTAATTTTTTTATTAAAGAATTCCGCCCATCGATTATGAGGCACATTTTGATGTAGATGGCAAAGACAAACACACAGAGACATCGTGGGACTCTTCAACAAGACCAAGCAGTCTATATAGCAAATGACAGGCAGAACATCCCCATTACTTTTTAAAATTTTATCTCATAACGGTACTGGTATGCTCGTATTAGTGATTTTAGTCGTTTTTATAAAAGTTCATGCATTCAATTTTACATTAAAAAAAGACGTCTACTTACCTTTTATAAATATAACAATTTATTTTAAATATAAATTAATCATATATTTAATTAAAATACAATGAACATGTTATTTTTTTTTTTTTTGCCTTTACAAATAATAATGTTTACAATTTTTTTGTACATGATTTTTTTTTAACATACCTGCAAAGAAAATTATCCAAAATAAAAAGTCTTGATGTAATGTAAAAGTTTTGTTGTTCTTTGTGTTGTATATTAGATTGGGAATGTCTCCTGAAAATTTTGTGCAATTATCTTTAAAAATAAAAATGTTGTGGGCAAAAAAGTACAGAAATTTGAAATTCGGGTCACACGTTTTGGGGGTAAAATATATAGATTATATTTATATAAGGGGCAAAAAAAATTGACCAAAAAAAAATCATAACTCCACTCCTATAAAAGATAGAAAGATGAAATTGGTGTTTTTATAAAGCTTATTGCTAGCCCTTTAAAATGATGTATCATTCATGGCAATCGGACAATATTTAAATTTTGTGTCAAAGTACCTACTGATGTCCGATGATGACTGCTGGGTGTTTTTTTAAATTTTGTTTTCAACTCTTATTAGGCTAAGAGATCAACATAATGTGAAATAAAATGTAGCTATTCACTTACAGGGAATGACCACATACATTGACCATCAATTTTAATGAAGGATTTCTATACTTTGTTGTTTTGCATCTTGGGCAGCCTTGTTCGTCCATATCTTTGATTCATTCAGCTCGGTTGTACACAGTAGTAACTCGTTTTGGTTGTAAGATAAATATTAGTCTGTAAATTTTAACCGTAACTCTCTTCACGTAAGAGTGTCTCTAACATGGAAATAAACAATATTATATATATATAATATATATTCTTAAAATTATATGAGAATTTCTATTTTAAATATATTTAATTAATTGAATTACGTCATTTTCACAATAATTAAACAATTATTGTATTTCTGAATTGATTTTCAATACCTAAAATAATGTATTCTTCTAAGTCTAATCAGTTATCAAATCAAAAATATTCTGGCTCGAACGTTGAAGGGGGTGGGATGACAAGGTCAAGAAGTTTTGTGCTGAGCAAATTAAATATTTTAAGAACTGGTGGGCCAACGGTAAAACCTACGTACGTGAAGTGGCAGGGGCGGTGGGTGGGGGTTAAACATTGGACTGGTTTAAGTTTAAGATTAATGTGAGTCCTTCATGAGCGGGTCAACTGGGTGGCACTTTTTTACGACATTACGAGCTGCATTTTCAATTCACTTCAAATAAATGTCTTATCATAGATGTCCATCTATTCATTGCCGTCTTAAGGCATGGGCCCAAGGCCTCTACTAGAGGCTCTAGGGGGCGTCACGCTTCTATGAGACTCACTAAATTTTAGTTTTAGAGTTATCATGCTTTAGGCCTAAATAATGTTAATGAATATTGAAAGATATTGGCGAATTTAATTTGATTTAAAAGTCAGTGGTCAGAGCGTCTCCCAATTTTAACACACGATATTATCTGCACATTCCAAAATTAATATTTTAAATCATAATAAATGCGAATGACAAGTTGGATACTTCTTAAAACTACTTAAAGGGGAACAACTCTCGTCAACAAGTTTTACTTCTGCCAGAAATTATATGAATCGAAAAAAATAAAGTAAGATTTAGTGTTCTTCTTGTTCTATATATTAAGGGCCCACGATCAATGTGTTAAGTATCATGTTAGATTAAGATGTTAGACCCGGGTGTTAATAACCCTAGTTACGTCACTGTTTAGTAGGGAAATTAATGGAGAAAAGCAGTGCCATCTTTAGGCATGGGCACACTGGGCACTATCCCAGTGTCTACGGGCCTCATACTCATGCTCTAGACTTTGATGAAAATTTCAAAACATTTTTAAAAGATTTTAAAATACTACAGCTGTATAGAGCTTAGAGAATAGTGTACAAAAAAAAAACCCACCAAGATCTCAAGGGTTTTAAATGTTTTGATTTGTTTAGTAAGTAAGTAAATCAAAACCACTTTAGACTATCTGACTATCTATAGTCACTACTATAGTCATAGTGTCTATAGTCCAATAGTCACTAGAGGCTATAGGCAGGGCTTTCCTCCACATTTCGTAACCCTTATTTTACTTTAAGCCCACAACTTTATTATAAAAGGAGACAAAAATATAGATATTTACTTGGAACATATTTAAATATGAGTTCTAAATAAAACCACAAAATCTAAGGTTTTGTAATTTTATTAATATTCCGCAATTTAAAAAAAATTATCTTTATAATTTTCCTTATTAAAATGTAACATTTTAATTTATAAAATATGCTGAATCGTCACTTATTTGTATTGAACTAATTAATTTTGTTTAAATATATATACAATAATAATAATATTCTTTAGATATTAATTTCAAATTTTCTATGGAATTGTTTAAAACTTATAAGTATAAATAAACAAATAATACAGGACATGGATTATTTGGTTAATTTAGTTAAAATTGACGATTACACTTTTTATTTTATCATTTTCTATTTATGTATTTTAGTCCCATATCATCTTATTTAACAAATCATCCTGTTAATTTGGTGGTTGATAGAGTTTAAAGTAAGTTCTAGTTCTAGTCATTTGCTTGAGGTAGTAAATGCCAGTTGTTGTGGTTGTTCTTTAGAAGTATCTTAATAGTAATTCTTATTATGCAAGAAAGTGTGTGTTTTTTCTTTGAGAATACTGAGGATTATATAATAATTCTCGTGTGGAATATTGTGATATGTGATTAAATAAAGGATACTTCAATATCAAAGGTAAGTGAATATTTTTAACATCTTTACTTCATTTATGCCCTTAAGAATCGTATTGTTTAATAAAATATTACTTACACATAATGAATAATTGGTCCTACAAATAAGAAGTTGGGGTGGCCCTATGCCTATACTTATAATACTATATACTATTCTAGGCCTATAGGCCTTGTGTATACACACACACACACACACACACACATATATATATATTTATATATATAACTTAAATAAATCTCTTAATTGTAATAATAATAAGGCCAATTTAACCCACTGCCAGAATCAATAGCCTTAAAAAGTTAATAAATTTGTGTTATTAAATTATTTTATGGGATAATAACATAAGTTGGATATCCAGTGTAAATCAAGTTATTTACTTCCAAAAAAGTATGTTATCAATATACCTACTTAAAAAAAAATATTTTGATAAATTATCGATTTGAATCAAATCTACAAAATATTTTCTTGGTGTTTGGGTCGGGGCAGGAGTAAATCAAAGTCTTACAAAAGGCACTGATTGATGAATTAGTTTTCAAAAATAAATAATTTGAAATAAAATTATGAAAAAACTATTTAATACAGCTAAAAATAAAAAGGTATTTTGTAACCCATGCATGTTCAAGGGAACCTAAATTTCAACTAGCATTTCTTCTATTGCTAGCCGGTTAACTGTAGAATGATGCAAAACTAAATTCATGTATGCGCCAAATGCATCTCATCATTTTGAATTTATAAAAAAAATTACTGGGGATTGGCTTACTGAGACCTTTCTTCAAACCTAATACCCCCCCCCCCCCCAAAAAAAAAAAAACCAGTATTGTTCGGCTCCCTCGATCTCTTCTACCAATCAAAGTGACAATACCGACTCATTTTAATCTAAAAATAGCGCTGAATGTAAGTCAATACAATGATTACAATGAAATAAAATGATGATTTTCCTTGAGTTTGGTATATGTAGTTGAACTATAAAGATCCTAGGGACGAAACAATGCTGGGGCTAAAAGCATACTCTCAGGGCGCTCCACTACCAGAATGAATTTATGGTTATGTATGGCGGTGGCGACGAAGACAGAGCACGCCCCGGGTGTCAAAGTTTCCGAATTTCGTTGTTAATAGATGCGCTCCTCCAAACGCCTGAAGTACTCCCCACACTCCCCCGCGGAAAATCTATCTGAAAGAAGCTGGTCAAAACTCATAGGCCAACCTGGGCCAACCTAGGTCAACCTAGGCCAACCTGGGCCAACCTGGGTCAACCTGGGCCAACTTAGGCCAACCTAGGCCAACTTGGGCCAACCTAGGCCAACTTGGGCCAACCTAGGCCTTAATGCTTTTCATAACATTACTTGAATAGTATGCTATAGTCAGACAGCCGTTGCCAGGAAAAGTGGTGCCAAGGGTGCAGTAGTGAGGTGATTTTGCTCCCCCGTCTATGTGAAGTACATGGTATTTTATCGTTGAATTCTCTATTAATGAATGGCCAATCTTAAGACGATTTTGCCGCCCCTTGATAGTGGCGTCAGGGGTAATAGGTCCTCTCCCCCTCCTTAGCACGGCCATGAGTATATAGAGGGTTAAGCGCCTCAGTGCATTACTGTGCCCAGGGCCTTCACTGCTGTAAAGATGTGTCTCCATAAGCCCTGTATGTTTTATGGTTGCTACTATGAAGTGATTGCGGGTGCTACTATGAAGTGAGTGCGGGTGCTACTGTGAAGTGAGTGCAGGTGCTACTATGAAGTGAGTGCGGGTGCTACCATGAAGTGAGTGCGGGTGCTACCATGAAGTGAGTGCGGGTGCTACCATGAAGTGAGTGCGGGTGCTACTGTGAAGTGAGTGCGGGTGCTACTATGAAGTGAGTGCGGGTGCTACCATGAAGTGAGTGCGGGTGCTACCATGAAGTGAGTGCGGGTGCTACCATGAAGTGAGTGCGGGTGCTACTGTGAAGTGAGTGCGGGTGCTACTATGAAGTGAGTGCGGGTGCTACTATGAAGTGAGTGCTGAGCGCAAATTCAAGACATCCGGTCACAGGACAATTTAAACACAGACAATCTAGTAGTTTTTAAAATTAAATATAGTTTCATTTTATCGGTGTACACATTTTTCTTAGTGGGGGGCAGATGAATTGCCCCGGGGGCAGTGCCCCCTAATCCAAGAGATGCGCGAAAGAAACACTGGTGGGGACACACATCTATAACTGTAACTTCTGACATTGGCCAAACACATTTGACACCATTGACTAATACTGGGATAATAGGCACGTGACGATGGCCGCACATTCCCGGAAATTAACTGACATTTCAGCCAGGCAATGTTTAACCCCGGGGTCTCGACTTAATGACGTGGTCACCATGGTCAGAAATAAATATTTATAGCAAACAGTTATAAACGATTTGACCTTTCGGCGCACGCTATACAATCATTCCCTTGCCGGGAAACTGAACACTGGCCGGTGACATATAACAGTGACATATAACGATCTCACGTTGGGATTCCTATTCATCTCCGAAAGATTGTCTGGCTTTTACAAGCGCATGTCCATCCCAATTTGGATACTGAAGAGAAATACAATTTGTGAAAGAAATATCTTCTGTGGTTTATTGAAACGGACAAGATGAGAAATGTGTGAATTGGTGAGACGAGAAATGTGTGAATTGGTGAGATGAGAAATGTGTGATTTGGTGAGATGAGAAAGTGTGAATTGGTGAGATGAGAAATGTGTGAATTGGTGAGATGAGAAATGTTTGAATTGGTGAGATAAGCAATGGGTGAGATGAGAAATGTGTGAATTGGTGAGATGAGAAATGGGTGAGATGAGATGTGTGTGAATTGGTGAGATGAGAAATGGGTGAGATGAGATGTGTGTGAATTGGTGAGACGAGAAGTGTGTGAATTGGTGAGACGAGAAATGTATGAATTGGTGAGATGAGAAATGTGTGAATTGGTGAGATGAGAAATGTGTGAATTGGTGAGATGAGAAATGTGTGAATTGGTGAGATGAGAAATGTGTGAATTGGTGAGATGAGCAATGGGTGAGATGAGAAATGTGTGAATTGGTGAGATGAGAAATGTGTGAATTGGTGAGATGAGATATGTGTGAATTGGTGAGATGAGAAATGTGTGAATTGGTGAGATGAGAAATGTGTGAATTGGTGAGATGAGAAATGTGTGAATTGGTGAGATGAGAAATGTGTGAATTCGTGAGATGAGCAATGGGTGAGATAAGAAATGTGTGAATTGGTGAGATGAGAAATGTGTGAATTGGTGAGATGAGATATGTGTGAATTGGTGAGATGAGAAATGTGTGAATTGGTGAGATGAGCAGTGGGTGAGATGATAAATTTGTGAATTGGTGAGATGAAAAATGTGTGAATTGGTGAGATGAGATATGTGTGAATTGGTGAGATGAGAAATGTGTGAATTGGTGAGATGAGAAATGTGTGAATTTGTGAGATGAGAAATGTATGAATTGGTGAGACGAGAAATGTGTGAATTGGTGAGATGAGAAATGTGTGAATTGGTGAGATGAGAAATGTGTGAATTGGTGAGATGAGCAATGGGTGAGATGAGAAATGTGTGAATTGGTGAGATGAGAAAGTGTGAATTGGTGAGATGAGAAATGTGTAAATTGGTGAGATGAGATGTATGTGAATTGGTGAGATGAGAAATGTGTGAATTGGTGAGATGAGAAATGTGTGAATTGGTGAGATGAGCAATGGGTGAGATGAGAAATGTGTGAATTGGTGAGATGAGAAATGGGTGAGATGAGATGTGTGTGAATTGGTGAGATGAGAAATTGGTGAGATAAGATGTGTGTGAATTGGTGAGACGAGAAGTGTGTGAATTGGTGAGACGAGAAATGTATGAATTGGTGAGATGAGAAATGTGTGAATTGGTGAGATGAGAAATGTGTGAATTGGTGAGATGAGAAATGTGTGAATTGGTGAGATGAGAAATGTGTGAATTGGTGAGATGAGAAATGTGTGAATTGGTGAGATGAGAAATGTGTGAATTGGTGAGACGAGAAATGTGTGAATTGGTGAGATGAGCAATGGGTGAGATGAGAAATGTGTGAATTGGTGAGATGAGAAATGTGTGAATTGGTGATATGAGATATGTGTGAATTGGTGAGATGAGAAATGTGTGAATTGGTGAGATGAGAAATGTGTGAATTGGTGAGATGAGAAATGTGTGAATTGGTGAGATGAGAAATGTGTGAATTGGTGAGATGAGCAATGGGTGAGATAAGAAATGTGTGAATTGGTGAGATGAGAAATGTGTGAATTGGTGAGATGAGATATGTGTGAATTGGTGAGATGAGAAATGTGTGAATTGGTGAGATGAGCAGTGGGTGAGATGAGAAATTTGTGAATTGGTGAGATGAAAAATGTGTGAATTGGTGAGATGAGATATGTGTGAATTGGTGAGACGAGAAATGTGTTAATTGGTGAGATGACAAATGTGTGAATTTGTGAGATGAGAAATGTATGAATTGGTGAGACGAGAAATGTGTGAATTGGTGAGATGAGAAATGTGTGAATTGGTGAGATGAGAAATGTGTGAATTGGTGAGATGAGCAATGGGTGAGATGAGAAATGTGTGAATTGGTGAGATGAGATGTATGTGAATTGGTGAGATGAGAAATGTGTGAATTGGTGAGATGAGAAATGTGTGAATTGGTGAGATGAGAAATGTGTGAATTGGTGAGATGAGAAATGGGTGAGATGAGATGTGTGTGAATTGGTGAGACGAAAAATGTGTGAATTGGTGAGATGAGAAATGTGTGAATTGGTGAGATGAGATATGGGTGAGATGAGAAATTTGTGAATTGTGAGATGAGAAATGGGTGAGATGGGAAATGTGTGAATTGGTGAGATGAGAAATGGGTGAGATGAGATGTGTGTGAATTGGTGAGATGAGAAATGGGTGAGATGAGATGTGTGTGAATTGGTGAGACGAGAAGTGTGTGAATTGGTGAGACGAGATATGTATGAATTGGTGAGACGAGAAATGTGTGAATTAGTGAGACGAGAAATGTGTGAATTGGTGAGACGAGAAATGGGTGAGGTGAGAAATGTGTGAATTGGTGAGACGAGAAATGTGTGAATTGGTGAGACGAGAAATGTGTGAATTGGTGAGACGAGAAATGGGTGAATTGGTGAGATGAGAAATGTGTGAATTGGTGAGACGAGAAATGTGTGAATTGGTGAGACGAGAAATGGGTGAGATGAGAAATGTGTGAATTGGTGAGGTGAGAAATGTGTGAAATGGTGAGACGCGAAATGTGTGAATGAGTGAGATGAGAATAAATGTGTGAATTGGTGAGATGAGAAATGTGTGAATTGGTGAGATGAGAATAAATGTGTGAATTGGTGAGATGAGATATGTTTGAATTGGTGAGATGAGATGTGTCTGAATTGGTGATACGAGAAATGTGTGAATTGGTGAGATGAGATGTATGTGAATTGGTGAAAGGAGAAATGTGTGAATTGGTGAGATGAGATATGCGTGAATAGGGCACCAAGTAGGAACAAGTTGACTATCTATTAAATTATCAATGAAATGTTGAATTATGGTAAGGATGCTGGGGTGTTGGGTGCTGAGGTGATGGGTGCTGAGGTGATGGGTGCATTTTATATATGATGTTGGGCTGCAGGACAGATTAAGACGTATAGGATGTTGGTCTACTGGACAGATTAAGACGTATATGATGTTGGTCTTATACTGAACAGATTAAGACGTATATGATGTTGGGCTGCAGGACAGATTAAGACGTATATGATGTTGGGGTACAGGACAGATTAGACGTATATGATGTTGGTCTACTGGACAGATTAAGACGTATATGATGTTGGTCTACTGGACAGATTAAGACGTATATGATGTTGGTCTACTGGACAGATTAAGACGTATATGATGTTGGTCTACTGGACAGATTAAGACGTATATGATGTTGGTCTACTGGACAGATTAAGACGTATATGATGTTGGTCTACTGGACAGATTAAGACGTATATGATGTTGGTCTACTGGACAGATTAAGACGCATATGTTGTTGGGGTGCAGAACAGATTAAGACGTATGTGATGGCTCATGATGTTGTCTAGGGTCGACGAGCGGCAGAGTGCGACTCTACTCTGACGAACAGTAACGATATCTCTGCTTCTCGCTCTAGTACACTCAACAAATCTATTAAGTCTAGGCACAACACAATAAGTCCATTGAGTAATGCTGTTTATTGCCAGTAGTACATCTCGCAATCCATGTAATCCCAACTCCACAGTCCGGAGGTACACAGCAATCATTCGTTCACCATAGGTCTCTGTCACACTCGGACACACACAGCTCGTTCGTGAACATCTCAGCCTCTCTAACATAATAATATCTCTCTCTAAACCTAACAGTTAACCCCCCTTTTATACTTTAAACAGCTCACGAGTCATTCACCCGTCCGTGACATGACAATCGTTCACCTCGCTCACATACCCCATTTCACCCAAATCAACACACACACTCTGCCACTGATTCCATGACCTTGACATTGGGCAGCAGGACAGATTAAGACCTATATTGCGTCGACTAAGTTCAGACTTTTATAAAAGATTGATGTACTCTATAAATATAACATACAAATACCACTGACAACAAATTTTAATGTAACAGCCAAATACCACTGACAATACATATAATAGCCAAATACCAATAACAATACATATAACAGCCAAATACCAATAGCAATACATATAACAGCCAAATACCACTGACAAATCACAAACCAAAAACATGCTCACTTTATTTTATTTTTGCGAATAATGCGCATCCAAGAAGAATATTTCCATATTTCAGTTGATAGTGCACGCGTTTAAGGCTCAATATCTCCAAGAGGTCTAAACACTTGTATCTCCAAGTGATCTAAACACTTGTATCTTTCAATCACTTTTTCATTGTGTTGATGTCGACACAATTATTTATTTTAATAGTAAACTAAAAAAACTATAGTTGGTATCTGCGTACATTTTGAAATTAAAGGCCGCATACCACTGACTGATTGTTTGACTGATTGATTCACGCACTGACTGCATGACTGACCGACTGATTGAATGACTGATTGAGTGAGTAAGTGACTGATTGACTGTCTGATTTAATGACTGTCTGATTGACTGACTCATTGACTGTCTGGTTGACTGTCTGATAGAATGACTGATTGAATGACTGATTGACTCACTGACTTTTCACAAGATATGCCTTCAATCATCTATTACCATATGACTCATTAATGCAAGCTAATACTGATGTAGTTATTATCCATTGTTACAATCAAAATTCATTTGTCAATGCCAATTGGTTGGGGTCTAATTCATCTATATTTCCCACACAATTGTTGTAATAATTAGGTCTTGCTGTGATTAGGTCATGGTGAGATTAGGTCATACTTTGATTAGGTCATGCTGTGATTAGGTCGTGCTGTTATTAGGTCATGCTGTGATTAGGCCATGCTGGGATAAGGTTAACTCCTCCACGGTTTTTATAAATTGTTATTTAAATGATTGGGGCATCCCAAGGCCTTAATCCGGCCCTGGGCATCTCAATACCTTAATCCGGCCCTGGGCATCTCAATGCATTAATCCAGCCCTGTGCATCTCAGGGCTTTAATCCGGCCCAGGGCATCGCAAGCCCCTTAATCCAGCCGTGCGCATCTCATGACCTTAATCCGGCTCTGAGCATCCTAATGCCTTAATCCGGTCCTGGGCATCCCAAGGCCTTAATCCGGCCCAGGGCATCCCAAGCCCCTTAATCCAGCCGTGCGCATCTCAGGACCTTAATCCGGCTCCTAATGCCTTATTGGACAAGCAGTCCTATGTGAAGAGTTCCCTGACACTACCACGAAGTAGAATTGATACTCTATTGAACATTGAAAGTACGCATCGGTTCCAACATGGTTTCCATATTCATGTCATTAAAGGTGCTGCCTGTAACGCCATCCCACGGTCCTCGGCCCGTGAGCCGTGGGAGCATCGCGGGGCAATGAAACACTACCCCAGACCAATCCTTCATCGAGGTGATGAAGGTGACGAACAGGCCACGGGTCAAGTTGCGGGTCTGGTGTCGGTAACAATGGCGACGGCTCAAACAGAATATCCGACCTTTACAGGTATAGGCCATAAACCTTGGGGAGAATTGACCACGTGACGCAAAATGGCGCAGTATCGTGGGTGATCCCCAGCGATCGGTTACACATTTGCGATATAACGTTTGACATGTCGATACTGCTTTAGTTAATGTATAAATTATGATTTCTAGTTCTATGCCGACAGTTTTGACTAGACCAAAGTAAGAGCAAACTACATACACAAAACACAGGCTACGTTGAGTATTTTGTCAATAAGTACCAAATAATTGAAGATAAGACTCTATAGAAAAAAATCAAAGTTGGGTTAAGCATTGATGAAGAAAAAACTATCAAGTGGGCGGCAATATAACTATACAACTACAACCACAGTGAAACATTGCCTGCGAAATTTGTCACGGAAAAAAAATTCAGATTTATATTGTGTGGATTGTCGATCATGAATAAGAACAAAAACAACTGGAGAACTGTTGCTGACGTCACACATTCACGGCATTTAACTGGAGCATGTATCAAACCTAGTTCCACTTAGTGGAGGGCCAGCAACCCAGTTCCACTTAGTGGAGGGCCAGCAACCCAATTCCACTCGGTTGAGGGCCATCCCGGTTCCGCGCGATGGAGGGCCGGTGCAATCCTTCTAACAGCTGTTTCACCCCACCCTCGCGCTAACTTTCCAATTAAGACCAGTATTCCCCAAGCTCACATTACTGGTCCAGCGTCACAAGCCTGGTCCCTAACACGATCGCGCGCCAGGTTTAAGGAACCTTGGATTAAAACGACAAACATTTTTGGATGGTTTCAGTGACGTAGACCCCGTGGGTGGCGCTGTGGTTTGTTCACCCTTTGAACTACGATCTACGGTCGTTTGGTGAAGTTTAGTGGCGGATCCCCTTCCAAACGGCACGCGCCATATGTGTGGGGTCAGTTTCCAACAGAGCGGGCTTTCAACGTGTGCCAGGACTACGCCCCCGAAAACTAGATTGAAAGTCACGTGGCTGGTGACAATGACCTGCGTCCCCTTAAAACAAAATGAACTATTCCAGTAAATCAAGTGACCCGCGTCTTTTCGTATTTAGAATTATTATAGATTTTCTTCTGGACGATCTATTGACTGAAACAAACCTCAGTTTGATTCCACAGTAACAGCGAACTAGTTATGCAAATGTATATAAGGAAGTGAGATCTTACGTTCGAAAGTACAAGAAGAATTTTATTCTTCTAATTAAAGATCCACTGCTAAAATAAAGAGCTCAACAGCGTTTTGGAGAGCACATCTACAGACAGCAAATCTGTAGACATCACATCGTTAGACAGCACATGTACAGACAGCACATCTATTGACAGCAAGTGGGGATTGGGTAGAGACCTTGAAGACAGCTGCACAAGTTTTATTGGCGTACATTTTTTCACGCCTACAGTTTCGTAAATGAAGCTGAATAGGAGTCTCACAAACTACATTGACACAAACTGTGACCCAACTGTGGCTGTTGACTTAAACAACATTGGGCACCCCATATGTGACGCCCTTTTAAAGAAACGGGCGTCTACTCCTGTCTGTTTCTCCAAGAATATGATCACACAGGTCACAAAGGAAAACATAACCGATCCGTACATGAGATCGAAGAGGGGAAATCACCCAATGTAAACTAAAATTAATTTAAATCAAACATCGCAACACATGGCATCAGTACATGAAATAAAAAAGACTTATCCAGGGGCGTAACTATCACTAGGGCCATTGCCTCGATGTGACATCAATCGTAGTGTCAGGGGCGTAACTATCACCGGGTTGCCCGGGACATTGCCTCGATATGAAATCAATCGTAGAGTCAAGGGCGTAACTATCACCGGGGTGCCCGGGACATTGCCTCGATGTGACATAAATCGTATTGCGGAAAAAAAACTGCAGTGGATCAAATGGAAACATTCGGATATCCTAAGTACTAAGGAGTATACAATATTTTACAGTGGAAACAAAACACCTTAGGAACAACAGGGTTTGCAGTCAAAAGAGAGACAGTAAATGCAGTCAAAAGAGAGACAGTAATGCAGTCAAAAGAGAGACAGTAAATGCAGTCAAAAGAGAGACAGTAAATGCATTCAAAAGAGAGACAGTAAATGCAGTCAAAAGAGAGACAGTAAATGCATTCAAAAGAGAGACAGTAAATGCAGTCAAAAGAGAGACAGTAAATGCGGTCAAAAGAGAGACAGTAAATGCAGTCAAAAGAGAGACAGTAAATGCATTCAAAAGAGAGACAGTAAATGCAGTCAAAAGAGAGACAGTAAATGCGGTCAAAAGAGAGACAGTAAATGCATTCAAAAGAGAGACAGTAAATGCAGTCAAAAGAGAGACAGTAAATGCAGTCAAAAGAGAGACAGTAAATGCAGTCAAAAGAGAGACAGTAAATGCAGTCAAAAGAGAGACAGTAAATGCAGTCAAAAGAGAGACAGTAAATGCAGTCAAAAGAGAGACAGTAAATGCAGTCAAAAGAGAGACAGTAAATGCAGTCAAAAGATGGACAGTAAATGCAGTCTAAAGAGAGACAGTAAATGCAGTCAAAAGAGATACAGTAAATGCAGTCAAAAGAGAGACAGTAAATGCAGTCAAAAGAGAGACAGTAAATGCAGTCAAAAGAGAGACAGTAAATGCAGTCAAAAGAGAGACAGTAAATGCAGTCAAAAGAGAGACAGTAAATGCGGTCAAAAGAGAGACAGTAAATGCATTCAAATGAGAGACAGTAAATGCAGTCAAAAGAGAGACATTAAATGCAGTCAAAAGAGAGACTGTAAATGCAGTCAAAAGAGAGACAGTAAATGCATTCAAAAGAGAGACAGTAAATGCAGTCAAAAGAGAGACAGTAAATGCAGTCAAAAGAGAGACAGTAAATGCAGTCAAAAGAGAGACTGTAAATGCAGTCAAAAGAGAGACAGTAAATGCAGTCAAAAGAGAGACTGTAAATGCAGTCAAAAGAGAGACAGTAAATGCATTCAAAAGAGAGACAGTAAATGCAGTCAAAAGAGAGACCGTAAATGCAGTCAAAAGAGAGACAGTAAATGCAGTCAAAAGAGAGACTGTAAATGCAGTCAAAAGAGAGACAGTAAATGCAGTCAAAAGAGAGACAGTAAATGCAGTCATTGGGTTTAAACCAGTGAGTGAAAGACTATGCTTCATAAGGATAAGAGGAAAAATGTTTAACATCACGTTAATATGCGCGCATACACCAACGGAAGATACAGATGAAAGCATGAAGGAAACTTACTACGAAACACTCAAAAGAGTATTTGATGAGGCACCGTGCCATGATAACCAAATAGTCCTTGGAGTTCGAGATTTCAATGCAAACTTTGGGAAAGAACGCTGCTTACAGACCAACAATCGAAAAGGAAGTCTGATTGATGAGAGCAATCACAACGGAACACGTCTTACAGATTTCGTTACAGGAAAAGGAATGACAATCAGTAGCACACTATTCCAACACAAACAAATACATAAAGCGACATGGATATATCCAGATGGATTTACCCGTAATCAAATTGACCATGTACTCATTGGCCGGAGGCATGGCTCGCACATATTAGATGTACACACTGTAGAGGGGCAGACATAGACTTGGACCACATACTTCTAAGAATCAAATATAAACAAAGAATTGGTAGCATCCACAATAAACAAAACACAAGAGAAAAACAGTAAAACAGCCAGAAATTAAGCAGGGAGACGAACATTACTGAGG
Organism: Omphiscola glabra; assembly: GCA_964017045.1. Lineage (NCBI taxonomy): Eukaryota > Metazoa > Mollusca > Gastropoda > Lymnaeidae > Omphiscola > Omphiscola glabra. The sequence continues at coordinate 50,288,272 of OZ024797.1, read as the reverse complement.
AATAACAACAGAAGATTGAAACTCAACTAGAATTATCCCACAGGGAATCAGCCAGCAACTTTGATGTAAACGAGCGATGGGGAAAGATGACGCAAATATTAAAAAGTGTAATAGAGGAAAGAATTGGATTTAAACCAACACTAAATGAAATAAAAGATGTGATCGTCACCATGAAAAATAACAATAGACCTGATCTCTGCAGAACTGATAAAGCTATATATAGTTGGTAACGAACTGCATAGGCAAATACACGACCTCATATCCAGAATCTGGCTGGAGGAAGAAATGCCAATAAAATGGGACACTGCACTCATAATCCCAATTCACAAAAGAGGATCTAAGTGGTCTGATCAAACTACAAAGGAATCTCCCTCCTTAATGTAATGTACACAATCCTCACAAAACTTATAACAAGAAAACGGGCAAGGTATAGTGAACAGATCCTAGGGCACTACCAATGCGGGTTCCAGCAGAATAGGTCAACCACTGATCATATTTTTACTATTAGATATCTCCTGGAGAAATGTTACAAACATAACATCGACATACACCAAACTATACGTGTATTACAAAACAGCATATGATAGCGTAGACAGGAATTACTTATACAACGCTCTACAAGAACTTGGAGTCCCTAACAAGCTCACTCGGCTCATACATATGACGATGTGAATAGTGTATGAAGAATCAAATTTACAGGGAGAATAATCAAGGGAGTTCCCAGTTAATCAGGGACTCAGACAAGGAGACTCACTATCATGTATCCTGTTTAACATCACGCTAGAAAAAGTTATTAGAAGCATACGCGTGAGCACCAGTGGAACCATAACAAGCTACTTCCAGAGACGTATTACAGAACGACAACCATCAGGAACATTATAAAGCCAGCTATTGCATTACCTGGCCTACGCAAACGATATAGCGCTGTTGGGCAGAAACAGAAATGACATAATTAAAGCATTCAGGGAACTTGAAAATGCCTCAGTCAAAGCTGGTCTTGATGTAAATGAATCGAAGACAAATTATTTGATATTGTCACGAAACTCCCACGCTGATGACAACATCAATATACACAACCACAAATTGGAGAGAGTGGCTACATTCAAATATCTAGGGCAGTGTTTCTCAACCTTCCTAACGCCACGACCCTTTCATACAGTTCCATACAGACCCCCTAGCCACACAATCATTTTCGTTGCTACTTTAAAACTGTAGATTATATGTGTTTTCAGATAGTCTTAGGCGACCCCTGAGAAAGGGTCGCGCGACCCCCAAAGGGATCGCAACCCACAGGTTGAGAACCGCTGATCTAGGGGCTACTATAAACGAACACAATGAAATAATGTCGGAGGTGAAAGAAAGGATAGTAGCAGGCAACCGTTCCTACCTACAAAAGCTACTGGGAAGCAAAAACCTCTCAAGGGGAACAAAAAAGACAATATACACTACTATCATCAGACCAGTAGTAACTTACGCTAGTGAGACTTGGACCCTTACCAAAAAAGCAGAGAACCTTCTCAATACATGGGAGAGGAAAATCCTCAGAAAAATATACGGCTAAATGATAGAAAATGATGTCTGGAGAATCCGTACAAACCAAGAGCTATACCAATTGTACAAAGACACACCTATCGTCGCAATAATAAAAAAGGCAGACTGCGTTGCCCAGGATATATTGAAAGGATGCCGGAATATAGAGCAGCAAAAGTGATATACAAGCAGTAACCTAGGGTCAGGCGGCTCAACTGTCGACCAAGGCTGAGATGTATCGACGATGTAAAGAAGGACTTACACCATCCGGGGGTCCGTGCATGGAGGCGGAAAGCCCAGGATCGATCCGAATGGAAGGATGTGGTGGAGCAGGCCAGGAACCTACATGGGCTGTAGCGCCACTGATGATGATGAAGGAAATATACATAATTTGGATCGAGTTAGCAAGTATGCATGATAACATATATAAGTGACTGGCCCATCAACCCTTCTATAAGACTATAGATCTAGGATAACACTATATAAGACACTACATTTAGGATTACACGTATAAGTTACGACTACACTATAGTTACACTCATAATATGGGCGCTAAACATAATGGAAGTCAGTTAAATGGTTTAGCTGCTATCATATAATTCATCCATACCTTACCAAAATTTAAAAAGAAAAATGTTATTTCCCCCACAATCAGGGACACATCCCCCACCCCCCACCTTGCACCTCCGTGGGTTTTCATTCATACATTTAAGTCACGCCACTGTGACAATACATTCTGGAGTTCTTAATTCAATTTGCAATATCTGAAGCGATGCTGTCATTTCAGTCTTAAAAATAACGTACATCCGAAAACGTGTTTTACCGTTATTTGAGACCTTTCAACTTATGAACCAATCTACGACAAGCCATGTTTGGCCAGAGAAGCCATGTTTGCCCAGTCATTCAGCAAGTGTTAACGCTATGATTTTAAATGTTAATACGCCACACGCTCTACTTTCTCACATATATTCGTAAGCGGGGGAACATTCAGGGAACCCACTTGATCAACATGGAACAATGTATTTTAACAATTCGGATCTCTTGATTGGTTATTGTCCGATGAAGTTGTTATTGATTAGTATTGATTTAGTATTGATCATGTTACAGAACGTGGTGTTTGCGCCCCTGAATTTCCATTATATTTACCAACTGGATGCAATGGCGTGAATATGTATAGTATTGGTACAGTATTGGTACAGTATTGGTACAATATTGGTACAGTATTGGTACAGTATTGATACAGTATTGGTACAGTATTGGTACAGTATTGGTACAGTATTGGTACAGTATTGGTACAGTATTGTACAGTATTGGTACAGTATTGGTATAGTATTGATATAGTATTGGTATAGTATAGTATTGGTATAGTATTGGTATAGTATTGGTATAGTATTGGTATAGTATTGGTATAGTATTGGTATAGTATTGGTATAGTATTGTTACAGTATTGGTAGAGTATTGGTATAATTTTGGTATAATGTTGGGCATAGAGGGTCGAAAAGACACGTATTTTACTTGATGTTTTTTATAAATCTAGTTTTTTGTTCTTTCTAGTTTTCATTCTAGTGGATCTTTTTTATATATATATATTTTTTTTAGTTTTCTGGATTTTAAAAATTCGCTATTGGCAAATGACTCCCCCCCCCCCCCCCCAAGAAGAAAATAAAACAACGTACCATGCGCATGCGCTGTGAACTGTAGCCCAAGACTGGGTTCAAGATATCACGTCATTGGGAACCCAAGATGTGACAAGGCCTGGACTTTGTTGACTTTTAGCAGGTGTCAGTTTGAAAGCGGTCGTTGGCAGTGGTCGTGGATGCAGTGCTGGGGGTGGGGATGGGGAGGTGGGGGCAGATCGATTCAAGTGTATCAGTTGTTGTACCCGTTGTAGTACCAGTTGTTGTACTGGTCATTCTTTGTCACTTATTTTCCCCTTAGTGACCGTTTAGGGTCGCGTGAAGTGTTTAATTGAATGAGTGTTGTACTTATATGAAGACTGCGGTCGCCGGAAGTTTGAAGACGATTAAGAACAAGATATAGGGACGCTTTAAATATAGAACAAATAAATACCACCAAAGTTTTGCCAAGAGATTAAAGTAAACAAAAGTGGGGGGGGGGGGGGGGGGGCTGGAAACTAAACGGAAGTAGGCCTCAAAATGGAAAAGTAATTATAAGGTAAAAGAAATGTAAGAATTATGGGATATCAGCAAAAATGAGAGTTATTGTAAGTCTTTGTGAGTGCGTCATCTAAAGATGTTTACATCTCACTCACTTCTTTTTTATAAACATAACCGAATCCCATAAACATAAGACTAAAAGGTCCGAGATTCACTCGCCATCTTCACAGAGCCTGGAGTAAAGGCACAAAAATGGCTTTATGTTTTATGAGTTACCTCCCTTTGACCAGGCTTCAGTTTTGTTTAGTCATGTTGCCACCAGGTAGCAATATAACAATGTTGTAGAGATGTGACCACCAGACAGCAATATTGGAATGTTGTAGTGATGTGACCACCAGACAGCAATATTGGAATGTTGTAGTGATGTGACCACCAGACAGCAATATTGGAATGTTGTAGAGATGTGACCACCAGACAGCAATATTGGAATGTTGTAGAGATGTGACCACCAGACAGCAATATTGGAATGTTGTAGAGATGTGACCACCAGACAGCAATATTGGAATGTTGTAGTGATGTGACCACCAGACAACAATATTGGAATGTTGTAGTGATGTGACCACCAGACAACAATATTGGAATGTTGTAGAGATGTGACCACCAGACAGCAATATTGGAATGTTGTAGTGATGTGACCACCAGACAGCAATATTTGAATGTTGTAGTGATGTGACCACCAGACAGCAATATTGGAATGTTGTAGTGATGTGACCACCAGACAACAATATTGGAATGTTGTAGTGATGTGACCACCAGACAACAATATTTGAATGTTGTAGAGATGTGACCACCAGACAGCAATATTGGAATGTTGTAGTGATGTGACCACCAGACAGCAATATTGGAATGTTGTAGTGATGTGACCACCAGACAGCAATATTCTAGTGTTATAGTGATGTGACCACCAGACAGCAATATGTGGTAATGGTCTGTTGATACAGTTGATTCTAATAGTGCAGGTCAAATGATGGCTTAAGGTAATTGTCAATGTAAACAGGGTCAATTACAAATTTTGGTGTATTAAAGTGGCCTATGTCTAACATACATTCATAGACAGTTCCTACTTAATAAATTTCACTTCCATTTATATTCAGTTCCTACCTACTAACAGTCATATATTTCATAGACAGTTCATTCTCATCAATCTTAATGAAAGTGACAAACTCAATTCAACTAGCTACTATAAGATGGTATGTTGTTTTCTTCCTGTTTCTTGCGTCATCATAATGAGTATAAAAATGACACTTTAAAATAACACTATTTGATCCATGAAGACAACTTCTTATTTTTATGTCCAAGATCTCTTGTTCCATGATTTCCACAATGATTGTATGATTAGATGATTGAACTGACACTGACTGCATTACAAATACACCATAGGTCCGATATTGTACCGGCTTTTTTACAACTTGAAATAAGTAATGATATCGTTGTAATGTATAGAGAATACCCTATTCCCATGCCTATTATACACTATTCCCATGCCTATCATACACTATTCCCTTGCCTATCATACATTTTTACCATGCCTATCATAAACTTTTCCCATGCCTATCATACACTATTCTCATGCCTATCATACACTTCCCATGCCTATCACACACTATTCACATGCCTATCATACACTATTTATATGCTTATCATACACTATGTCCATGCCTATCACACACTATTCCCATTCTTATCACACACTATTCACATGCCTATCATACACTATTTACATGCTTATCATATACTATGTCCATGCCTATCACACACTATTCCCATTCTTATCACACACTATTCACATGCTTATCATACACTATTCACATGCTTATCATACATTATTTCCATGCTTATCATACACTATTTCCATGCTTATCATACACTATTTCCATGCTTATCATACACTATTTCCATGCTTATCATACACTATTTCCATGCTTATCATACACTATTTCCATGCTTATCATACACTTTTCCCTAGCTTCTCAAGACTTTCTGATACGACCCTGTGTCTCCCAATTAACCAGACCTTGATTAAAACGGACTCTTGTACCCGACAAAGCGTAAACACAGATTTCCCAGTAACAAACCTGACAAACTAACTCAATGCGGGAAAGCAACCACTGTTTTATGTACACAAAGAGCTCGTCAATTACCACCAATTGTACACTCACTTATGTCCCACGGACAAAAACTGTTGTTTTTGTGTGGGGTTGGGGGGGGGGGGTTATGTAACAATATCTAATAGACGGAAATTGCAAATAATAACCGCGGTACATAGACTCATATTTTGTCACACGGCATTAGGAATAATGCGCGAATATTAATTGGGCGGAATGAAGCGGGGTCGGACACTTCCCACGAGCTTTGCAGAACCATTGCGTCACGTGACCGGTGCACCAACGGTGCGGCGCGCTAATGGTCGGATGATTACCCCCTCGGAGACAATCGGGGATTTCCGCAATTACAGCCGGGACGTGAAATGCCGACGGTGTCGTCCGCTGGCAAAGCACCCGTGATGAGAAACATAGACAGTCACGTTTACAGTCAACCGGCCATTATTTACCCACGCCACGGTGTTGTTCTGGGCCAGCCAAAAGGTCGAAAGGCGAATTAACACCGCCATTATTTTGACTTTTGGTCCCATTTTCGTATTACTTGACAGTAATTTCCCTTTGCGGCACTGAGAGTCAAAAGTTTGGACGCGACAATTTCCATTAAATAATTTAAATTTCTTGTTTGTTTATCATGGGGGAAACAAGGAGATGATGGGGGATGATGGGGGTAGTAAAAGCACGCGTTGAGAGGTACCCCCGCCCCAACTCACACACACACTTGGGAATTGATAATGGACTGGGTTAATAAGACCCAAACAATTTGTGTAAAGAATACAATCTCTGTTAAGCCTTACTTATGTTTAGACTATATGCAAATTCAAAATTGTTCATATACGCCTCCATCAGTAAACCAAAAACATTAACGATACTACAGATTAAATTGGCATCAAATATACATACGTCTATCCTACGTAGCTGAAGATTAGACTTTACGCGACCTCCGAGTTTCTGTGGGTGGGGGAACTCCCCTTTGTTTAGTCGCAGATTGTCACTAGGATGAACTCCCCTTTGTTTAGTCGCAGATTATCACTAGGGTGAACTCCCCTTTGTTTAGTCGCAGATTGTCACTAGGATGAACTCCCCTTTGTTTAGTCGCAGATTATCACTAGGATGAACTCCCCTTTGTTTAGTCGCAGATTGTCACTAGGATGAACTCCCCTTTGCTTAGTCGCCGATTGTCACTATTTTAGTCGCAGATTATCAATAGGTAATTCGATGACCAGGGGGAAGTAATTCGATGTTCAGGGAGATAGATTTTTGTTTTGTTTTTTGTTTAATTGACGTGTTGTCAAGGACAGTAGTGGACAGTGATATAGTTTATGGGGCGATTGGGGGGGGGGGTTGTGCAGAGGCGTGTAACATTATAATTCAGGGAGTGGGGGGCTAAATATTTGTGACGATTTATGAAAATGGAAAATGGCTTTGGGGGGGGGGGGGATATAAAGGCGGACAAAATTTGCGTGACGTCATTTATGGATGGCCCCTTGACTGTGACGTCATTTATGGATGACCCCGTGACTGTGACGTCATTTATGGATGACCCCCAGGACTATGACATCATGTATGGATGACCCCCGCAACTATCACGTCATGTATTACAGACCCACGTGAATTTGACGTTATTTATGGATGACCTCCGTGGCTGTGACGTCATTTATGGATTTCCTCCGTGACTATGACGTCATTTATGGATGACCTCCATGACAATGACGTCGATTGAGTCTGATCTAAGACTACCAACAAAGATATCACTATTAAAATCAATGCACGTCATTTACAATAAAATATATAAATTAAATATTGATTAAAGGCATTCTGAATTTAGGCCCTTTTATCCTCATGCATAACGACAATGGGATTAGTATGAATTTAGGCCCTCTGTTCTCAGGGCAATAGGCCGCACGTATAGTGAGGTCGATCGGTCCAACATTACCATCCCATGTGGTCTAGTGGTTAGGATTCCTGGCTTTCACCCAGGCGGCCCGGGTTCGATTCCCGGCATGGGAATATTACTTTTGTTACAATGTAAAACTAAAAATAAGTGTAAGTATGGTAAAATGGTGAAATTACATGACTATTGCAGTCTCCACCCCACCCCCAATAGCCAGACACAAAACTTGACGCATTTCAATAAATTAGCATAGTCTCCTACCCAGGGACCTAGCTGAAGTTAGTACAACCCGAGGGGGATCGTCCTTCTCCCCTAGTCCCACCCCAAGTCATCCCATTCAAAGCAACATAACACTATTACGCTGGGCAGTGGTTCTCAACATTCCTAATGGCTTTAAATACAGTTCCTCATGTGACCCGCCACCATAAAATTATTTTCGTTGCTACTTCATAAATGTGTTCTCAGATTGTCTTAGGCAACCCAGTTTAAAGGTCGTTCGACCCCCAAAGGGTTGGCGACCTACAGGTTTAGAACCGCTGGTCTAGGAAATAACTCTAGGGGTAGGCAAATCACACCCCGCGGACCTAATCAGGTTCTCTGCTATTTATTTCTGACCAGTGATATACGTCATATCCAGTATATGACGTCACACCTCCCTGGATTACGCTCATTTTTAGACACAAAACGTATCCATCACATAAGCCCGTCACATATGTCGGTGACATATGCCCGTCACATATGCCCGTCACATATTTCATCACATATGCCCGTCACATATGCCCGTCACAAATGCCCGTCACAAATGCCCGTCACAAATGCCCGTCACAAATGCCCGTCACAAATGCCCGTCACAAATGCCCGTCACAAATGCCCGTCACAAATGCCCGTCACAAATGCCCGTCACAAATGCCCGTCACAAATGCCCGTCACATATTTCAATCACATATTTCAATCACATATTTCAATCACATATTTCAATCACATATTTCAATCACATATTTCAATCACATATTTCAATCACATATTTCAATCACATATTTCAATCACATATTTCAATCACATATTTCAATCACATATTTCAATCACATATTTCAATCACATATTTCAATCACATATTTCAATCACATATTTCAATCACATATTTCAATCACATATTTCAATCACATATTTCAATCACATATTTCAATCACATATTTCAATCACATATTTCAATCACATATTTCAATCACATATTTCAATCACATATTTCAATCACATATTTCAATCACATATTTCAATCACATATTTCAATCACATATTTCAATCACATATTTCAATCACATATTTCAATCACATATTTCAATCACATATTTCAATCACATATTTCAATCACATATTTCAATCACATATTTCAATCACATATTTCAATCACATATTTCAATCACATATTTCAATCACATATTTTAATCACATATGCCCGCTTGAGTTTTTTTTTTCTTTTTCTATTTTTCTTACGAATAATGTTAATGCTATTTTAACAACTGCTCCTTAAAACGTTCTTCTTTCTCCAAGTGGCGCAAATGTTTCTCTTACAACCTAACATCCAGACGCAAATGTTTCTCTTACAACCTAACATCCAGACGCAAATGTTTCTCTTACAACCTAACATCCAGACGCAAATGTTTCTCTTACAACCTGACATCCAGACGCAAATGTTTCTCTTACAGCCTGACATCCAGACGCAAATGTTTCTCTTACAACCTGACATCCAGACACAAATGTTTCTCTTACAACCTGACATCCAGACGCAAATGTTTCTCTTACAACCTGACATCCAGACGCAAAAAATTCTCTTACAACCTGACATCCAGACGCAAATGTTTCTCTTGCAACCTAACATCCAGACGCAAATGTTTCTCTTACAACCTGACATCCAGACGCAAATGTTTCTCTTACAACCTAACATCCAGACGCAAATGTTTCTCTTACAACCTAACATCCAGACGCAAATGTTTCTCTTACAGCCTGACATCCAGACGCAAATGTTTCTCTTACAACCTGACATCCAGACGCAAATGTTTCTCTTACAACCTGACATCCAGACGCAAATGTTTCTCTTACAACCTGACATCCAGACGCAAATGTTTCTCTTACAGCCTGACATCCAGACGCAAATGTTTCTCTTACAACCTGACATCCAGACGCAAATGTTTCTCTTACAACCTGACATCCAGACGCAAATGTTTCTCTTACAACCTAACATCCAGACGCAAATGTTTCTCTTACAACCTAACATCCAGACGCAAATGTTTCTCTTACAACCTGACATCCAGACGCAAATGTTTCTCTTACAACCTGACATCCAGACGCAAATGTTTCTCTTACAACCTAACATCCAGACGCAAATGTTTCTCTTACAACCTAACATCCAGACGCAAATGTTTCTCTTACAGCCTGACATCCAGACGCAAATGTTTCTCTTACAACTTGACATCCAGACGCAAATGTTTCTCTTACAACCTAACATCCAGACGCAAATGTTTCTCTTACAACCTGACATCCAGACGCAAATGTTTCTCTTACAACCTAACATCCAGACGCAAATGTTTCTCTTACAACCTGACATCCAGACGCAAATGTTTCTCTTACAACCTAACATCCAGACGCAAATGTTTCTCTTACAACCTAACATCCAGACGCAAATGTTTCTCTTACAACCTAACATCCAGACGCAAATGTTTCTCTTACAACCGGACATCCAGACATTTGGAGTGACATCATCAACGTGATTAGTCGATATTATTATTTGGGCGGAGCTGGAGTAAGGAAACTTATTTTAACAGTTCATCAAATGATGAAATTAGGGTGTCAACTATAACTGAAGGAGATCCATCCATTTATTTCTGGAAATCAACGCCCATGAACCCAAGATGGTTACCCTCCTGTCCCGTATAGCCTATAAATTATTAAATAATTTTCCACTTTACTTTTTCTGACCACTGCTCTAGGACGAGACTGATGTCTTAAAATTTTCCAGTAAACAGTGATGACGTAATCGGGATAGTTTTCAGCGTTATCGTCATTCTGTTCCAAATACTCCCTCCACACACACTTTTGAGTCTCCAATAATAAATGTTGACACACCTACTCTGATGTATATAACAAATACATAACCGCATCAGGTGATCAATTCTAAATATACAAAGTCCAGATGTCTGTGATTATACCATCAATACCAATTGTAGACAGTCTAGATGGCCATTATCTCATAATACCGAATGTAGACAGTCTAGATGGCAATTATCTCATAATACCGAATGTAGACAGTCTAGATGGCAATTATCTCATAAATGTCGAATGTAGAGAGTCCACATGTCAATGATCACATGATCGATACCAAATGTAGACATTCCAGATGTCAATTATCTCTAACATTCAACAGAAAATAAATACACCCCTCTTCCCAGGTTCATGATCAACGTTCAATGTCATAGACTAGGAATGGATGGTGTCGAGCTGGGCAGTTCATTAATAATTGTTGCCACTCGATATTATGTTTGATTACACGCGGTGTGTGTTTAAGAGATTAATTAGTTAGTGAACGCTCTTCCCGCGCTTGACTTGGTGACGTATTTCTATGCTCCTTGTGACGTATTGTCTAGTCTGTTTTGTGACGTAAGTTTTGGTCGTCTGGCAGGCGTGAAAGGAACTTTGTGAAAGAAAGTTGTGATATTATTTCTGTCTGATAGCGAGCTGCGCTATACATGTGTCTATGGAATTAATAGTGGGTGAATTTACATTAGATATTAAAGTTGTATTATTATTACGATAAAGGACTTGAGTTTATTCATTGCTATATATAGTAGACCCTAACCCTAGGATTTATGAACAACGTGCAAAAGAACCAGATGGAGTCAACCAATGAAGGAGATAAGGATTTTGACAGATGGCAACATTGATGACGTTGTAAAAACTAAGTGTGTGAGTATGTGTGTACGCGTGATGTCGTTGTGTGTGTGAGTGGAATAGGACTAGTGTATTTAACCCTTCCCACGACATGAGAGGATACAGCTTCTGATGCAGCCTGTAATTTACCTCGGCGAGCAGGATGCACTTTTAGTTTTCGGGCCCCGGGTATTTTACTAACTACCAAATTTGGAACAGGTGTCAGACTTCCAATAGGGAACACAATAGGGACCGACGACCCCCGTGTAGGTGGACTGACGACCCCCGTATAGGGACAGAGAACTCCCCAGTGAGCAGATGAAAAAGTTGGACTTTGTGACAAGATAATGTGTGACGTAAATTGACGGGGGACCTGCGATGAGTGGACAACGATTAGGTCTCAACCAGAGGTCCTCAAACTAAGGGATGTCGTTTTGAATTGAGCATGGGTCGAAAGTACTACAGCTATGGGCCGATAAGGCCAAATATTAGCTGCCGATTGATGGGTGCAAACCTAACTGTTAGAATACAAGACACAGGTTACTGCAATAACCAATATCCCAACAATGCACAGGATACTGCAGTAACCGATATCCTAACAATGCACAGGTTACTGCAGTAACAGATATACCAACAATACACAGGTTACTGCAGTAACCGATATCCCAACAATACAGGTTACTGCAGTAACTGATATCCCAAACAAGACACAGGTTACTGCAGTAACCGATATCCCAAACAAGACACGGGTTACTGCAGTAACCGATATCCCAAACAAGACACGGGTTACTGCAGTAACCGATTTACCAAGAATGCACAGGCTTCTGCAGTAACCGATATCCCAAAAAGACACAGGTTACTGCAGTAACCGTTATCCCATGAAAATGAAGACGAGAATCTATCACCTGCCTTAGGCTGGGTGTTAATTGTAATATTAAACATTTACCACAGGTGGAACCATAGAAAGATTGTAACATTACATACGTACAACGGGTGGAACCATAGAAAGATTGTAACATTACATACGTACAACGGGTGGAACCATAGAAAGATTGTAACATTACATACGTACAACGGGTAGAATCATAGAAAGATTGTAACATTACATACGTACAACGGGTGGAACCATAGAAAGATTGTAACATTACATACATACAACGGGTGGAATCATAGAAAGATTGTAACATTACATACGTACAACGGGTGGAACCATAGAAAGATTGTAACATTACATACGTACAATGGGTAGAATCATAACAAGGTTGTAACATTACATACGTACAACGGGTAGAACCACAGAAAGATTGTAACATTACATACGTACAATGGGTAGAATCATAGAAAGATTGTAACATTACATACGTACAACGGGTGGAACCATAGAAAGATTGTAACATTACATACGTACAACGGGTGGAACCATAGAAAGATTGTAACATTACATACGTACAACGGGTGGAACCATAGAAAGATTGTAACATTACATACGTACAACGGGTGGAACCATAGAAAGATTGTAACATTACATATGTACAACGGGTGGAACCATAGAAAGATTGTAACATTACATACGTACAATGGGTAGAATCATAACAAGGTTGTAACATTACATACGTACAATGGGTAGAACCACAGAAAGATTGTAACATTACATACGTACAATGGGTAGAATCATAACTAGGTTGTAACATTACATACGTACAACGGGTGGAACCATAGAAAAATTGTAACATTACATACGTACAATGGGTAGAATCATAACAAGGTTGTAACATTACATACGTACAACGGGTGGAACCATAGAAAGATTGTAACATTACATACGTACAATGGGTAGAATCATAACAAGGTTGTAACATTACATACGTACAATGGGTAGAACCATAGAAAGATTGTAACATTACATACGTACAATGGGTAGAATCATAACAAGGTTGTAACATTACATACGTACAACGGGTGGAACCATAGAAAGATTGTAACATTACATACGTACAATGGGTAGAATCATAACAAGGTTGTAACATTACATACGTACAACGGGTGGAACCATAGAAAGATTGTAACATTACATACGTACAATGGGTAGAACCATAGAAAGATTGTAACATTACATACGTACAATGGGTAGAACCATAACAAGGATGTAACATTACATACGTACAATGGGTAGAACGATAACAAGTTTGTAACATTACATATTCAGTACAGTGGTTGACAAGGATAACTCATTTTTTTAGAATTTTTAATTTGGGTATTTAAAAGTTACAGGTATAGTTATTTCAAGGTATGAATGTTATTATAAGATATTGGAAGACATAATAATTATTATGGTTTGCTATGATCGTTATTTCAATTATAGTTGGTCACTTATAATATCTATTATAGTTTTAAATATATTTATTATAGCTTATTTTTATAGTTTCAAAAAAGATCATTCAGGCATTTTAGCAAGACATGATTATTGTTATGATTACTTTTTATATTATTGTTATGATTATTGTTATGATTATTGTTATGGTTATTGTTATAATTATTGTTATGATTATTAATGAACCGCATTAAAATTGTTGGGTGTCTGATGCGGGTCGGATAGTGGTTCTATGGGTGACAGATTGGGTTGTGATGGAGGTCAGAATGGGGTCTAACGGGGGTTGAGGGCGTGGGTCAACTATTGCCCTTTGTGTCTCATGCGTAACTTAACCAAAAAATTTTACATGCTTCTATTTTGCATTATTCCAATGGATCTATAAACATGACTAAATATAAGCTCTGTGGATCATATGTGCACTGTACAACCTGTCACCACGTTGTATGTTGAAATACACGTTAACATTTAGTCACTCTTTATACAGACATCGATATGTGCACTGTACAACCTGTCACCACGTTGTATGTTGAAATACATGTTAACATTTAGTCACTCTTGATACAGACATCCGACTTGATCCAATTATTACGGCTACTGTTATCTGTGTGTGTCCACACACCTTAACAATGTTGAATGTCGACAGAGATGAATGCTGGGAGATGAATGCTGGTTCGTCTCATCTCAACAGTTTCTTAAACTTTTCTATCTCAATTATAACTGAATTAATAATACCAATGTTATTAAGAATTTATACAATACAATGATGGTCATATTCACATGACACAGTCGTGTTAATATAATGCATGCTTTGAAAGGAATCACCAATACTTGTGGACTAACTAAACAAGTAGGTCACAACACTCTACACATAATCTGAACTGTGCCACAGCACACTAAACATTATCCCAACTGTGTCACAGTAGCATTATCTCAACTGTGTTACAAATGTATCTCAGCACACTACAATTAATCTCATTAGGCAATGCTTCACAAACTTTTCATTGTGACCGATGACAGAAATAATCCAAATGTCAACCGGAACCAGTACTCCTCAGTTTAATGATCTGTTGTCGACATATTCATTTTGGTGTATTTATATGTGTGTGGACTTCTACATTGAGTACAGTACTTATGTAAGGCGAATGAATACATTGATTACGTCACTATGTAAGGCGTATGAATACATCGAGTACGTCACTATGTAAGGCGTATGAATACATCGAGTACGTCACTATGTAAGGCGTATGAATACATCGATTACGTCACTATGTAAGGCATATGAATACATTGTTTTATACGACATATTAACAAGGGACGGCCACTCCTGATTATTGAAAGGTTGGTAGGGGGAACCTTTTAAATAAATTATTTGCTTTTGAAATTATTATTTTCTTATTTACATAAATTAAAATGTAAGCTAATTGAATAATTGGCTATAATCTGGGGATGAGCCAGACGCTAGCTGGTATGTGAATGAACATGATCCGGTTGACCGAGCAGAGGTCGCCAGTTGATTGTCCTACAAAAAGGGGTGTCTCATTAAGTGAGCTTTTTGTTACCGCAGGCTTAGGGCGATACGGGTTCTGAAAATCTGAATGGACATTTTTATGAGATGTTACACGAGCAGATGTGACTCAGATAGGTGGCTCTGAGGGTATAGCCATACTAATAAAGTTAGCATGTCGTTAAATTGAGCCTATGATAGTGTGAAATCATGGTATGGGAAGATATACCATAGATTTAGGACTGTATGCATAATATTCAACGAGTTCATTGTGTGAATAACTTAACAACAAAAGTTGCTCTCTGTGCGCGGGTTGAAAAGATTCATTAGAATTGGTCGTTATTAAATCAATTTCCTAACTTTAAAATAGGTATTCTGTACCTGGATAAATTCATATACGGTACCTGGATACATTCATATATACTGTACCTTGATACATTCATATACTGTACCTTGATACATTCAAACACTGTACCTTGATACATTCAAACACTGTACCTTGATACATTCATACACTGTACCTTGATACATTCATACACTGTACCTTGATACATTCATACACTGTACCTTGATACATTCATACATTGTACCTTGATACATTCATACACTGTACCTTGTTACATTCATATACTGTACCTTGATACATTCATATACTGTACCTTGATACATTCATATACTGTACCGTGAAACATTCATATACTGTACCGTGATTAATTAGTATTCCTTTAACAAATTGTTATTTGCCCATTGATTAGAGCTTCGCAAGCATTGTTGCCTTATAACCCGACTGAACAAACGAAGAAAGTTTCATGCTGGCGCCCTGACCCCACCTGACCAAACGAAGAAAGTTTCATGTTGGCGCCCTAACCCCACCTGACCAAACGAAGAAAGTTTCATGTTGGCGCCCTGACCCCACCTGAACAAACGAAGAAAGATTCATATTGGCGCCCTGACCCCACCTGAACAAACGAAGAAAGATTCATGTTGGCGCCCTGACCCCACCTGAACAAACGAAGAAATATTCATGTTGGCGCCCTGACCCCCACGTGAACAAGCGAAGAAAGTTTCATGTTGGCGCCCTGACCCCTATTATAAAGAGCTCATAAAAAAATAGATTCCCTGTTAAAGTAAGAAATATTGAATTTCGATTTCACGACCTGTTTAGGCCTGGATATTCCAGGATATTGTGGAATATTCCAGGATATTGTGGGATATTCCAGGATATTTTGGGATATTCCAGGATATTGTGGGATATTCTGGATATTGTGGGATATTCCAGGATATTGTGGGATATTCCAGGATATTGTAGAATATTGAAATATATTGTGGGATATTCCAGGCTATTGTGGGATATTCCAGGCTATTGTATATTCCAGAATATTGTTGGATATTCTTGGATATTGTAGAATATTCCAGGATATTGTCGCATATTCCGGGATATTGTGGGATATTCCAGGATATTGTGGGATATTCCACGATATTGTGGGATATTCCGTGATATTATTGGATATTCCAGGATATTGTGGGATATTCCAGGATATTGTGGGATATTCCATTATATAGTAGGATACGCGATTATTGTAGGATATTCCAGGTTATTGTCGGACGTTCCAGGATACATTAAAAAACACCACCAACAGCACACAATTGAAACGTAAATGTACGCCTACAATCTCACAGACTAAATGTACACCTACAATCTCACAGACTAAATGTACGCCTACAATCTCACAGACTAAATGTACGCCTACAATCTCACAGACTAAATGTACGCATACAATCTCACAGACTAAATGTACGCCTACAATCTCACAGACTAAATGTACGCCTACAATCTCACAGACTAAATGTACGCCTACAATCTCACAGACTAAATGTACGCCTACAATCTCACAGACTAAATGTACGCCTACAATCTCACAGACTAAATGTACGCCTACAATCTCACAGACTAAATGTACGCCTACAATCTCACAGACTAAATGTACGCCTACAATCTCACAGACTAAATGTACGCCTACAATCTCACAGACTAAATGTACGCCTACAATCTCACAGACTAAATGTACGCCTACAATCTCACAGACTAAATGTACGCCTACAATCTCACAGACTAAATGTACGCATACAATCTCACAGACTAAATGTACGACTACAATCTCACAAACTAAATGTACGCCTACAATCTCACAGACTAAATGTACGCCTACAATCTCACAGACTAAATGTACGCCTACAATCTCACAGACTAAATGTACGCCTACAATCTCACAGACTAAATGTACGCCTACAATCTCACAGACTAAATGTACGCTTACAATCTCACAGACTAAATGTACGCCTATAATCTCATAGACTAAATGTACGCCTATAATCTCATAGACTAAATGTACGCTTACAATCTCCAGACTAAATGTACGACTACAATCTCACAGACTAAATGTACGCCTACAATCTCACAGACTAAATGTACGCCTATAATCTCACAGACTAAATGTACGCCTACAATCTCACAGACTAAATGTACGCCTATAATCTCACACGGTGAATGTACACCTATAATATCAGACTAAATGTACACCTATAATCTCACTGACTAAATGTACGCCTATAATCTCACAGTGTGCATGTACGCCTATAATCTCACAGACTAAATGTACGCCTATAATCTCACAGTGTGAATGTACCCTATAACCTCACAGACTAAATGTACGCCTATAATCTCACAGACTAAATGTACGCCTACAATCTCACAGACTAAATGTACGCCTATAATCTCACAGTGTGAATGTACGCCTATAATCTCACAGTGTAAATGTACGCCTATAATCGCACAGACTAAATGTACGCCGATAATCTCACAGACTAAATGTATGCCTATAATCTCACAGACTAAAATTACGCCTACAATCTCACAGACTAAATGTACGCCTACAATCTCACAGACTAAATGTACGCCTATAATCTCACAGACTAAATGTACGCCTATAATCTCACAGACTAAATGCACGCCTATAATCTCACAGACTAAATGTACGCCTATAATCTCACAGACTAAATGTACGCCTATAATCCCACAGACTAAATGTACGCCGATAATCTCACACGGTGAATGTACGCCTATAATCTCACAGACTAAATGTACGCCTATAATCTCACAGTGTGCATGTACGCCTATAGTCTCACAGACTAAATGTACGCCTATAATCTCACAGACTAAATGTACGCCTACAATCTCACATACTAAATGTACGCCTATAATCTCACAGTGTGAATGTACGCCTATAATCTCACAGACTAAATGTACGCCTATAATCTCACAGACTAAATGTACGCCTACAATCTGACAGACTAAATGTACGCCTACAATCTCACAGACTAAATGTACGCCTACAATCTCACAGACTAAATGTACACCTACAATCTCACAGACTAAATGTACGCCTACAATCTCACAGACTAAATGTACGCCTACAATCTCACAGACTAAATGTACGCATACAATCTCACAGACTAAATGTACGACTACAATCTCACAAACTAAATGTACGCCTACAATCTCACAGACTAAATGTACGCCTACAATCTCACAGACTAAATGTACGCCTACAATCTCACAGACTAAATGTACGCCTACAATCTCACAGACTAAATGTACGCCTACAATCTCACAGACTAAATGTACGCTTACAATCTCACAGACTAAATGTACGCCTATAATCTCATAGACTAAATGTACGCCTATAATCTCATAGACTAAATGTACGCTTACAATCTCCAGACTAAATGTACGACTACAATCTCACAGACTAAATGTACGCCTACAATCTCACAGACTAAATGTACGCCTATAATCTCACAGACTAAATGTACGCCTACAATCTCACAGACTAAATGTACGCCTATAATCTCACACGGTGAATGTACACCTATAATATCAGACTAAATGTACACCTATAATCTCACTGACTAAATGTACGCCTATAATCTCACAGTGTGCATGTACGCCTATAATCTCACAGACTAAATGTACGCCTATAATCTCACAGTGTGAATGTACCCTATAACCTCACAGACTAAATGTACGCCTATAATCTCACAGACTAAATGTACGCCTACAATCTCACAGACTAAATGTACGCCTATAATCTCACAGTGTGAATGTACGCCTATAATCTCACAGTGTAAATGTACGCCTATAATCGCACAGACTAAATGTACGCCGATAATCTCACAGACTAAATGTATGCCTATAATCTCACAGACTAAAATTACGCCTACAATCTCACAGACTAAATGTACGCCTACAATCTCACAGACTAAATGTACGCCTATAATCTCACAGACTAAATGTACGCCTATAATCTCACAGACTAAATGCACGCCTATAATCTCACAGACTAAATGTACGCCTATAATCTCACAGACTAAATGTACGCCTATAATCCCACAGACTAAATGTACGCCGATAATCTCACACGGTGAATGTACGCCTATAATCTCACAGACTAAATGTACGCCTATAATCTCACAGTGTGCATGTACGCCTATAGTCTCACAGACTAAATGTACGCCTATAATCTCACAGACTAAATGTACGCCTACAATCTCACATACTAAATGTACGCCTATAATCTCACAGTGTGAATGTACGCCTATAATCTCACAGACTAAATGTACGCCTATAATCTCACAGACTAAATGTACGCCTACAATCTGACAGACTAAATGTACGCCTACAATCTCACAGACTAAATGTACGCCTACAATCTCACAGACTAAATGTACGCCTATAATCTCACAGACTAAATGTACGCCTATAATCTCACAGACTAAATGTACGCCTATAATCTAACAGACTAAATGTATGGCTATAATCTCACAGACTAAATGTATGGCTATAAACTCACCGACTAAATGTATGGCTGTAATCTCACAGACTAAATGTATGGCTATAATCTCACAGACAAAGTGTATGCCTATCATAATCTCACAGATTAAATGTATGCCTATATTCTTACAGACTAAAGGTATGGCTATAATCTCACAGACTAAATGTATGGCTATAATCTCACAGACTAGAGCTACACCCTTAAACTTCTGTCAATTTCTAATAATGATCATAGACTTTCATTACGTCTGCACAAATAACCGTAATCTAGAAGTCCAGGCTATTGGCACTATAGCAGAAGTCAAGGCTAGTTTGTTGGTACTGTAGTCAGAAGTCAAGGCTAGACTGTTGGTACTGTAGTCAGGAGTCACGGCTAGTCTGTTGGTACTGTAGTCAGAAGTCACGGCTAGTCTGTTGGTATTGTAGTCAGAAGTCACGGCTAGTATGTTGGTACTGTAGTCAGAAGTCAAGGCTAGTCTGTTGGTACTGTAGTCAGAACTCAAGGCTAGTCTATTGGTACTGTAGCCAGAAGTCAAGGGTAGTCTGTTGTTACTGTAGTCAGAAGTCAAGGCTAGTCTGCTGGTACTGTAGTCAGAAGTCAAGGCTAGTCTGTTGGTACTGTAGTCAGAACTCAAGGCTAGTCTATTGGTACTGTAGTCAGAAGTCAAGGCTAGTCTGTTGTTACTGTAGTCAGAAGTCAAGGCTAGTCTCTTGGTACTGTAGTCAGAAGTCAAGGCTAGTCTGTTGTTACTGTAGTCAGAAGTCAATAATTTTTTTTTAAGGCAAACGTATTAATAGAATCATAATTTCATAACTGATGTGAATGATGAGAAGACTGGTGTGAATGATGAGAAGACTGATGTGAATGATGAGAAGACTGGTGTGAATGATGAGAAGACTGATGTGAATGATGAGAAGACTGATGTGAATGATGAGAAGATTGATGTGAATGATGAGAAGACTGATGTGAATGATGAGAAGACTGATGTGAATGATGAGAAGACTGATGTGAATGATGAGAAGACTGGTGTGAATGATGAGAAGACTGATGTGAATGATGAGAAGACTGATGTGAATGATGAGAAGACTGATGTGAATGATGAGAAGACTGATCTGAATGATGAGAAGACTGGTGTGAATGATGAGAAGACTGATGTGAATGATGAGAAGACTGATGTGAATGATGAGAAGACTGATGTGAATGATGAGAAGACTGATGTGAATGATGAGAAGACTGGTGTGAATGATGAGAAGACTGATGTGAATGATGAGAAGACTGATGTGAACGATGAGAAGATTGATGTGAACGGTGAGAAGATTGCTTTGAAGGATGAGAAGACTGCTGTGAAGGATGAGAAGATTGGTGTAAATGATGAGTAGATTGCTGTGAATGATGAGAAGATTGCTGTGAAGGATGAGAAGACTGCTGTGAATGATGAGAAGATTGGTGTGAATGATGGAAAGACTGCTTTGAATGATGAGAAGATTGCTGTGAATGATGGAAAGACTGATCTGAATGATGAGAAGACTGATCTGAATGATGAGAAGACTGATGTGAATGATGAGAAGACTGGTGTGAATGATGAGAAGACTGATGTGAATGATGAGAAGACTGATGTGAATGATGAGAAGACTGATGTGAATGATGAGAAGACTGATCTGAATGATGAGAAGACTGATGTGAATGATGAGAAGACTGGTGTGAATGATGAGAAGACTGATGTGAATGATGAGAAGACTGATGTGAACGATGAGAATATTGATGTGAACGGTGAGAAGATTGCTTTGAAGGATGAGAAGACTGCTGTGAAGGATGAGAAGATTGGTGTAAATGATGAGTAGATTGCTGTGAATGATGAGAAGATTGCTGTGAAGGATGAGAAGACTGCTGTGAATGATGAGAAGATTGGTGTGAATGATGGAAAGACTGCTTTGAATAATGAGAAGATTGCTGTGAATGATGGAAAGACTGCTGTGCATGGTAAGATGACTGATGTGAATGGTAAGATGACTGATGTGAATGGTAAGATGACTGCTGTGTGTAAATATTATAGATTACTGTCAATGGTCACTGAGTGTGATTTAATAGATATCTGTCAATAGCTACTGAGTGTGTGTCAATACATATCTAAATGCGGAAAAAATCCTGTCTAAATGCGCTTCACGGCCAACTCCCTAGGTATAAATATGTTTTCAAATCTAAATATGTGCGCAAAACAAAATTCCCAGAAGTTAGCACTAATTGGCATTCTTATAGATTGTGTTACTTGAATAAATGTTTTGACAAGTAACTTTGGTAGATGGGAAGCAAACGCACTTCTGCCGCCATTGTTTGGTGGGCGATTTCTCGTAATAATTAATAATGCCAAATGAAAATGTACCGTCCGGGGTGAAATCTCCCCCCCCCCCCCCAAATCATGTATCCCTATACACCTATAGCAACGCTAGTCGTTCTGAGTATATATATGACTGTTTGGGCTGGTTTGGGAAAAAAAAAAGGGGGGGGGGGGGCTGGTGGTATGTAGTACTTTAAAACACTTTCAATTTAAATGAACAGTAAATGTTCATTTGCTCGTTAAATTAAATGTTCATTTGCTCGTTTCATAAAAAAATATTGACCTCAAAAAGGGATCTTGTTTAAAAAATCAAATATCAATTTAACTCTTCTACTGTAACCACTTATGTCATAACTCTAACAAATTCTGTCATAACTCTAACAACTCTAACCAATTCTGTCATAACTCTAACCAATTCTGTCATAATTCTATCCAATTCTGTCATAACTCTAACCAATCCTGCCCATTCCCCTTATGTCTGTACCAACAACCACCACCACAAAATCCCCGCAGTTCACTTTAAGGTACGAAATTCTCCGATCGATTGAAGAAGGCGTGAACAGAGCACGGATTAGGGGCGGTGCCGTGCACGAGTTGATTGACAGGCGCACCGCCCCACCAGCGGCGAGTCAAGAAAAAGCTTTTCTGCAGCAGCGTAGAACACCGGCTCGGCGCCTCAAAATGCTGGACAAATTCTCACACACTAAAAAAAAAAGAAAAAAAAAGATGATGTCGATGATCAGCCAGCCAGCCAGCCTGCCAGGAAGAGACCAGAAAATGGTGGTGCACCGCCGACGATGAAAGGGCCACTGCCGTGGGTGACTGGTCGACTCAGCGGCGTATCGGTTCGATCTGATCTAACCTGTTCTCAAACCGACGCCAGGAGAGATGATTAATGAATTCGCATCTGATTTGAAGTCTGCCCCAGGACTGAATGCCGCACGCGCACAGTTACAGATGACCAGGTCATGATTACTGCACGAGTGTCGATTTATGATAAGTATCGAATACAACTATTCTGTCAGTGACTGACGTCATAAAACTTGTGACGCGGACGCGGGACCAAGTTTGGCTCATCGGCTACGTCACACACTCTCTGGAGGCTAAAGAAAAAGAAGTAGGAAGAAAAGATCAAATTTGGCTTCTTCACGTCATGTGTGATGACAGGGGTGTCACCAACTTAACTTTAACTTTTCTGTGTGGCCACTACGTCACAGCGTAACGGGCGGCACCGTTTCCTTCACAGCGATGCAATGCCGGGTATTGCTGCTGGACTGAATCGTCATCTGTGCTAGATTATTTCCAGACTGCTGCTTGGGTGGTGCTAGACTGCTGATACTGATAGAATCGTGCTAGACTGTTGCTAGACTGCCGCTAGCCTGCTGCTAGACTTGCCAGAATGATGCATGATCTGTACTAGATTGTTTCCAGACTGCTGCTTGATTGGTGCCAGACTGCTGCTGGACTCGTATTAGACTGCCACCTATAATATATTGATTTAGCATTTCTTCGCTTCACGGTATCAACGAATCGTGAATCAGAGACTTGGACTCTCGTGGTGCAGAAGAAGCACGTGATGGCAGCGATGGACAGCGCGCGCGACCTAAACCCGTTCAGCATCATCCGGGTATTGGGGAAAGACTTTGGCGAGAAGAGGAAAGGAAACATACTGACAAGGGAAGACGAGCAAACGTCTCTCATAGATGAGTATCCAAGGTTGTTATCAGAAAAATTATCTCTTCAGCCACATGAACGTCAGAATCAGC
The DNA here is from genome assembly GCA_964017045.1 of Omphiscola glabra. Lineage (NCBI taxonomy): Eukaryota > Metazoa > Mollusca > Gastropoda > Lymnaeidae > Omphiscola > Omphiscola glabra. The sequence goes on along the minus strand of OZ024797.1, from coordinate 50,263,780 downwards.
TTTCACCTGTCGAGTCGATCCACGGACAAAGTGTCTTGTCGCATGGTCGAGTCAAAGTGTTTCGGCAAGGATGCAACCAGGAGCTCCAGGCTTCATTGAACGACAGGCAGCAACAAGGTATAGACCCGAAGGAACTCGACCATGTCCTCGCCCTCAAATACCATCTCGTGATACCGAAGTCACCAATCAACAGTGACTGCCAACAAGAAAGGAACGACTTGGCAGGCGACGAGATTTTATCGGACAAACCTTCAAACGGACACATTCCAAAAGTCGGACGATGTGATGATCAAGAAATTAGTTGTTTCCGAATCTTTGGGTGCAGCCCTGGGGATTTAACTAAAGATTTGAATGCAAAGAAAAATATTGGAGGAACCCCTTCAATGGATTGTACATCACACGCACTCAGTAGATATGAGACATGTAGAGTCACGTGCAATCCTACAGTCTCGTGCAATCCTAGAGTCACGTGCAATCAGACAGAGCTCAATATGGATGAGGTAAAATGTTGTAAAAAAGAGACTTTTGAAGGTGGAAATCTGAATGATACTGACAATGAGAAACTTGCACACCATCGTTTGGATGATAATGACGATGATATGCTTGCACACCATCATTTGGATGATGATGATGAGATGCTTGCACACCATCATTTTGATGATAATGACGATGAGATGCTTGCACACCATCATTTTGATGATAATGACGATGACATGCTTGCAGACAATGATCATGAGGTAAGTCAATTTCTTTTCAAAAGCCTTACAAATAAGAAATCTGCCTAAGGTGTTGCTCGACAGAAAGAACATAATAACGTATACGCCTTATAAGATCGTAAGGACGTATACGCCTTATAAGATCGTAAGGACGTATACGCCTTATAAGATCGTAAGAACGTATACGCCTTATAAGATCGTAAGGACGTATACGCCTTATAAGATCGTAGGACGTATGCGCCTTTTAAGATCGTAAGAACGTATACGCCTTATAAGATCGTAAGGACGTATACGCCTTATAAGATCGTAGGACGTATGCGCCTTATAAGATCGTAAGGACGTATACGCCTTATAAGATCGTAGGACGTATGCGCCTTATAAGATCGTAAGGACATATGCCTTATAATACAGCAGGAGAGACAAACATGTAGTGGGGAGGTCAGAAAAGATTTTATTGCTATAGATTTTTCAGTTAATTCTTCATATTTTCTCTTTTTACATTTTTCTTTTTTTGTACATCACTTTCGCCTTTTGATATGGTCTGTGAAAATAAACAAGTAAAATGTTGTTACAGTTGTAGGATATCACTGATAGGTTAGTGCTGATAGGATATGCCTTATAGGATATGACTGATGGGATATGCCTGATAGGATATGCCTGATGGGATAGGCCTGATGGGATATGACTGATGGGATATGCCTGATAGGATATGCCTGATGGGATAGGCCTGATGGGATAGGCCTGATGGGATATGCCTGATGGGATATGCCTGATGGGATATGCCTGATGGGATATGCCTGATAGGATATGCCTGATGGGATATGCCTGATAGGATATGCCTGATAGGATATGACTGATGGGATATGACTGATGGGATATGACTGATAGGATATGACGGGTATTTTTGACTCGTAATTCTCGTACTTGTGACGATATTAACCTACACGCCCAATGCAATCTACCCATCCACTGTGTGTTGTGTGTTTGCTGAATGCAGGTGTAACGTCATACCATGAACGGTCAGTGTTCTGTCTGTGCGGTCAAACACATCCAGTGTTGCTGTATCAGTGTACGCCAGCGTTTAGATAAAACTGTCTGGAGCAACACGGTTATGACAGCACGCTCAACTTACATATTACAATATAATAACATTACACAGCTCAGTAGTGCTAACATTACACAACTCAGCTGGGCTGACATTACACAACTAAGTAGCGCTAACATTACACAACTCAGCTGGGCTAACATTACACAACTCAGTAGTGCTAACATTACACAACTCAGTATTGCTAACATTACACAACTGGGTAGGGATAACATCACACAACTCAGCTGGGCTAACATTACACAACTCAGCTGGGCTAACATTACACAACTGGGTAGGGATAACATTACACAACTCGGTAGAGCTAACATTACACAACTCAGTAGAGCTAACATTACACAACTCAGTAGAGATAACATTACACAACTCAGTAGAGCTAACATTACACAACTCGGTAGGGATAACATTACACAACTCAGTTGGGCTAACATTACACAAATCAGTAGTGCTAACATTATACAACTCAGTAGTGCTAACATTACACAACTCAGTAGTGCTAACATTACACAACTCAGTAGTGCTAACATTACACAACTCAGTAGAGCTAACATTACACAACTCAGTAGTGCTAACATTACACAACTCAGTAGAGCTAACATTACACAACTCAGTAGTGCTAACATTACACAACTCAGTAGTGCTAACATTACACAACTCAGTAGGGATAACATTACACAACTCAGTAGCGCTAACATTACACAACTTAGCAGTGCTAACATTACACAACTCAGTAGTGCTAACATTACACAACTCAGCAGTGGTAACATTAAACAACTCAGTAGGGATAACATTACACAACTCAGTAGTGCTAACATTACACAACTCAGCAGTGCTAACATTACACAACTCAGTAGTGCTAACATGACACAACTCAGTAGGGATAACATTACACAACTCAGTAGTGCTAACATTACACAACTCAGGCGTGCTAACATCAACATTAAACAACTCAGTAAGGATAACATTACACAACTCAGTAGTGCTAACATTACACACAACTTAGTAGTGCTAACATTACACAACTCAGTAGAGCTAACATTACACACAACTCAGTAGTGCTAACATTACACTACTCAGTAGTGCTAACATTACACAACTCAGTAGTGCTAACATTACACAACTCAGTAGTGCTAACATTACACAACTCAGCTGGGTTGACATTACATAACTCAGTAGTGCTAACATTACACAACTCAGTAGTGCTAACATTACACAACTCAGTAGTGCTAACATTACACAACTCAGTAGGGATAACATTACACAACTCAGTAGAGCTAACATTACACAACTCAGTAGGGCTAACATTACACAACTCAGTAGTGCTAACATTACACAACTCAGCAGTGCTAACATTACACAACTCAGTAGAGCTAACATTACACAACTCAGCAGTGCTAACATTACACAACTCAGTAGTGCTAACATTACACAACTCAGTAGTGCTAACATTACACAACTCAGTAGTGCTAACATTACACAACTCAGCAGTGCTAACATTACACAACTCAGTAGGGATAACATTACACAACTCAGTAGAGCTAACATTACACAACTCAGTAGGGATAACATTACACAACTCAGTAGAGCTAACATTACACAACTCAGTAGGGATAACATTACACAACTCAGTAGAGCTTACATTACACAACTCAGTAGTGCTAACATTACACAACTCAGGAGTGCTAACATTACATAACTCAGTAGTGCTAACATTAAACAACTCAGTAGAGCTAACATTACACAACTCAGTAGTGCTAACATTACATAACTCAGCAGTGCTAACATTACACAACTCAGTCGGGATAACATTACACAACTCAGTAGAGCTAACATTACACAACTCAGTAGGGATAACATTACACAACTCAGTAGAGCTTACATTACAGAACTCAGTAGTGCTAACATTACACAACTCAGTAGGGATAACATTACACAACTCAGCAGGGCTAACATTACACAACTCAGTAGTGCTAACATTACACAACTCAGCAGTGCTAACATTACACAACTCAGTAGAGCTAAAATTACACAACTCAGCAGTGCTAACATTACACAACTCAGCAGTGCTAACATTACACAACTCAGTAGAGCTAACATTACACAACTCAGTAGGGATAACATTACACAACTCAGTAGAGCTAACATTACACAACTCAGTAGTGCTAACATTACTCAACTCAGTAGAGCTTACATTACAGAACTCAGTAGTGCTAACATTACACAACTCAGTAGGGATAACATTACACAGCTCAGCAGGGCTAGCTAATTTGGCAGAGAAATTGACAAGTCAAATGTAATGTTTAGGACCAAGTTAACTGCACCTAGCATGCATACTATAAGAACCAACCAATGGACTACGATGAGTCACTTCCTTGTTTTGTCACGTTATACGTACCAGCCATTGGTAGGTAATTAAAAAATGTTACTTTTCAAAATATTCTTGAATACACGCGTTTCTTTAAATGACATTCATTAAATGTGACAATAATTATAATTCAGTTATGATTAAAGGAAGAAAGTTGTTTGAAGAAAAATTTGTGAGCGACTAGTGTGTTGCAGACAGCCTACCGGAAGTTTTACTTGTTTTTACACGTATCACGTGACAAAACAATCGACTCATCGTAGTCCATTGTGTTATGATTTACATTTTGAAAGTGCACATAAAATTTTAACTTCACAACGTGATGAACAGGACAAAAAAGACGTCATCGGTCCTATAGCCTCGGACTCAGATGTTTTCTGTCTAGGGACAAAATAAAGGAGAAATAGAGAAGAACAAAATTTTCAAGGAAGATTCCTCTAAATTTTCAAGGGAAATTTATCCATGTTTGAACAAAAACAATGTTTCCCAATAATGTTGAGTTTGAACAAAAACAGTTTCCCAATAATGTTGAGTTTGAACAAAAACAATGTTTCACAATAATGTTGAGTTTGAACAAAAACAGTTTCCCAATAATGTTGAGTTTGAACAAAAACAATGTTTCACAATAATGTTCAGTTTGAACTAAAACAATGTTACACAATAATGTTCAGTTTTAACGAAAACAATTTTTCCAAAAATTTTCAGTTTGAACAAAAACAATGTTTCCCAAAATGTTCAGTTTGAACAAAAACAATGTTTCCCAATAATGTTCAGTTTGAACAAAAACAATGTTTCCCAATAATGTTCAGTTTGAACAAAAACAATGTTTCCCAATAATGTTTAGTTTGAGCTCGGACTGTTTTATAATTTTAAGGTTTTGTTGTTCATAATAAATAATTCATAATAACTTTTCAAAGTATATCTTTATATAAAAATTAACAGTCATCATCTGATACTTTAGCTATCATCTGATATTTTAGCCATAATCTGCCTAAGGTTTAGCCATGATCTGATATTTTATCCATGATCTGATATTTTAGCCATGATCCGATATTTTAGCCATCATCTGATATTTTAGACATGAACTGATATTTTAGCCATGATCTCATATTTTAGTCATGATCTGATATTTAGTTTTAGCCATCATCTGATATTTTAGCCATCATCTGATATTTTAGTCACGATCTCATATTTTAGCCATGATCTGATATTTTAGCCATTATTTGATATTTTAGCCATCATCTGATATTGTAGCTGTCATCTGATATTTTAGCCATCATCTGATATTTTAGCTATCATCTTATAATTTAGCTATCATCTGATAATTTAGCTATCATCTGATAATTTAGCTATCATCTGATAATTTAGCCATGATCTGATATTTTACCTATCATCTGATAATTTACTTCGGATAATTGATTTGTATTTCTAACGAATGAGACAACCAAAATTTAACACAGGTTCTAGGCCAATGTTCAACCAAAAATTCACAAAGCTTCTAGGCCAATGTTCAACCAAAATTTAACACAGGTTCTAGGCCAATGTTCAACCAAAATTTAACACAGGTTCTAGGCCAATGTTCAACCAAAAATTCACACAGGTTCTAGGCCAATGTTCAACCAAAAATTCACACAGGTTCTAGGCCAATGTTCAACCAAAAATTCACACAGGTTCTAGGCCAATGTTCAACCAAAAATTCACACAGGCTCTAGGCCAATATACTATAATTTATAATTCTAATTTTTGTCTGGGCATCCAATCTTAGACTAATAATATATTCACATTTATTGGTCTATTCACTCAATGAAAAAAAAGGCACAATTCTCATTCACCCTCATCTGCTGCACTGATTGCCCTAGGTCAAATCAATAGTTCAATCGTTTTCTGTCATGTGCCTTGAAACAAAAAGTATTCATCATTGTATCTGTATTGAGAAAAGGTGTGTAAATAATAAGTCATGTCTATTCCATTGTGCTAAACAAACTCAAATCGGGACGCGAAAGGACTTCTGTTGGGGTCGCAAAGGGATTTCTGTTGGGGTCGCGCAGGGATTTCTGTTGGGATCCCGTAGGGATTTCTGTTTGGGTCACGAAGGGATTTGTGTTGGGGTCACGAAGGGATTTCTTTTGGGGTCACGAAGGGATTTCTGTTCGGGGTGGTGAAGGGATTTCTGTTCGGGGTGGTGAAGGGATTTCTGTTCGGGGTGATGAAGGGATTTCTGTTTCGGGTTTGTGAAGGGATTTCTGTTCGGGTTTGTGAAGGGATTTCTGTTCGGGGTGGTGAAGGGATTTCTGTTCGGGTTGGTGAAGAGATTTCTGTTCGGGGGTGGTGAAGGGATCTCTGTTCGGGTTGGTGAAGAGATTTCTGTTCTGGATGGTGAAGGGATTTCTGTTCGGGGTGGTGAAGGGATTTATGTTCGGGGTTGTGAAGGGATTTCTGTTCGGGGTGGTGAAGGGATTTCTGTTCGGGGTTGCGGGATGAAAAACTGTAGCCAAAAATAAATATTTAATTTCAAGCAATTTTTCATTTTTAAACTTTTTGTTAAATTTTTAATGATAAGATTCTAAGAATTAGATTATAAGATAATAAGATTTAAAAATAATACATCCATTTCCCTTTTCTTCGAGAATTATTTGTCAAATTTTGTTTTGATAGATACGTCATAAAAAAATATATATAAATAAATAAACTCATCTTCTTAACAAGGTCAATTTACATCGTCGCATTTAATCTGTTTTAAGGTAAAACTGCATTGAATTCTATTCAATTGAATCATCTATTTTTAAAGTGGTTTATTTTTAACACATTAAAGTTGCATTTTGAAAAGTATTTGGTCGCTGGTCACCTTACTTCTATGAAATGGGGTCGCGACTCAAAAGGGTTGGGAACCTGAAGTCTACTCGGTTCTTTTGGTTCATGCGTTATCAAATGCAATTTTCAAAGTTCAGGGTGTCACTAAAATGCATTTAATTTGGGAATCACTGATCCTACTTTTCTTGAATTAGCGTGGGTGGATGAGTTGTCTGTCAATAAACCGCCACCGCAAAGCTCCTCTCTACCCAATTTTATCAATATCTCTTGAGTTTGTCTACACCAGGGGTCCTCAAACTTGGCGAAGCTACTCTCTACCCAATTTTATCAATATCTCTTGAGTTTGTCTACACCAGGGGTCCTCAAACTTGGCAAAGCTCCTCTCTACCCAATTTTATCAATATCTCTTGAGTTTGTCTACACCAGGGGTCCTCAAACTTGGTGAAGCTATACTCTCTACCCAAAGTTGTATCAATATCTTATGTGTTTGTCCACGCCATGTGTCCTTAAACTTGGCGAAGCTACTCTCTACCCAATTTTATCAATATCTCTTGAGTTTGTCTAAACCAGGGGTCCTCAAACTTGGCGAAGCTACTCTCTACCCAATTTTATCAATATCTCTTGAGTTTGTCTACACCAGGGGTCCTCAAACTTGGCAAAGCTCCTCTCTACCCAATTTTATCAATATCTCTTGAGTTTGTCTACACCAGGGGTCCTCAAACTTGGCGAAACTCCTCTCTACCCAATTTTATCAATATCTCTTGAGTTTGTCTAAACCAGGGGTCCTCAAACTTGGCGAAGCTACTCTCTACCCAATTTTATCAATATCTCTTGAGTTTGTCTACACCAGGGGTCCTCAAACTTGGCGAAGCTACTCTCTACTCAATTTTATCAATATCTAATGAGTTTGTCTACACCAGGGGTCCTCAAACTTGGCGAAGCTATACTCTCTACCCAAAGTTGTATCAATATCTTATGTGTTTGTCCACGCTATGGGTCCTTAAACTTGGCGAAGCTACTCTCTACCCAAAGTTGTATCAATATCTCATGTGTTCGTCTACAGTCTACACCATGGGTCCTCAAACTTGGCGAAGTTACTCTCTACTCAAAGTTTTATCAATATCTTAGGCGTTTGTCTACACCAGGGGTCCTCAAACTTTTATCACTGGCAATCCAATAAAAATGTCTGCCAACACCATCTGGCATTACCTTGTGCTTCCCCAGGGGGTGCGTGTACCTCTGGTTAAGATCCCTTGTAACAGAGGTAAGTGGATCTTTTCATAGAGTTTTGTTACTTACGTATCCTTGGTACGTTGAAATAAAAGTCATAAAACTATTCTTATCGTGTGTCCAGATATTCAATAGTATATTGGGGCAATTTACCACTCAACTTGCGAATCAATTTACCACTCAACTTGCAAATCAATTTACCACTCAACTTGCTAATCAATTTACCACTCAACTTGCAAATCAATTTACCACTCAACTTGCAAATCAATTTACCACTCAACTTGCAAATCAATTTAACAATCAATTTACCACTCAATTTGCCAATCAATTTGCCACTCAATTTACCACTCAATTTGCCAATTAATTTACCACTCAATTCACCACTCTATTTACCACTCTATTTACCACTCAATTTTCCAATCATTTTACCACTTAATTAACCACTCTATTTGCCAATCAATTTACCACTCAATTTACAGTTCAATTGGCCATTCAATTTGCCACTCAATTTACCACTCTACTTGCCAATTAATTTACCACTCAATTTACCACTCAATTTGCAATTCAATTTACCACTAAATTTACCACTCAATTTACCACTCTATTTGCCAATCAATTTACCACTCTATTTGCCAATCAATTTACCACTCAATTTACCACTCAATTTACCAATCAACTTACCATCGATTTCCCAATCAATTTACCATCAATTTACCATCATTTTACCATAGATTTACCATCAACTTACCAATCAATTTGCTATCAACTTACCCATGTATAAATTTACCATCGCATACATATGTGCAAGTCACATGATGTATAAGAGCTCATGACTGTAAAAATATAAGTCCAAAAACTGTCTGACGACACATATACTACATATAAAAGTGCATATGTGAAACAGCGTTCACGCATGTAAACAGGACAAGAAAGATTGGGGCATGAAAAGTGAAAGAAAGGCACTGTTTTGTGCCCCCCCCCCCCCCCCTTTCCTGGAGCACGTGAAGTGCGCCCCGAAGAAAAACTTTGTACAAGAAGAAAATGAAAACAAAAAGCAGATTAGATCGTCATTTGTATAACGTTTTGAAGAAGTCAAGCAACCTGTGCCTTTAACCGATTACGATGAGTGGAACCTATGAAATATCGCTACATTTGATCTATTTGATGTGATTACAATGAGTGGAACCTATGAACTATCGCTACATTTGATCTATTTGATGTGATTACAATGAGTGGAACCTATGAACTATCGCTACATTTGATCTATTTGAGGTGATTACAATGAGTGGAACCTATAAACTATCGCTACATTTGATCTATTTGATGTGATTACAATGAGTGGAACCTATGAAATATCGCTACATTTGATCTATTTGATGTGATTACAATGAGTGGAACCTATGAAATATCGCTACATTTGATCTATTTGATGTGATTACAATGAGTGGAACCTATGAAATATCGCTACATTTGATCTATTTGATGTGGTTACAATGAGTGGAACCTATGAACTATCGCTACATTTGATCTATTTGATGTGATTACAATGAGTGGAACCTATGAAATATCGCTACATTTGATCTATTTGATGTGATTACAATGAGTGGAACCTATGAACTATCGCTACATTTGATCTATTTGATGTGATTACAATGAGTGGAACCTATGAACTATCGCTACATTTGATCTATTTGATGTGATTACAATGAGTGGAACCTATGAACTATCGCTACATTTGATCTATTTGATGTGATTACAATGAGTGGAACCTATGAACTATCGCTACATTTGATCTATTTGATGTGATTACAATGAGTGGAACCTATGAACTATCGCTACATTTGATCTATTTGATGTGATTACAATGAGTGGAACCTATGAACTATCACTACATTTGATCTATTTAACGGCCCTTACATTCAATCTTGTAAAAACGCTTACAGTATTCGATAATAAATGACAGACTGCGCCAAAAAGTGGGCGCTCCCGATTGATTATAAGCCAAAGACTTATTTCTCGCTGTTCGCATTTAGCGATATTTTTATTTATTTATTTTTTGCAACACGTTTAAAGACTAATACCACAGTATTAAACTGCATTTTGATCAATACCATGGTTTATATTTTAATATACCTCTCGCTATCAAACATGGGAAATCTGTTTTCAAAATAAATTTAAGCATGACTTTCAAAGTAGGGATATATGTTGACTACAATTGTATGATGGCATCATATACTTTTTAAAAAAAATGTTATTTGCTTAATTTTAAATGTACTCGATTTGATGTATGTCGAGTTGGATCAAATGACAACCTACAACAATAGATCATTGTTTGTACAAATATTAAGAATTTAACGTACACATAGTAATAGTGCATGTTTCACCAGTTACTAATTCAAAAGTTTTGGTTTTAAAAAAAATGTGTTTAAGTAAATCGGAGTAGCGATTTGTAATGTATCTGAAGAATGTTAGAGTAGTTTTAAATGCCGAATGAACATTTCAATCAATAGAATAGTGGGAAATCTCAACGTTATTGTCATACGATGTCACTCAGATATAATCATATATTTATTATATGATGTCCCTTAGATATACTCATACATTTATTATACGATTTCCCTCAGAAATAATCATACATTTATTATACGATGTCCCTCAGATATAATCATACATTTGTTATACGATGTCTCCCAGATATAATCTTACATTTATTATACTATTTCTCTCATATATAATCACACATTTATTATACGAGTTCCCTCAGATAATGTTACATTTATTATACGATGTCCCTCAGATATAATCTTACATTTATTATACGATTTCCCTCAGATATAATCATATATTTATTATATGATGTCCCTTAGATATAATCATACATTTATTATACAATTTATAAAAATGACCAAATTTGAAAACTCATAAAAATCGATAGACCTCTCAACATAACATTTTTTTCTCTTTTTTTTACTCTGGTAAAACTTGGAAATATTTACAAACTTTTAAAAGCTAATTATTATTCGTTAGTAGTTTTCTTCTTCTTGCCATTTGTGTTCAACATTGAAAATGATGCCAGTAAGGCTTTTTAGTTATGGAAAACGTTTTGGATTTTAAAGAATATTTTCATTTTATTTTAAACTTCATTTATTCAACAAGTAGTTAACCCCAAAATGACTTCAAATAAAACAATTACAGCCACATGGCCATTTAATTATAAAAAAGATCGCCGATTTTGGTGCCGATAGATACACCACCTGGCCCAAATAGATACACCGCCTGGCCTAAATAGATACACCGCCTGGCCTAAAGTCGCAATCGACGGGACACATGTAGCGATATTTGATTGGTTCCACTCATTGTAATCGGTTAAAGGCATACGTTGCTTTACTTGTTCAAAAGGTTATAAAAATGGCGTCCTCCGTTTCGCTCATACAAACTAGGCAATTGTCCGAAAACACCTGGGTGGACCACCACATTCACCCCACCCCTTCTACACCACTGACAGAGGCGTAGCTAGAGTGGTAGGTCACAGGGTAAAAAGATTCTTATTTACGCTCCATCCCTAACCCTGAATACTATTATTTTCATCCGTTTAAATACCACCAAAGCATATTTTGGCGCCCCCGCTAGTCTGGCGACAAGGTACCTTTGTTCCCTCTGCCCCCTCCTTAGCTACACCTCTGGCCAATAGTACTGCCCAGCCTGAAATGCGCCTCGGAACTTGTCTGGAGGAAAGTGAGTGGGGGGGGGGGGGGAGAAATGAGAGGGAGAGGCAGTGAGGGTGGAAGAATACAGATTCAAATTGTGGTGACCTGGCCGTAATGGCGGATAGACCGCTTAATTGTGTAGACATAGACAACTGTGAGATTGGGGCTGGCGGGGAGTTCGATCACCAATTAAAGCCAAATCGCACAGCTTTCACAGGCTGTGTTTGTATGTGTGGTTCAATGCAGTCAGGCTAAATTTAGATATTGTTTTCACAGTCTGTCAACATGGAATTATTTGAACACAGGTGTATCTAGGGCTGCCAAAGGGTACCTACCCGGCGCATCCAGTGGGTACATTCACGGGTACACGACACTACACCGGGTACATAACACTACACCGGGCACATGGCACTATACCGGGTACATGGCAGTATACCGTGTACATGGCACTATACCGTGTACATGGCACTATACCGGGTACATGGCACTATACCGGGTACATGGCACTATACCGGGTACATGTCACTATACCGGGTACATCGCACTATACCGGGTACATGGCGCTATACCGGGTACTTGGCGCTATACCGGGTACATGGCGCTATACCGGCTACATGGCGCTATACAGGTTAAATGGCACTAGACTGGGTACATGGCACTATACCGGGTACATGGTACTATACCGAGTACATGACACTATACCGGGTACATGGCACTATACCGGGTACATGGCACTATTTGAACACAGGTGTATCTAGGGCTGTCAAAGGGTACCTACCCGGCTCATCCAGTGGGTACATTCACGGGTACATGTACCGGGTACATGGCGCTATACAGGGTACATGGCACTATACCCGGTACATGGCGCTATACCTGGTACATGGCACTATACCGTGTACATGGCGCTATACCGGGAACATGGCGATTTACCCGGTACATGGCGCTATACCGGGTACATGGCGCTATACCGTGTACATGGCACTATACCGGTTACATGGCGCTATACCGGGTACATGGCGCTATACCGGGTACATGGCGCTATACCGGGTACATGGCACTATACCTGGTACATGGCACTATACCCGGTACCTTGCGCTATACCCGGTACATGGCGCTATACCTGGTACATGGCACTATACCTGGTACATGGCACTATACCTGGTACATGGCACTATACCTGGTACATGGCACTATACCGGGTACCTGGCACTATACAGGGTACATGGCACTATACCTGGTACATGGCGCTATACCGGGTACATGGCGCTATACCTGGTACATGGCACTATACCTGGTAAATGGCGCTATACCGGGTACATGGCGCTATACCTGGTACATGGCACTATACCTTGTACATGGCACTATACCGGGTACATGGCACTATACAGGGTACATGGCGCTTTTCAGGGTACATGGCGCTATACCGGGTACATGGCACTATACCGTGTACATGGCGCTATACCGGGTACATGGCACTATACCGTGTACATGGCACTATACCGTGTACATGGCGCTATACCGGGTACATGGCACTCTACAGGGTACATGGCACTATACCTGGTGTATTGGCACTCTACCGGGTACATGGCAATAAGACTAGTTAGATTGCAATTGCACACCCTAAAAGCCCACAACGTTACCTCCAGCAGGCCTCACATCTTGCAGCATTCCGTCAACGCAAGCCTCACATTTTGCAGCATTCCGTCAGCGCAAGCCTCACATCTTGCAGCATTTCGTCAACGCAAGCCTAACATCTTGCAACATTCCGTCAAAGCAAGCCTCACATCTTGCAACATTCCGTCAACGCAAGCCTCACATCTTGCTGCATGCCGTCAACGCAAGCCTCACATCTTGCAGCATGCCGTCAACGCAAGCCTCACATTTTGCAGCATGCCGTCAACGCAAGCCTCAACGACACCTCCAAACGCCTCATCACCTACGCGTCCTCACTGACTCCTCCCAAATGCCCCATCACCTACGCGTCCTCACTGACTCCTCCCAAATGCCTCATCACCTACGCGTCCTCATTGACTCATCCCAAATGCCTCATCACCTAGGCGTCATCACTGACTCCTCCAAAATGCCTCATCACCTACGCGTCATCACTGACTCCTCCCAAATGCCTCATCACCTATGCCTCATCACCTACGCGTCCTCACGGACTCCTCCCAAATTCCTCATCACCTACGCGTCCTCACTGACTCCTCCAAAATGCCTTATCACCTACGCGTCCTCACTGACTCCTCCCAAATGCCTAATCACCTATGCGTCCTCACTGACTCCTCCCAAATGCCTCATCACCTACGCGTCCTCACTGACTACTCCCAAATGCCTCATCACCTACGCGTCCTCACTGACTCCTCCCAAATGCCTCATCACATACGCGTCCTCACTGACTCCTCCCAAATGCCTCATCACATACGCGTCCTTACTGACTCCTCCCAAATGCCTCATCACCTACGCGTCCTTACTGACTCCTCACAAATGCCCCATCACCTACGCGTCCTCACTGACTCCTCCCAAACGCCTCATCACCTACGCGTCCTCACTGACTCCTCCCAAATGCCTCATCACCTATGCGTCCTCACTGACTCCTCCCAAACGCCTCATCGCCTACGCGTACTCACTGACTCCTCCCAAACGCCTCATCACCTACGCGTCCTCACTGACTCCTCCAAAATGCCTCATCACCTACGCGTCCTCACTGACTCCTCCCAAATACCCCATCACCTACGTGTCCTCATTGACTCCTCCCAAATGCCTCATTACCTACGCATCCTCACTGACTCCTCCCAAATGCCTCATCACCTAAGCGTCCTTTCTGACTCCTCCCAAATGCCTCATCACCTATGCGTCCTCACTGACTCCTCCCAAACGCCTCATCGCCTACGCGTCCTCACTGACTCCTCCCAAACGCCTCATCACCTACGCGTCCTCACTGACTCCTCCCAAATGCCTCATCACCTACGCGTCCTCACTGACTCCTCCCAAATGCCTCATCACCTACGCGTCCTCACTGACTCCTCCCAAATGCCTCATTACCTACGCATCCTCACTGACTCCTCACAAATGCCTCATCACCTAAGCGTCCTTTCTGACTCCTCCCAAATGCCTCATCACCTATGCGTCCTCACTGACTCCTCCCAAACGCCTCATCGCCTACGCGTACTCACTGACTCCTCCCAAACGCCTCATCACCTACGCGTCCTCACTGACTCCTCCCAAATGCCTCATCACCTACGCGTCCTCACTGACTCCTCGCCGACAAAGCGGAAATAAGACGTAGTTTGCAACGTGGAACTTACGTCAAACAGCAACGCTCCGGAAAGAATGTGTTCCGGCGCTGAGTTCCAACATGGTTTATACATGAATGCACTGTACCACTGTACCTGCGCACCATTGAGCAGTCAGTACAGGAAACACGCTATTATTTAACTATGTTCTGGCAATTATAGTGTGGTACAGATTGTCTGTTATTGGATCAACAAAATGTCACCCGATCGAGCTGACAGACCCGGCGTGGGAGGGAGAGGGCGGAGGAAGGTCGAGTGACGTCATTGTAATGTCAGGCGGTGATGTTTAAAAAGTTGGACCACAGTTTTTAAATTCAGAAATGAAAATAAAACATGTTTTATAACTCAAATTAAGTCATCGCCACGTCAGTACATATTTTGGGTCTTTAAAATTGATATAGAGTAGCAAAAGGTCACTCTAAAAATATATCAAATATGAGTGTTTTGATATTTGTAGTTGAGATTGTTCAAAGGACCGCCCCCCTGCCCCCACTTACCCATCAACTTCCTTTAGATAATATGTGATATTAGGAAATTAAATATCACATACACCATCGACAAATGCAGGCAGACCCATTCGCACACGCACGCAAGCACACACACACACACATTCTTTTTATTGTTTGTGTAGTTCCTTCAGTGCTAAAATTATTTATTGAAACTTGAAGTTATCCATTCTGGCAACCTATGTGTTTTATAACAAGAAAAAAACCGCCCATAAAACAGTTTTGCTTGCAATATCTCACCGAGGTGTGCAAATAGAGGAATCCTG
Source organism: Omphiscola glabra (assembly GCA_964017045.1). NCBI lineage: Eukaryota > Metazoa > Mollusca > Gastropoda > Lymnaeidae > Omphiscola > Omphiscola glabra. Next base: position 50,247,784 of record OZ024797.1, on the reverse strand, counting down.
GAAAGGGTTGTGGGGGGTCTGGTTTGCTTAAAATACATGTCCACGTCATTCCTTTAATGGCACTATATTGTTGACATATCAGAGTTAGGCAGATCGAAAATGAAGAATTAAGAAGACGTAGTAAAACTAATTTCAACGTCGTAACTGTTCCGGGAAGAAGATAAAAGTAGAAGATAAAAGTAGAAGATAAAAGTAGAAGATAAAAGTAGAAGATAAAAGTAGAAAGTAGAAGATAAAAGTAGAAAGTAGAAGATAAAAGTAGAAAGTAGAAGATAAAAGTTGAAGATAAAAGTTGAAGATAAAAGTTGAAGATAAAAGTAGAAGATAAAAGTTGAAGATAAAAGTTAAAGATAAAAGTTGAAGATAAAAGTTGAAGATAAAAGTAGAAAGTAGAAGATAAAAGTAGAAGATAAAAGTTGAAGATAAAAGTAGAAGATAAAAGTTGAAGATAAAAGTAGAAGATAAAAGTTGAAGATAAAAGTAGAAGATAAAAGTTGAATATAAAAGTTGAAGATAAAAGGAAACAAAAGACCACATGAAGCTCATTAAGTTTTAGCCTATTATAATTTGAACATTAAATCTCTCATCTTTTAAACACATCAAAATGCACTTTATACAATCTTCTATGTCGTAAGTCAATGAATTATAACTGTGCGTTTTTAGAACCCAAAATGTGTTCTTTAATATTAAGAAACATATCCTGGTGACCTAGTCCACTATTGGCTGTGGACTACATACTGTTATCAGCAGTACACTACATAATGTCATCAGCAGTATATTACATGTCATCAGCAGTAGATTAAATAATGTCATCAGCAGTAGACTACATAATGTCATCAGCAGTAGACTATATAATGTTATCAGCAGTAGATTATATAATGTTATCAGAAATAGACTACATAATGTTATCAGCGGTAGACTACATAATGTTATCAGCAGTAGATTACATAAGTATTTTTGTTTACATTTTAGGACACAACTCCTTCAACAAAAGACGACTATGTCGCAAAGGACAAGGACGGTAAAAGCGAAGAAGATAAGAAGAACGAGAAGCCGCCGTTCAGCTACAACGCCCTCATCATGATGGCCATCAGGAGCAGTCCGGAGAAGAGAATGACCTTGAGCCAGATCTATGAGTTCATCACCAAGAACTTCCCTTACTACAGGGACAACAAGCAGGGCTGGCAGAACTCGATACGTCACAATCTCAGTCTCAACAAATGCTTTCTCAAGGTAGGTCTGACGTCATAGCCATTACGTGATAGCCATTGCGTCATCAGCATTACGTCATAGCCATTACGTCATCAGCATTACGTCACAACTTCAGTCTTAAAGCAGATGTCACGTCATACTTTTTACGTTATAAACATTACGTCACTTAACAGGGTACATGTCACTATACAGGGTACATGGCACTCTACAGGGTACTTGGCACTATACAGGGTACATGGCACTAGCATATCAGAATTGAGATAAATGAACAAGTCATAAGTTTGTATTGATAAAATCGTGCTAACAAATAATTTAAAGGGAACAATGAAGTAGTACTATGGCAGGCTTATTTAAAAGCTACAAAAGCAACAAGACATGTTTTCTACTCACCAGTCCATACATCAGGAAAGCATACTTCAAATTGAGTTTTTCAGCAAATAAATATACATATATATCCAAAATATTAGGAACATATATTTGCAGTTATAGCTAAAAAAACTGCTAAGTTATGTACTTTTTCTCAACACCGTCACCCTATGTACTCAGATTATAACACTGTCACCCTATGTACTCAGACTATAACACTGTCACCCTATGTACTCAGACTATAACACTGTCACCCTATGTACTTAGACTATAACACTGTCACCCTATGTACTCAGACTATAACACTGTCACCCTATGTAGTCAAGACAATAACACTGTCAACCTATGTACTCAGACTATAGCACGGTCACCCTATGCACTCAGACTGTAACACTATCACTCTATGCACTCAGATTGTTACACTGTCAATTTATGCACTCAAACTGTAACACTCTCACTCTATGCACTAAGACTATAACACTGTCAATCTATGCACTAAGACTATAACACTGTCAATCTATGCACTCAGACTGTTATACTATCAAGGTATGCACTCAGACTGTAACACTATCACTCTATCCACTAAGACTATAACACTGTCAATCTATGCACTCAGACTGTTATACTGTCAAGGTATGCACTCAGACTGTAACACTGTCAATATATGTACTCAGAATGTAACACTGTGCACTAAGACTCAGTATCTCCTTATAACTAACACATTATATTCCAAACACAGGAGCTAGCACTCCCTAAAGTCACATGACTCTCTCAGTAATGACCCTCTATTGACCTCTTGTGAACTCTCTCCATCTCACGTCTTACATGAACACACTGGTTTATTATGCTGCTCCTGCCATCCAATGATCAGTCAGACACAATAAGACAGCTCATGACAAAACTCACGGATCAAAAAGCGTTCATCTCCTAACAACAGTGATTCTCATACCCTCACCAGTGCTACCCTATTTATGCGATTACCACATTCACCTTGTAACACCACCGAATAGACGTTGTCTTTAAATGTGAGCGCATTATCTCAGAAAAGAATGAGCGGCTTTCTCAGAGACCATCAGCCAGATGTTAACAAATCAGTTGTGATGACTGTTTTTCTCATTGGAGATTTTGTTAAAATATATAGAGTAATATATATCGATAGATACTAATACATACAGTAAAACCTCCGTTTTGCGACCCTCTCTTAAGCGACTTCCTCCAACATACGACCGGAAAAAAAAAGTCACCGATTCTTTGTATTATATAAAAGATCTCTCTTAAACGACTCCCTCTAAAACGCGACTTGCGACCTTCAAATAATTCAATTTTACGACCTAGCACCTGAAAAAGTCAGATTCCAAAGGAATGCTACATTTCTGCGCTTGAAGAAAACAGCTTCGTTTACAACGGGTTCCTTTTAACAGCAGACGATGCACTAAAGCAGCTTGGAAGTACTGAAGGGGATGCCCTGAGCATTGGCCTTTCAGACCTTGCCGACATCATGTCTATTTTCCCAGAGCATTGACCTTTCAGACCTTGCCGACACCATGTCTATTTGCCCTGAGCATTGACCTTTCAGACCTTGCCGACACCATGTCTATTTGCCCTGAGCATTGACCTTTCAGACCTTGCCGACACCATGTCTATTTGCCCTGAGCATTGGCCTTACAGACCTTGCCGACACCATGTCTATTTGCCCTGAGCATTGGCCTTACAGACCTTGCCGACACCACGTCTATTTGCCCAGAGCATTGGCCTTTCAGACCTTGCCGACACCATGTCTATTTCCCCAGAGCATTGGCCTTTCAGACCTTGCCGACACCATGTCTATTGCCCTGAGCATTGGCCTTTCAGACCTTGCCGACACCATGTCTATTTGCCATGAGCATTGACCCTGTAGACCTTGCCGACACCATGTCTATTTTCCCAGAGCATTGGCCTTGTAGACCTTGCCGACACCATGTCTATTTGCCCTGAGCATTGGCCTTTCAGACCTTAGCGACACCATGTCTATTTGCCCTGAGCATTGGCCTTTCAGACCTTTCCGACACCATGTCTATTTGCCCTGAGCATTGGCCTTACAGACCTTGCCGACACCATGTCTATTTGCCCTGAGAATTGGCCTTTCAGACCTTGCCGACACCATGTCTATTTGCCCTGAGAATTGGCCTTTCAGACCTTGCCGACACCATGTCTATTTGCCCTGAGCATTGACCTTTCAGACCATGCCGACACCATGTCTATTTGCTCTGAGCATTGGCCTTACAGACCTTGCCGACACCATGTCTATTTGCTCTGAGCATTGGCCTTACAGACCTTGCCGACACCATGTCTATTTGCCCTGAGCATTGACCTTTCAGACCAGCATTGATATTATTTTGGAATTAATGAGGAACAGGAATATAGTGACTGTATTGGTTGTGAGACAGAGTTTTATTTATATTTCTGTACGAGAGATGGTAGATATTCCCTATATACTTAATGGTATGTAGTGACTGTATTGGTTGTGAGACAGAGTTTAATCTGTATTTCTGTACGAAAGATGGTAGATATTGCCTATACGTAATGATACGTGTCCTTTTTTTGTACTTGTTTACTTAATTTTCTAAATGTCGTTTTTCGAAAATGTCCTACCTCTTTTTTAAGACCCCTACAATTTAAGACCTCGTTTTTAATGGCAATTTACAGGTCGTAAAACGGAGGTTTTACTGTATTAATATTTACTGAAGTAATCAAAAGGCCTCACTTTATTCATTGACAATCTTCTTGGAGTAATCCAAGGGTATCACTTCATACGTTCTTACCTCAACCGTGGAAGCTATATATATCAAACGTGTCTATTGAAATGTGGAATCTATCAAAAGTTTCTATTTTAATGTGGAGGCTATCAAAGGTGTCTATTGTAATGCCATACTCTAAAGCAGAAAATCTGTATAGATTGTATTAGAACATTACCAGAAAGTACATTCCAATACATGACAGTTCGTACATTGAATATAGTTGACACAAGTACATTCCAATACATGACAGTTCGTACAGTTATTGCATTGAACATAGTTGACACAAGTACATTCCTATACATGATACTTACATTGAATATAGTTGACACAAGTACATTCCAATACATGATACTTGCATTGAATATAGTTGACACAAGTACATTCCAATACATGATACTTACATTGAATATAGTTGACACAAGTACATTCCAATACATGATACTTACATTGAATATAGTTGACACAAGTACATTCCAATACATGATACTTACATTGAATATAGTTGACACAAGTACATTCCAATACATGATACTTACATTGAATATAGTTGACACAAGTACATTCCAATACATGATACTTGCATTGAATATAGTTGACACAAGTACATTCCAATACATGACAGTTCGTGCTTTGAATGATAGAAAGAAGTGGGACGAGCATATTAACAATGTGTGCAACCAGGCAAACAAGACCCTGGGGTTCTTAAGGCGCAATCTAAAGATCAGCAACTCCGGTGTAAAAGAAAGAGCCTATAAAGCCTTTGTCCGGTCGCTTTTAGATTATGCATCTTCTGTCTGGGACCCATTCACCCAGAAGAGCATCGACAGGTTGGAGGCAGGATAGCGACGGGCAGCACGCTTTGTCCTGAACCGCTACAGGAATACCTCTAGTATTGGCAGCATGCTGGAAAAAACACTGGGCTGGACGACGACTATCCAGGCTCTCCATGATTTACAAGATAAATAATGGACTAGTCCACTGCTCTGGCATTAAACAGAAACTCGTCCCTTTCCCCCATAGACAGCGACGAGGCCATGACAGGGAGTTCCGGCTCATACCAGCGAGAAGCCAGTATAGGAACTGCTCATTCCTGCCAAAGACAATCAGGAACTGGAACAAGCTTTCAAAAGGAACAGTTGAGGCGACAACACTTGACAGATTTGCGTCTATTGCCTCAGGCCTTCCAACCCCCAGTGTATGATACCCTCACACAGTTACTCTTGTAACCATTGAAATATCCTCATCAACACCAGGCACAGAGACATTGCAAATCCCATCTACATTCATAGGAGCCATAATCATCAATAAATTGATCGTGGGCCCTTAATATATAGAAGAAGAAGCTGACACAAGTACATTCCAATACATGACAGTATACTTGACACGTCACAAGTCTGCTCATGCTTAACTCACAGAGGACGATATCTTGTCAAATTGTTCCTAATGCGTCTCGAGTCTCAAACTATGCTGCCATGGTTCCCATGCAGACCGCATCCCACCAGTCGGACAATCCTGTTCTAGGATAAACATTTCCCACTGACATAGATGTTTAATTATGCACATTGCAAAGGTGTAAGATGCGCATACATGTTGAGTTTCAAGTTCAGATATAAGATATGTCGCATGTAATCAAAATTGCACTTCTCTGTGATCCTTTATTATTTCCTTTAATCCTTCTTTCCATACTAGATCAACACTTCTTTCTATCATTCATTGCTTTTGTATTTGACTCTCTTTGAGATCTATAATTCCAAGTATTTAACTATACTCTCAGGGGCGACCGACCTATTGCGCATTGCCTTATGGGTAGATGTCACAGCAGCTACCCGATACACATTTTTTGTTGTGTAACAGTCATTAAAAGTCATTGAAACAACTTTATACACATTTGAAACATCTTTATACACATTTGAAACATCTTTATACACATTTGAAACATCTTTATACACATTTGAAACCACTTTATACACATTTGAAACATCTTTATACACATTTGAAACAACTTTATACACATTTGAAACAACTTTATACACCTTTGAAACAACTTTATACACATTTGAAACCACTTTATACACATTTGAAACATCTTTATACACATTTGAAACATCTTTATACACATTTGAAACATCTTTATACACATTTGAAACCACTTTATACACATTTGAAACATCTTTTTACACATTTGAAACATCTTTATACACATTTGAAACATCTTTATACACATTTGAAACATCTTTATACACATTTGAAACATCTTTATACACATTTGAAACATCTTTATACACATTTGAAACATCTTTATACACATTTGAAACAACTTTATACACATTTGAAAAAACTTTATACACATTTGAAACAACTTTATACACATTTGAAACAACTTTATACACATTTGAAACATCTTTATACACCTTTGAAACAACTTTATACACATTTGAAACCACTTTATACACATTTGAAACCACTTTATACACATTTGAAACAACTATATACACATTTGAAACAACTTTATTCACATTTGAAACAAATATACATATTTGAAACAACTTAATACACATTTGAAACAACTTTATACACATATGAAACAAATTTATACTAAATACTTTGTCAATAAATCCAAATCGTAATCGCTCGGGTCGATTCAGTCCCTTGATTCGCCTCGATTCAGTCCCTTGATTCGCCTCGATTCAGTCCCTAGATTCGCCCCTGACTTCTTGACTCATTCAATTAAAAAATTTGTTTTGCTACTTTCATTTGAGATCTATCATTTCAATTATTTAACTATCTTTGTATCATTCCAAATTATTTACCTATCTTTGTATCATTTCTTTGATCACCCAGGTGCCTAGACACTATGATGATCCAGGCAAAGGCAATTATTGGATGATGGACCCATCCTCTGATGACGTCTTTATTGGCGGTGCCACTGGAAAACTCCGCCGGAGGTCATCGTCTAACTCCCGACATCGCCTGGCGGCCATCAAACGCATGGGCTATCCACTTCACGGACTCCCCGGGTTTTTTCCAGCACCTCAGCATCGCTTGACCGCCTTCCAACTCGCTTTCAGCTCAGCATACCAAGTCCCTCTCCACCCCAACGTGATGGCCTGTCCACAACACCAAGCTCAGAACATGCACTCTCCATTGACATCGGGGATTCACCTAACATCATCAGTCCACCAGATGCGACCTTCACTCTATGCACCTCACCACTATGCAAACTCCTATCAAACCAACGTGTTTAACGGTACGCTTCGAACACCACCCCCTGAGGACAGGGACAGACTGTGTAGCCCCTACGACCATACTCTTCCTCCTGGTCATTTGAAACACATTCCTAATGTCACAGAGGCGTATCCTCAACCCGCTTCCGGCACTCTGCACCAGCACAGCGCATTCAGTCTTGCCACCGCGCACCACATTGATTACCCAGTACCGTCTCCCGTGGCATTCAGCATGGACATGTACGCCAGACTGCGAGTCCTGGCAGAATTTCGGCAACAGATGGCGTCAGCTTGGAGCTCCCTATCCATGACGCCGGGTTCTTTTATCACCGGCCTACACCACGGCCCCGGCAACCTGACACCAAAATCTGGCATAGAAACTAGATCAAGTACCACGTCTGCTTTAATCACGTCCCCTAACTCTCCGTTCACACCAGTCACTTCGAGCACCAGGTCCACGTCATGAGTGTAGCTCGAGTTAAGTTCTCATTAAGTCAATAAATTTCACGATCATAACATTATTTGTGAGTGTTCTTTTTGTCTCGCCTTGACACCTGTGTCTATGAGGTGTTAACTGGTTGCTGTAGCCAGCGCTATCCTATGGCGCGGCGTAATACTACTGTCACCGCTCTTCTCTAATTGTCCGTATCTCCGCATGCGACCGACTGATACAGGTCAACGAACTTAACACTGATTAATATTACGTTCGAATAAAAAGCATAATTTGCATGATTTATTCACAAGGTATTAATTAGCATACAATAATTGCTTCGTCTGAAACATTTTACAATGGCTACTGTTGGTAAAATGCTCTTGTCACCGTTATTTCTGGAGGAAATGTTTGAAATTAATTTGGTTGATGCGCCAAGCATTGCTGTTTAAGTGATACACAAATAAATAAAATCAGAGGCGCACAGCGACAAACCAGCGGCGGCGTCTGAGTGGTTAGAATTAGTTCCGGGCGTATAGAATATATGTCCAGAATAAAAACGAAACACGAATTATGTTACCAAATTTTACACTGTTCACTTTTCATATTTGTCAGGTCCTTAATATTTATTCATAACACAAGTCTAAGCCATGAAAGCCAGACAAAGCCATGAAAGCCAGACAAAGCCATGAAAGCCAAACAAAGCCACGAAAGCCAGACAAAGCAACGAAAGCCAGACAAAGCCATGAAATCCAGACAAAGCCACGAAAGCCAGACAAAGCCGTGAAAGCCAGACAAAGCCATGAAAGCCAGACAAAGCCATGAAAGCCAGACAAAGACGTGCAAGCCACACAAAGCCATGAAAGCCAGACAAAACCATGAAAGCCATACAAAGCCATGAAAGCCAGACAAAGTCATGAAAGCCAGACAAAGACAGACAAAGCCATGAAAGCCAGACAAAGCCACAAAAGCCAGACAAATCCATGAAATGCAGACAAAGCCATGAAAGCCAGACAAAGCCATGAAAGCCAGACAAAGCCATGAAAGTTAGACAAAGCCATGAAAGCCAGACAAAGCCATGAAAGTCAGACAAAGCAACGAAAGCCAGACAAATCCATGAAATCCAGACAAAGCCACGAAAGCCAGACAAAGCCGTGAAAGCCAGACAAAGCCATGAAAGCCAGACAAAGCCATGAAAGCCAGACAAAGACGTGAAAGCCACACAAAGCCATGAAAGCCAGACAAAACCATGAAAGCCATACAAAGCCATGAAAGCCAGACAAAGTCATGAAAGCCAGACAAAGACAGACAAAGCCATGAAAGCCAGGAAAAGCCACAAAAGCCAGACAAATCCATGAAATCCAGACAAAGCCATGAAAGCCAGACAAAGCCATGAAAGCCAGACAAAGCCGTGAAAGCCAGACAAAGCCATGAAAGCCAGACAAAGCCATGAAAGTTAGACAAAGCCATGAAAGCCAGACAAAGCCATGAAATCCAGGCGAAGCAATGAAATCCAGGTTACTATAACTCTAGATCTAGGTCAGTGGTTCTCAACCTGTGGATCGTGACCCCTTTGGGGGTCTAACGATCCTTTCAAGTGGGTCGCCTATGACCATCGAAAAACATATACTCTACTGTTATGAAGTAGCAAACGAAAATATTTTGTGTGGTTGGAGGTCGCCAAAATATGATGAACTGTATGAAAAAGTCGCGGCATTAGGAAGGTCAAGGTTGAGAACGACTGATCTAGCCAAAGTAACGTACTGCATGATGATGGCGTAAAGGAATATTATGAAGGAGGTTTAATATTAGGAATCAAATAGATTTGTGGTATACTTGCTCTAAGTCCTACAAAACAAGTGCTTGGTATAATGACTCTAAGACCTACTTAACAAGAGCTTGGTATATTGACTCTAAGAACTACTTAACTCTAAGACCTACTTAACAAGAGCTTGGTATATTGACTCTAAGTCCTACTTAGTATGAGACACGCTTGAGTTTTTTGTTTTTTTCATTTCACCTTTAATTTCTTTTTTTTTTTTGTCTTTGCATTCGCAGAAGAAGGCTTTTGATCGATACGTTCGTGGTTTTGTGGTGGCGTATATAAAGTTTTTACTTAACATATGCTACCTATTCCGCTCTAGCAGATGTAGATTAGGGTTTGGTTGGTTTTCTTCGTGTTCTTCAATGGTAGTAAAGATATGCGGTTGTCAGATGGTTGTCAGATGGCTGTGTTTAGTTCTTGTATGCTAGGATCTAATTTAAAATATTTACAAACCATTTTTTTTTTAAAAATCCAAACCTTAATCTATTTGAAAATGATGTATATATATGTATATACTTAAATATATAAAGATGAAGGCTTACAGGATAGCTGAGTCAATGTAACAATGATGGACTTAAGTTCAAATCCCAGAGATACCCAGCAGACAAGCAGAATAGCACAGGCAGTGGACCAAGTCTGTTTCAGGCCTAAGTTAACTGCAAGGTGCCTCCAGAGCAGAGTGCCATGATAGGCAAAGGGTGCCACAGAAATGGGTGCGTTTAGAGTAGGGTACCACCAGGAATGGTACTATCAAAGCAGGTAGCCACTAGAGTAGGGTGCCACAGTAGAAAGCAGACTCTATAAGGAGGTTCACGGGAAATTGGCGACTAGGTCAGAATTTAGGCTGAGTTTCCTAGGCCAGAATGTTGGCTGAGTTTCCTAGCCCAGAATGTTGGCTGAGTTTCTCAATTAAACGTGTTAGATGCATTGTGGACAGAAGAAATTGATTTAATAAAAAGGAACGCATATTTAATATCACGACACCTGCCCTAAACCACCATAAGCTGATCTCTGCCCTAAACCACCATAAGCTGACCCCTGCCTTAGACCTCAACAAGCCGACCCCTGCCCTAAACCACCATAAGCTGACCCCTGCTTTAGACCATCACAAGCCGACCCCTGCCCTAGACCATCACAAGCCGATCCCTGCCCTAGACCACCACAAGCAGATCCCTGCCCTAGACCATCACAAACCGACCCCTGCCCTAGACCACCACAAGCCGATCCCTGCCCTAGACCACCACAAGCAGATCCCTGCCCTAGACCATCACAAGCCAATCCCTGCCCTAGACCATCACAAGCCGATCCCTGCCCTAGACCATCACAAGCCGAGTGCGTGTATTCTTGTTTTTCCTGCCACGCTTGACTGAAGGAATGTGACATGCTACTCCATTGACATCAAGACGCTTACTGTATTAACTACCTGCTGCCCTACGGTCCCATACTGGTAGCCGTACTAACTACCAGGTGCCCTACGGTCCCATCCTGGTAGATGTACTAACTACCTGCTGCCCTACGGTCCCATCCTGGTAGCCGTACTAACTACCTGCTGCCCTACGGTCCCATCCTGTTAGCCGTACTAACTACCTGCTGCCCTACGGTCCCATACTGGTAGCCGTACTAACTATCAGGTGCCCTACGGTCCCATACTGGTAGCCGTACTAACTACCAGGTGCCCTACGGTCCCATCCTGTTAGCCGTACTAACTACCTGCTGCCCTACGGTCCCATTCTGGTAGATGTACTAATTACCTGCTGCCCTACTGTCCCATCCTGGTAGCCGTACAAACTACCAGCTGCCCTACGGTCCCATCCTGTTAGCCGTACTAACTACCTGCTGCCCTACGATCCCATCCTGGTAGCCGTACTACCTTCTGCCCTACGGTCCCATCCTGGTAGCCGTACTACCTGCTGCCCTATGGTCCCATCATGGGAGCCTATGGTGACCCTGACAAGTTGAAAAACTAAGTCAGAAATAATGAAGTGTGGTCACGCCATGAGCTGTTTATATATACAAGAGACACAAGCATTGTGGTCATCTGACAGACGTCTGGTTTCAAATGTCAGTATGGAATGTTGGTGTCATCAGTCCTCCGAATGTCATTATGGAATGTTGGTGTCACGTGTCCTCCAAAAGTCAGTATGGAATGTTGGTGTCATGTGTCCTCCAAATGTCAGTATGGCATGTTGGTGTCATGTGTCCTCCAAATTTCAGTATGGAATGTTGGTGTCATGTGTCCTCCAAATGTCAGTATGGAATGTTGGTGTCATGTGTAATCCGAATGTCAGTATGGAATGTTGGTGTCATGTGTCCTCCGAATCTCATTATGGGATGTTGGTGTCATGTGTAATCCGAATGTCATTATGGGAAGTTGGTGTCACGTGTCCTCGGAATAACAGTATTGAATGGTGGGTTCGTGTGTCCTCCAAATGTCATCGTGGTTTCATGACATTTGGTAAATGCAATGACAGAAACTGTGAGGTCATTAAACATTTTCAAGTTTATACTATTGTCATGTTTTTATTATTGTCATGTTTATACTATTGTCACGTTTATATTATTGTCATGTTTATACTATTGTCACGTTTATATTATTGTCATGTTTATATTATTGTCGGGACATGATAGCCAGAGTCTTACAGTGACTTGTGATTTCATGATAGCCAGAGTCTAACAGTGACTTGTGATAGCCAGAGTCTAACAGGGACTTGTGATAGCCAGAGTCTAACAGGGACTTGTGATAGCCAGAGTCTAACAGGGACTTGTGATAGCCAGAGTATAACAGGGACTTGTGATAGCCAGAGTATAACAGGGACTTGTGATAGCCAGAGTATAACAGGGACTTGTGATAGCCAGAGTATACCAGGGACTTGTGATAGCCAGAGTATAACAGGGACTTGTGATAGCCAGAGTATAACAGGGACTTGTGATAGCCAGAGTATAACAGGGACTTGTGATAGCCAGAGTATAACAGGGACTTGTGATAGCCAGAGTATAACAGGGACTTGTGATAGCCAGAGTATAACAGGGACTTGTGATAGCCAGAGTATACCAGGGACTTGTGATAGCCAGAGTATAACAGGGACTTGTGATAGCCAGAGTATAACAGGGACTTGTGATAGCCAGAGTATAACAGGGACTTGTGATAGCCAGAGTATAACAGGGACTTGTGATAGCCAGAGTATAACAGGGACTTGTGATAGCCAGAGTATAACAGGGACTTGTGATAGCCAGAGTATAACAGGGACTTGTGATAGCCAGAGTATAACAGGGACTTGTGATAGCCAGAGTATAACAGGGACTTGTGATAGCCAGAGTATAACAGGGACTTGTGATAGCCAGAGTATAACAGGGACTTGTGATAGCCAGAGTATAACAGGGACTTGTGATAGCCAGAGTATAACAGGGACTTGTGATAGCCAGAGTATAACAGGGACTTGTGATAGCCAGAGTATAACAGGGACTTGTGATAGCCAGAGTATAACAGGGACTTGTGATAGCCAGAGTATAACAGGGACTTGTGATAGCCAGAGTATAACAGGGACTTGTGATAGCCAGAGTATAACAGGGACTTGTGATAGCCAGAGTATAACAGGGACTTGTGATAGCCAGAGTATAACAGGGACTTGTGATAGCCAGAGTATAACAGGGACTTGTGATAGCCAGAGTATAACAGGGACTTGTGATAGCCAGAGTATAACAGGGACTTGTGATAGCCAGAGTATAACAGGGACTTGTGATAGCCAGAGTATAACAGGGACTTGTGATAGCCAGAGTATAACAGGGACTTGTGATAGCCAGAGTATAACAGGGACTTGTGATAGCCAGAGTATACCAGGGACTTGTGATAGCCAGAGTATAACAGGGACTTGTGATAGCCAGAGTATAACAGGGACTTGTGATAGCCAGAGTATAACAGGGACTTGTGATAGCCAGAGTATAACAGGGACTTGTGATATCTTCAACGGTTGAGAAAAGAATATATAAAGTGAGACCATTGTATTACTTCAATATATATATATTAAAATATATCACTATGTATAAGTATATATTAGTATATATTATGAGAATCCCTGTTGTTTAATGTTGTTGGTATGAAGGCTTTTTGACTTTTTGGTCCGTGAGTTGTGTCATGAGTTGTCTTATTGTGTCTGAATGATCACTGGATGACAGGAACAGCATAATAAACCAGTGTGTTCATGTAAGGCCTGAGATGGAGAGAGTTCACGAGAGCTCAATGAGAGGCGAGAAGTGCAAGAGTGATAGCACATGTGTTGGGAATAGACTGTGTTAGTTATAATGAGATATTGTTACCAGGCGGATCTGTGGGACAGGACAGGTGGATCTGTGGGACAGATCCACGGAATAAGGAAGAACCATTTTATTTCATGGATTGTCGGTGTTCCAATATGTGTGTGTCTGGTTCTTAGTGCATAATGTGACAGTGTTAGTGCATAGCGCGACAAAGCTACAGTCTTAGTGCATAGGGTGATATTGTAGCGCATAGTGTGGCAGTGACATTGTTAGTGCATAGCGTGACAGTGTTAGTACTTAGGTTGACAGTGCCACATTGTACTCTAGACTAAGGTTTCCAGAAATTCTCGAAGGATCGCGACTAGAGAAATAAAAGAATGTTCACGAGCACGTGGCGCCGTCAGAGGCGGCTACACAAAAATTAATGTTCACAACACTGTCGACTTGATTGGTTCTCTTGTCAAGTCATCAACATGATATATAATGAGGGCGTTACAACACCAAGCTATAACTGTTGCTATAGCTATAACTTACTATAACTGTAACTTTAACTATAAAGGTAACTATAACTGTAAAAACAGTTGTAACTCCTACTATACACATATTTGTTCCCACTACTTGGGTGGTTTAGTGTTGCTCTTACACCCAAAATGAATTTTTATATTATTAATTAATATTAAATTTAAATTAGTTGAAATCTTTTCTTTGGCTAGAGTCGAAACCTGGGGACGCCACTGGTCCCTAGAGTCAAAACTTGTTACGCTCCTGATCCCTAGAGTAAAACCTGGGTACGCCCCTGATCCATAGAGTCAAAAACCTGGGCACGCCCCTGAACCCTAGAGTCAAAACCTTGTTATGCCCCTGATCCCTAGAGTCAAAACCTGGGTACACCCCTGATCCCTAGAGGCAAAAACTTGTTACGCCCCTGATCTCTAGAGTCAAAAATAAGCGTCATCACTGGTTTGTTTCATCCCCTTAGTATTTTAACTTTTTACATTCAACTATTTTATTTATAGCTTTTCAAACTTTGATTGAGAAGAGTTTCAACTTCCGTTGTGTGAACTTTGCTGCAAACGTTAAGTGTAGTGAATTGTTTGGCTCTGTTCACCACGTTGTATCAATTGTACACAAACATCAGCTGATTGTAATGGCTCCAGCAAGTACTGCTGATACTACTATGCGGTCTGGTCCTTCAAGATTTCTACTGCTGACACTACTATGAGGTCTGGTCGTTCAAGATTTCTACTTCTGATACTACTATGAGGTCTGGTCGTTCAAGATTTCTACTGCTGATACTTCTATGTGGTCTGGTCCTTCAAGATTTCTACTGCTGATACTACTATGAGGTCTGGTCGTTCAAGATTTCTACTGCTGACACTACTATGAGGTCTGGTCGTTCAAGATTTCTACTGCTGATACTACTATGAGGTCTGGTCGTTCAAGATTTCTACTGCTGACACTACTATGAGGTCTGGTCCTTCAAGATTTCTACTGCTGATACTACTATGCGGTCTGGTCGTTCAAGATTTCTACTGCTGACACTACTATGAGGTCTGGTCGTTCAAGATTTCTACTGCTGACACTACAATGAGGTCTGGTCCTTCAAGATTTCGAATAATTCCATAAATTTGCAATGACTTGAGCTATGAGCCATTGCAACAAAACTTTTCTAATACTTTGGAAATATTAGAATAGTTATTGGCTGAAATAATTTGGGATTGGATTATTCTTACCTGATTTATGAGCTGGTGAGTACAATTGTTTTTTTTTTATTGTTACTTCTAATTAAACCTGTCTTAGGACTCTACAAGTTTTCTCTACATATTGTTTTTGTCAATTTAAGCAATCCGCGCCACTTTAAGTGTCCGTGTAGGATTCTCTCCCCTGTGTCATTTATTCTTGCATTGTTTCTAGAGCAGCGGTTCTTAAACTACGGGTTGCGACCCCTTTGGGGGTCGAACGACCCTTTCCCAGGGTTCGCCCAAGACCATCGGAAAACACGTGTACTCTACAGTAATGAAGTAGCAACAAAATAAATTTTGCGATTGGGGGTCGCCACGACATGATGAACTGTGTTAAAGGGTCGCGGCATTAGGAAGGCTGAGAACCACTGATCTAGAGCTAAGCTGACATTTCTTTTAGTTTTTTAAATATTAATAAGACAATGGAATGATCTAAATTATAATTTCATTGGTTGGTTAATTGCAATTTTAAAATTTTCCCGGCCTATCGATTTTTCTGACCACCATTTTGTAGTGGCGCGGATTGTGTCAATTTACCCTTTGGATGTATAGGAATAATTGGACACAAACAATTTGTGTAATAAAATAATCATCACACAGAATATAAATGTTAAAGTTTGGGCAAAGTACACTAATTGTTAGTGCCCATTTAAGATACTTTAGTGCAGCCCTACAGTCTTAGAAATGGATATATAATAAGACTTATTTGCTAAAAATATATATATGATTGGATTATTCTTAATCTTAGCTGAATTATTGGTTGGTGAGTAGAAAACAAATGAAATTGTTAAGTTTACATAATCCTGTCATAGTGTCCCAAGTTTACATAATCCTGTCATAGTGTCCCAAGTTTACATAATCCTGTCATAGTGTCCCAAGTTTACATAATCCAGTCATAGGGCCCCAAGTTGACATAATCCTGTCATAGGGCCCCAAGGTTACATAATCCTGTCATAGGGCCCCAAGGTTACATAATCCTGTCATAGGGCCCCAAGGTTACATAATCCTGTCATAGGGCCCCAAGGTTACATATTCTGTCATAAGGCCCCAAGGTTACATATTTCTTTCATAGGGCCTCAAGTTGAAATAATCATGTCATAGTCCCCCAAGGTTACATACTTCTGCCATTGGGCCTCAAGTTTACATAATCCTGTCATAGGGCCCCCAAACTTTTACTCGATATACTTTTCTATCACTATTTTATGAATACAGAGCTATTCCCTGTTCAGGTAGCTACATTCTGATGTGCTACATGAATGCTATCTGAATGTTACATGAATGTTACATGAATGGTACATGGATGCTACCTAAATGTTACACGAATGCTGCATGGATGCTACATGAATGCAACATAAATTATAAATGAATGCTATCTGAATGCTACATGAATGTTACATGCATGATAAATGAATGCTATCTGAATGATACATGGATGCTACATGAATGATAAATAAATGCTATCTGAATGATACATGGATGCTACATGAATGATAAATGAATGCTATCTGAATGATACATGGATGCTACATGAATGATAAATGAATGCTATCTGAATGATACATGAATGTTACATGAAGGATAAATGAATGCTATCTGAATGTTACATGGATGCAACATGAATGATAAATGAATGCTATCTGAATGATACATGAATGATAAATGAATGCTATCTGAATGCTACATGGATGCTACATGACACGTGTTTAATAGACAGCGGGGATTTAAGTTAAAAACCAATCAAGCCATGGGTCATAGGTCCCAGGTCATAGGTGACAGGTCATAGGTGACAGGTCCAATGGACGTTCAAAAAAAAAAAAGGTGGAAGTATTGAATGGGTTCGAATGTTTATTCCTTGAAGAAGTGGCTTATTTAAAGCGACTAATAATGAGGCCCACACTTCAATCACGATAGTGCGGGCAATAAATTAGCTGCTCTGTATATCTTGGATGATCAAATAACATAAAAGCCATTTTGTTACCATCAAGTTCATAAAACCATTAAGTCCATAAAACCATCAAGTTCATAAAACCACCAAGTTCATAAAACCACCAAGTCCATAAAACCATCAAGTTAATAAAACCATCAAGTTCATAAATCCATAAAACCATCAAGTTCATAAAACCATCAAGTTCATAATCCATAAAACCATCAAGTTCATAAAGCCATCAAGTTCACAAAACCATCAAGTTCATAAAACCATCAAGTCCATAAAACCATCAAGTTCATAAAACCATCAAGTCCATAAATCCATAAAACCACCAAGTTCATAAAACCATCAAGTTCATAAATCCATAAAACCATCAAGTTCATAAAACCACCAAGTCCATAAAACCATCAAGTCCATAAAACCATCAAGTTCATATGACCATTCAGTCCATAAAACCATCAAGTTCATAAAACCATCAAGTTCATAAAACCATCAAGTCCGTAAAACCATCAAGTCCGTAAAACCATCAAGTTCATAAAACCATCAGTTCATAAAACCACCAAGTTCATAAAACCACCAAGTTCATAAAACCACCAAGTTCATAAAACCACCAAGTTCATAAAACCACCAAGTTCATAAAACCACCAAGTCCATAAAACCATCAAGTTCATAAAACCAGTCAGTCCATAAACCATCAAGTTCATAAATCCATAAAACCATCAAGTTCATAAATCCATAAAACCATCAAGTCCATAAAACCACCAAGTCCATAAAACCATCAAGTCCATAAAACCACCAAGTTCATAAAACCATCAAGTTCATAAAACCACCAAGTCCATAAAACCATCAAGTTCATAAAACCATCAAGTCCATAGAAGCATCTTGTTCCTTTAAAACCTACAAACCCACCTGCCCTCATAAAGCAAATATGTTCACACATAATATATCAAGCCCATCAAAACATGTCCTCATACATAGCACTAAGTCACATTGATGACTTAAATAGCACTTACCCGTTTGACTTTAGCACATTGACCTGTACACGACATGATGTGCACATGACAAGATATGTACATGAGATGATGTGTACATGAGATTGTCTGTACATGAGATGATCTGTACATGAGATGATGTGTACACGAGATCATGAGCACGCGGATAAATGTCACAGCTAAACATTGTTATTAGCTCGTCAGCGGCGGCAGCTCGTGGGCCCGAGGGACCCCGGGCAAATAAACGCTGCAGTGCACTGCATTGCATTGACCGCCACTGCTGACGTGGCTAGGTTGTTATTGCACGTGGTCCGCGGACCATTAGCCAGGTCTGGTAAGACACCAATAGTGAAATACACGGCTGATGTCAAGTGAAGGTGTTAATTAGCCGTGCAATGGTGGTGGGCGGTAGAAGATGCTGGTCATTACAAATGATGATCAATGGTCGACTTAGGATGACATCTTGTCAGTGTCGGGAGAGGGTCTTGGCGATATGACCCGGTGGCCGACGCCAAAAGAATGCGACGTCATAGTGACGTCATAAAGCTATAAAACAGGTGCTGACCACTGCTGATTAAAAAGAGTTGACTTAATGACGCTCTACATGCCAATGAACATAACATGGCCCTATGTTGAAACTGGATTGACTTAATGACGCTCTACATGCCAATGAACATAACATGGCCCTATGTTGAAACTGGATTGACTTAATGACGCTCTACATGCCAATGAACATAACATGGCCCTATGTTGAAACTGAATTGACTTAATGATGCTCTACATGCCAATGAACATAACATGGCCCTATGTTGAAACTGGATTGACTTAATGACGCTCTTCGACCTGACCTACGAAAACACAGCCAAGATGACCTGACCTACAGCCAAGTTGACCTGACCGATACAAAACACACCAAAGTACTCCAAACGCTACCAGATACTCGATTTTGTGCTTGTATTTTGCACATATCACTTTAAAGATGTTGATTTGTTTAGTTTCTAACAGTAAGGATGAAATGTGGTGTAGTATGTAGGTCATGCATTGAACGGTCTGTGGGAGAGTGTTCTGTGGGAGAGTTTGATGTTCTGTGGGAGAGTTTGACGTTCTGTGGGAGAGTTTGATGTTCTGTGGGAGAGTTTGATGTTCTGTGGGAGAGTTTGATGTTCTGTGGGAGCGTTTGATGTTCTGCGGGAGAGTTTGATGTTCTGTTGGAGAGTTTGATGTTCTATGGGATAGTTCGATGTTCTGTTGGAGAGTTTGATGTTCTGCGTGAGATTTCGATGTTCTGTGGGAGATTTCGATTTCTGTGGGAGAGTTCGATGTGCTGTGGGAGAGTTTGATGTTCTGTGGGAGAGTTTGATGTGCTGTGGGAGATTTCGATGTTCTGTGGGAGAGTTTGATGTTCTGTGGGAGACTTTGATGTTCTGTGGGAGAGTTTTATGTTCTGTGTGAGATTTCGATGTTCTGTGGGAGATATGAGTTTGATGTTCTGTGGGAGATATGAGTTTTGTTGTCACATTTAATTTGCCAAAACTTTCCACCCAAATTTCCACCAAGGTTTCCATCTAAATGCCCACTACTGTTTTCACCCAAATGTCTACCATTGTGCTCTATAACTTCAAGATATTACTTCTTCTTTTCCCTTGTCTCCTCTTATCTCCCATTGTCTTCTCTTATCTCCCATTGTGTCCCTTGGCTCACCTTGTCTCCCTTTTCTTTCCTTGTCTCTCCTCTTCTCCTATTATTTCCCCTGGTCTCCTCTCGTCTTCTTTGCCTCATCTCCCCATATCTCACCTTGTCTTCCCTCGTCTCCTCTTATCTCCCCTCGTCTCCCCTGGATATCACTTTTAATGAAAACTCCGCTTTTATCAACCACCTAAACACATAAACGCATGTTATTAAACACAAACCAGCGCTGTTCTGTTCCAAGCTCTTGTACCAGGTTCAGAATCTCCAACACAGGTGCGTCAAAGTCTTTACCTGGCCCCTGTCCGAACCGTTCCTTTGCTGTAAGTTCACCTTGATTTGTTTTCAATTACCCTACACGATCTCACACCTCCATTTCCCCACTCTCACGTGATCTGTTTTCTGTCACCCATCTCTGCTTTACACCCCCACCCCGCAAACGCCGCCCATGTGCCATCTTGGTTCATTTGTTTTTTTGTTTTTTTTTTTGTTTTTTTTTTGGGGGGGGGGAGTAAAAAAGGGGGGGGGGGTCCTTTTCTTTCTTCCCACTATCTCGGCAACATCTTGTCTCTTGCCAGACCAGCTCAGGTCTCTGTGATGTCATCGCATGTTTACGCTTCTGTTCTCCTGCTTGTCCCGAACATGTTCATTTGTTGTCCCAACGTTTTTGCACGTAAAACACCATGTGTTTATTTACACGAAAGAGACAGTAGCACTGGGGTGGGGGGGACGACTTCCTAAAATACCACCCCTACCCTCCTCTTCTTCTCATCTCCCCCCCCTACCTTTTTTTTCTGTCTCTGGTTAATTTGAAGGTGAGGTGCATTCAAAGTTCAACTATTTACCCGTCAGACCTAAAATTTACCACAGCACGTGCGGGTAGGATTCATCTTACAACGCCCCCCCCCCCTTTCTCCTTCTCGTCACCTATCTGCTATACACTTAAATAATGGTCCCATGTAATAGCACACTCCTCACCGTTGGTTTAAGCCTCGGTTACAAGCCGGCCGTCTCAGAAATAGCTCGGAGAGAGCTCCCTGTTTTCTGTAGCTACAAATCCCGACAGGCCGACTTGTCGCGTCGGCCCCCGGCCCAAACATTGCGAGTTGCGTTACAAGATAAACAAACAGCCTGGTCGGCCGCTCAGCTCCTAAATGGCCGGACTGCCAGTGCCACACTTGGGTGGGTTTGAGGTGGACGGCTCGCTGGGGTCTGCCGCTGTGCGTGAAATTGGCGTCCCGGGTTTGATTTCACATCTTTCTTCTGTTGAGATTGGCACCGCTATTAACGAGACCCCGGGATCTTGAAAGTATTAAATGCAATTTGCCGCAATAAACATTCCGGAGCCAGGCGACTTCTATGATTTCATCCGGATGATTTGCGAGCGTTATGAACGGTTAAACCCAAGAGCACAGTGTGGATGAGGCTATTATTATATCCAAACTAACAGACTTAACAATAACAGGGGTGTTTTTTTTTCGAGTGCTTTTGTCTGCTTTAACTTTTGGTTTTGTTTTGTAAAATAGAACTAAAGTAAACATTCCGTCACACCCACGCCAGTAGCCGGTAGCCAGTAGCCGGAATGGCTGTGAATAGTTTAGTGATCGTTTAGTGATGTGGACTATGTCAAATAGACATGTTGTCCCGTGATGTTTGATGTCAAAAATTGTCCGAGGTCCACGCAGGAAACAAAAAAAACAATCTTCTGTTTGTACCGACTGATTATTGTGTGTGCACAGACGGTTTATCGTGTATGGACCAACTGATTATTGTGTGTGCAACGACTGATTAGTGTGTGTGCAACGACTGATTATTGCGTGTGCACCACTGATTATTGTGTGTGCTTCGAATGATTATTGTTTTTGCACCGACTGATTAATGTGTGTGCACCAACTAATTATTATGTGTGCATTGACTGATTATTGTGTGTGCCTCGACTGATTAATGCATGTGCACCGACTGATTATTGTGTGTGGACGAACTGATTATTGTGTGTGTACCGACTGAGTATTGTGTGCACCGACTGAATATTGCGTGTGCACCGACTGATTATTGTCTGTGCACCGACTGATTATTGTCTGTGCATTGACTGATTATTATCTGTGCACCGACTGCTTATTGTCTGTGCACCGACTGATTATTGTCTGTGCACCAACTGATAATTGTCTGTGCACCGACTGATTATTGTCTGTGCACTGACTGATTATTGTCTGTGCACCGACTGATAATTGTGTGTGCTTTTTCAACGTGGACATTTTTAAGCACGATTCTAGGTGATGGGGTGGGAAGGTGATGGGGTGGGAAGGTGATGGGGTGGGAAGGGGATGGTGTGGGAAGGTGATGGGGTGGGAACGGGATGGGTTTGTTAATGACACTGTACTGAGCCAATACCATAAGGACATCTATAGATATGTATGTATGTCTTTACTGCATATAAACAATGCTATGTATTTTTAATGTTGGTTTATATTTTTAATTATACAACAGGGTCCATTTATATTCCCTGTACAGTAACAGAGAAATAAGAGGTAACGAGGAGAAATGATGGAAGTATTTGAATCAGTGGCGTAGGAAGGGCGAGTGTGTTGGGACGCACACCCCCCACCCCCCACCCCCCGGGGGCACTTCTATTATTTCTATGGAGTAGCCGCATTTTCCGCCATTTACTGAGTTTTTCCGTGGAAGGGGCGGACACAATCTTGGTCAGCCCCGACGCCACTAACCCTAGCTACGCCACTAACCCTATCTACGCTACTAACCCTATCTACACCACTAACCCTAGCTACGCCACTAACCCTAGCTACCCCGCTGACCCTAGCTACACCACTAACCCTAGCAACGCCACTAACCCTAGCAACGCCGCTAACCCTAGCTAAGCCACTTACGCTAGCTACGCCAATAACCCTAGCTACGCCACTGATCCTAGCTACCCCTCTGACCCTAGCTAAACCAGTAACCCTAGCTACGCAACTAAGCCTAGCTACGCCACTAACCCTAGCTACTTTACTGATTTGAATGGAGAAATTTTAGGATTAAAAAAAGCCACAACCACCACAAACTGGTACAGGCAGAACACAAACCACCACCACCACCACAACCACAACCACCACCACCACACCACCACCACCACCCACCAACACCACCACCACCACCCACCAACACCACCAACACCACCACCACCAACACCACCACCAACTGGTAAAGGCAGAACACAAACCACCACCACAACCACCACCACCACAACCCACCACCACCAACTGGTAAAGGCAGAACACAAACCACCACCACCACCACCAACTGGTAAAGGCAGAACACAAACCACCACCACCACCCACCACCACCACCACCCACCACCACCACCACCCACCACCACCACCCACCACCACCACCCACCACCACCACCCACCACCACCACCACCCACCACCACCACTACTCACCACCACTACTCACCACCACCACCACCCACCACCACCACCACCCACCACCACCACCACCAACTCGTAAAGGCAGAACACGATTCTTAGTAAATAAATAAATAAGGTTTGTAGCTAAAAGCTTGCGCTGTTTGTCGGAGGTGGGGGGGGGGGGGGAGCAGGGACGACCGAACGAAATGTACGAAATGAAATATTTACTGTTTACAGAAAGCGTGTCGATGTTGTGTGCTTCCTTCAGACCTGGAGGTGGCAACTTGATGGCGATCAAAGTAGTTCATCATTGTCTTGCATGTGTGGATCAAGATAAGCCTGGCTCCTGGTGAATATGGACATTGACCCGAATGGGGAATATGGACATAAACATGAAAGGGGAATATGGTCATTGTCTCGAATGGGGAATATGGACATGGTCCCGAATGGGAAATCTTGGCACATTTCGAAAGGTGAATCTGGGCATACTCCCGATCGTGAATCTTGGAATTTTCCTTAACTGTGAATCTGGCCATGGTCCCGAATAGTGAATCTTTCCATTTTCTAGAATAGTGAAATTTGGCATTGTCCCAAATATTGAATCTGGGCATTGTCCCGAATGGGGACTCTGTACTTTGTCCCAATTTGTGAATTTTGGCATTGTCCCAAATGACGTGTGCATGATTATCGTATTAACTGACTGGAATTCTGTATCCGAATAAATAATTGAAACAGTTCATGCCATTAAAAAAACCTTATAGAATTGCGTCCCTTGAATGTTTGTAATAACCACGTGATCAATGAAAGGCGTGTGTTACTACCACATGACAGAATATAACATTGCTCAGTACAATGGGGGTGGGGGGCGTGTGTTACTACCACATGACAGAATATAACATTGCTCAGTACAATGGGGGTGGGGGCGTGTGTTACTGCCACATGACATAATATAACATTGCTCAGTACAATGGGGGTGGGGGGCGTGTGCTACTGCCACATGACAGAATATAACATTGCTCAGTACAATGGGGGTGGGGGGCGTGTGTTACTGCCACATGACAGAATATAACATTGCTCAGTACAATGGGGGTGGGGGGCGTGTGTTACTGCCACATGACAGAATATAACATTGCTCAATACAATGGGGGTGGGGGCGTGTGTTACTGCCACATGACATAATATACCATTGCTCAGTACAATGGGGGTGGGGGCGTGTGTTACTGCCACATGACATAATATAACATTGCTCAGTACAATGGGGGTGGGGGGCGTGTGTTACTGTAACATGTTTCAATCTGAAACACGACACATTTATCTTAAACACAACACATTTATCTTAAACACAACACATTCATCTGAGATACTATACAATTGAATATTTATATGTTGTTCTTAAATGAAGAAATGCCAAAGATGTTTTCATCTTGAGAAAAGTGGATGGGCATCATTGGACTCATCTTGAGAAAAGTGGATGGGCATCATTGGACTCATCTTGAGAAATGTGGATGGGCACCATTGAAATCATCTTGGGAAAAGTGGATGGACACCATTGGACTCACTTTGAAAAAGTGGATCGGCACCATTGGATACATCTTGAAAAAAAGTGGACCTGCACCATTGGACACGTCTGAGAAAAGTGGATGGGCACCATTAGACACATCTTGAGAAAAGCGGATGGGCACCATTGGACACATATTGAGAAAATTGGATGGACACCATTCGACTCATCTTGAGAAAAGTGGATGGGCACCATTGGATTCATTTTGATAAAATTGGATGGGCACCATTGGACACATCTTGAGAAAAGTTGATGGTCACCATTGGACACATCTTTAAAAAGTGGATCGGTACCATTGGACATATATTGAGAAAAGTGGATGGGTGCCATTGAAATCATCTTGAGAAAAGTTGATCGGCATCATTGGACACATCTGAGAAAAGTAAATCGGCATCTATAGAAAAGTGAATGGGCACCATTGGACTCATCTGAGAAAAGTGGATGGGCACCATTGGACTCATCTTGAGAAAAGTGGATGGACACCATTGGACTCATCTTGAGAAAGTGGATCGGCACCATTGGACTCATCTTGAGAAAAGTGGATGGACACCATTGGCCTCATCTTGACAAAAGTGGATGGACACAATAGGGCTCATCTTCAGAAATGTGGATGGACACCATTCGACGCATCTTGAATTTGCACCATTGGATTCATCTTGAGAAAAGTAAATCGGCAAAATTGGACATATTTATAGAAAAGTGGATGTGAACCATTCGACTCATCTTGAGAAATGTGGATGGGCACCATTGGATTCATTTGAGAAAATTGGATGGGCACCATTGGACACATCTTGAGAAAAGTAGATTGGCATCATTGGACACATCTGAGAAAAGTAAATCGGCAAAATTGGACATATCTATAGCAAAGAGGATGGGCACCAATCGACGCATATTAAGAAAATTGGATGGGCTCCATTGGATATATCTATAGGAAAGTGGATCGGCACCATTGGACACATCTTGAGAAATGTGGATCGGCACCATTGGACACATCTTGAGAAACGTGGATGGACACCATTGGACTCATCTTGAGAAAAATGGATGGACACCATTGGACTCATCTTGAGAAAAGGGGATCTGCACCATTGGCCTCATCTTGAGAAAAGTGGATGGACACCATTGGCCTCTTCTTGAGAAAAGTGGATGGACACCATTCGACTCATCTTGAGAAAAGTGGATGGGCACCATTGGATTCATCTTGATAAAATTGGATGGGCATCATTGGACACATCTGAGAAAAGTAAATCAACAAATTTGGACACATCTAAAGAAAAGTGAATGGTCACCATTGGACTCATCTTGAGAAAAGTGGATGGGCACCATTGGATTCATCTTGAGAACATTGGATGGGCACCATTGGACACATCTTGAGAAAAGTTGATCGGCATCATTGGGCACATCTGAGAAAAGTAAATTGGCAAAATTGTACATATCTATAGCAAAGAGGATGGGCACCATTCGACGCATCTTGAGAAAATTTGAGTGGCTCCATTGGACATATCTATAGGAAAGAGGATCGGCACCATTGGACACATCTTGAGAAAAGTGGATCGGCACCATTGGACACATCTTGAGAAGCGTCGATTAGTACTGCTAAATATCACCATTGCTTTCTTTAAACCCACCCATCTACAGTGACTAAATCTACAGTGACTAGGATGTTTTTAGAGTTTATATATATGGGGCGGGCTGGGGGGATGTTTACAGGAAATACATCAATACACACAGCAAACAAAACATCTCCCACAAAACCACGATAATTACACGGGCCTGGGCGCTATGTTTTAGCTCCGCGCCCGGAAGCGTCTTTGCGCGCCTGTCAGGAAACAAGCCGGATTCGCTTGCACTCGGCTTCCGGTGCCGGCACCACCAGAGGGCGATTGGAGCTCTGAAGTGTCCAATTACCGTGCGGTGCTAGAGAAAGAGTGTCGGTGTCTTGAACTAATCAGGCCCCATCACAATTAAGCCCTGGATAATTTAACCCTATGTGCCTGTATCTCGCTGGTATTGACAAAAATCAACACCGGTATCCCAGTGGTCCCTAAGGGCTCCAAAATATTTGTTTCCGCTGCGATCTGTCCGGAATCCACGGGTAGAATTTAAAAAAAATGAAATTTAAAAGGAAGAGAAGAGCTTTGGGTGTTATTCATAAACAATTTTGAGATTTCTGATTGTCGAAGGCACGCCCCTGTAGTGATGTTTAATTTTGTAGCATGGTAATTAGGAGAGATTTCTTTAAAGGGACATTTTTTATATTTCAAAATGTGTTTGTGACATTATATCAGCTTTTTCCGGGGTCTGTTTGTCACCAGTGTGAGAATGTTTTCTTAAAATAGGTTTACTTATCTTATAATAGGTTTACTTATCTTATAATAGGATTACTTATTGTTTAAACCATGTTTTCCCGGGTTTCTAATATAGCTAAATTAATTTGATTTCTTTGTTGAATAGATATTACCTTTGACACGTAGAAGTCATCTTAATAACACGTGGCTACTTGTAGAAGACATCTTTATTGACATTGGTTGACACGTAGAAGTCATCTTAATAACACGTGGCTACTTGTAGAAGACATCTTTATTGACATTGGTTGACACGTAGAAGTCATCTTAATAACACGTGACTACTTGTAGAAGACATCTTTATTGACATTGGTTGACACGTAGAAGTCATCTTAATAACACGTGACTACTTGTAGAAGACATCTTTATTGACATTGGTTGACACGTAGAAGTCATCTTAATAACACGTGGCTACTTGTAGAAGACATCTTTATTGACATTGGTTGACACGTAGAAGTCCTCTTAATAACACGTGGCTACTTGTAAAAGACATCTTTATTGACCTGTGTTAACATGTAGAAGACATCTTTATTGACATTGGTTGACACGTAGAAGTCATCTTAATAACACGTGGCTACTTGTAAAAGACATCTTTATTGACCTGTGGTAACATGTAGAAGACATCTTTATTGACATTGGTTGACACGTAGAAGTCATCTTTATTAACCTGTGGTTACTTGTAAAATACATCTTTATTGACCTTTGATAACAAATAGAAGACATCTTTAAGATCCTTTCGTGGCAAGAAAACACACATGGATGACGTCATATCCCTAGAATTTCATCATTAAACCGGAGTTAATTTTGTCTCGACTCCGCAGTCATCAAGTCAGTCGTCTTTGTGACTTTATTAACTCTGCGTCTCCGGGAGGTTGAGTCATGACTCATAGGTTTCAATCTTGTGTACCTTCCCACGTGATCACGCGCGTCGTGGTGCTACTAGGAGTCTCCCACGTGATCAAACGCGTCGTGATGCTACTAGGAGTCTCTCACGTGATCACATGCGTCGTGATGCTACTAGGAGTCTCCCACGTGATCACACACGTTGTGATGCTACTAGGAGTCTCCAACATGATCACACGCGTCGTGATGGCACTAGAAGTCTCCCAGGTGATCAAACGTGCCGTGATGCTGCTAGGAGTCTACCACGTGATCAAACGCGTCGTGGGGCTACTAGGAGTCTACCACGTGATCAAACCCGTATTAATGCTACCAAGAGTTCCCACGTGATCGAAGGAGTCGTGATGCTACTAGGAGTCTCCCTCGTGATCAAACGTGCCGTGATGCTACTAGGAGTCTCTCACGTGATCACACGCGTCGTGATGCTACTAGGAGTCTCCCATGTGATCACACGCGTCGTGATGCTACTAGGAGTCTCCAAAGTGATCACACGCGTCGTGATGCTACTAGAAGTCTCCCACGTGATCAAACGCGTCGTGGTGCTACTAGGAGTCTACCACGTGATCAAACCCGTATTAATGCTACAAAGAGTTCCCATGTGATCGAACGCGTCGTGGTGCTACTCGGAGTCTCCCTCGTGATCAAACGTGCCGTGATGCTACTAGGAGTCTCCCACGTGATCAAACGTGCCGTGATGCTTCTAGGAGTCTCCCACGTGATCAAACGTGCCGTGATGCTTCTAGGAGTCTCCCTCGTGATCAAACGTGCCGTGATGCTACTAGGAGTCTCCCTCGTGATCAAACGTGCCGTGATGCTACTAGGAGTCTACCACGTGATCAAACGCGTCGTGATGCTACTAGGAGTCTACCACGTTATATACGCGTCGTGACGCTACTAAGAGTCTACCACGGGATATACGCGTCGTGATGCTACCAGGAGTCTCCCACGTGATATACTCGCCGTGATGCTACTAGGAGTCTCCCACGTGATATACGCGTCGTGGTGCTACTAGGAGTCTACCACGTGATATACGCGTCGTTATGCTACCAGGAGTCTCCCACGTGATATGCTCGTCGTGATGCTGCTAGGAGTCTCCCACGTGATATACGCGTCGTGATTCTACTAGGAGTCTACCACGTGATATACGCGTCGTTATGCTACCAGGAGTCTCCCATGTGATCAAACCAATATTAATGCTACTAAGATTTCTCACGTGATCAAACGCTTCGTGATGCTGCTAGGAGTCTCCCACGTGATCAACCCGTATTAATGCTACCAAGCGTCTACCACGTGATCAACCCGTATTGATGCTACCAAGCGTCTACCACGTGATCAACCCGTATTGATGCTACCAAGCGTCTACCACGTGATCAACCCGTATTGATGCTGCCAGGGGACTGTTGAACAAAGCAGTGAATCCAAAGCTTGTTAACAAAATGTTGCCATCAAGATGCTGAAATCAGTCTCCAGGGAACCAATTAGAGCCAACGGCGCCATCGTCTGCCATTTTGTCCAGAACAATAACCGGAACTATTGGGGGGGAGCCACAACCGGGCGTTTCCTGTGGTTGCTATAGGAAGCAGCTGGTTGCCACGGACGCACAAGGGGAACAATCATCCATTTTCAGACACGAGGGAGACCTGTTTCTACTCATTAATTGGATGTTGGCCAAAACAAAATTCTCCAGGGCAAAAGTTTGAGCGGAAATAAAACAAGACACAAAGAATATTAAGATTTTTAATTTTTTTTTTCCATTTCTGAAAGGCTGTCGCGCTACAGATTGTATGTTGTATATATCCATGCATCCACTCGTTCATACACTCATTCATCCACTCGTTCATACACTCATTCATCCACTCATTCATCCATTAATCTTTCCATCCTTTTAACTTTGCCGGCCTGCCTGTCTTTCTGCCTGTTTTTCTGCTGGTGTGTCCGTCTTTCTCTCTCCCCCCCCCCTCTCTCTCTCTCTCTCTCTCGCGCGCGCTCTCTTCGATCGTATTAAATTAATATTGACCTACGTAACAGTTGAAGCAATGAAGCTGTATGAACATATGCATCTCTCTATCTACGTAACAGTTCAAGCTATGAAGCCGTATGAACATATGCATCTCTCTATCTACGTAACAGTTGAAGCAATGAAGCTGTATGAACATATGCATCTCTCTATCTACGTAACAGTTGAAGCAATGAAGCTGTATGAACATATGCATCTCTCTATCTACGTAACAGTTGAAGCAATGAAGCTGTATGAACATATGCATCTCTCTATCTACTTAACAGTTGAAGCAATGAAGCTGTATGAACATATGCATCTCTCTATCTACGTAACAATTGAAGCAATGAAGCTGTATGAACACATGCATCTCTCTATCTACGTAACAGTTGAAGCAATGAAGCTGTATGAACATATGCATCTCTCTATCTACGTAACAGTTGAAGCAATGAAGCTGTATTAACATATGCATCTCTCTATCTACGTAACAGTTGAAGCAATGAAGCTGTATGAACATATGCATCTCTCTATCTACATAACAGTTCAAGCAATGATGATGTATGAACATATGCATCTCTCTATCTACGTAACAGTTAAAGCAATGAATCTGTATGAACATATGCATCTCTCTATCTACGTAACAGTTGAAGCAATGAAGCTGTATGAACATATGCATCTCTCTATCTACGTAACAGTTCAAGCAATGAAGCTGTATGAACATATGCATCTCTCTATCTACTTAACAGTTCAAGCTATGAAGCTGTATGAACATATGCATCTCTCTATCTACGTAACAATTGAAGCAATGAAGCTGTATGAACATATGCATCTCTCTATCTACGTAACAGTTGAAGCAATGAAGCTGTATGAACATATGCATCTCTCTATCTACGTAACAGTTGAAGCAATGAAGCTGTATGAACATATGCATCTCTCTATCTACGTAACAGATGAAGCAATGAAGCCGAGATGAACATATGCATCTCTCTATCTACGTAACAGTTGAAGCAATGAAGCTGTATGAACATATGCATCTCTCTATCTACGTAACAGTTCAAGCAATGAAGATGTATGAACATATGCATCTCTCTATCTACGTAACAGTTAAAGCAATGAATCTGTATGAACATATGCATCTCTCTATCTACGTAACAGTTGAAGCAATGGAGCTGTATGAACATATGCATCTCTCTATCTACGTAACAGTTGAAGCAATGAAGCTGTATGAACATATGCATCTCTCTATCTACGTAACAGTTCAAGCTATGAAGCTGTATGAACATATGCATCTCTCTATCTACGTAACAATTGAAGCAATGAAGCTGTATGAACATATGCATCTCTCTATCTACGTAACAGTTGAAGCAATGAAGCTGTATGAACATATGCATCTCTCTATCTACGTAACAGTTGAAGCAATGAAGCTGTATGAACATATGCATCTCTCTATCTACGTAACAGTTCAAGCTATGAAGCTGTATGAACATATGCATCTCTCTTTCTACGTAACAGTTAAAGCAAGTAAGCCGTATGAACATATGCATCTCTCTATCTACGTAACAGTTGAAGCAATGAAGCTGTATGAACATATGCATCTCTCTATCTACGTAACAGTTCAAGCAATGAAGCTGTATGAACATATGCATCTCTCTATCTACGTAACAGTTCAAGCTATGAAGCTGTATGAACATATGCATCTCTCTATCTACGTAACAGTTGAAGCAATGAAGCTGTATGAACATATGCATCTCTCTATCTACGTAACAGTTGAAGCAATAAAGCTGTATGAACATATGCATTAATCTATCTACGTAACAGTTGAAGCAATGAAGCTGTATGAACATATGCATCTCTCTATCTACGTAACAGTTGAAGCAATGAAGCTGTATGAACATATGCATCTCTCTATCTACGTAACAGTTCAAGCAATGAAGCTGTATGAACATATGCATCTCTCTATCTACGTAACAGTTAAAGCAATGAATCTGTATGAACATATGCATCTCTCTATCTACGTAACAGTTGAAGCAATGAAGCTGTATGAACATATGCATCTCTCTATCTACGTAACAGTTGAAGCAATGAAGCTGTATGAACATATGCATCTCTCTATCTACGTAACAGTTGAAGCAATGAAGCTGTATGAACATATGCATCTCTCTATCTACGTAACAGTTCAAGCTATGAAGCTGTATAAACATATGCATCTCTCTATCTACGTAACAATTGAAGCAATGAAGCTGTATGAACATATGCATCTCTCTATCTACGTAACAGTTGAAGCAATGAAGCTGTATGAACATATGCATCTCTCTATCTACGTAACAGTTGAAGCAATGAAGCTGTATGAACATATGCATCTCTCTATCTACGTAACAGTTCAAGCTATGAAGCTGTATGAACATATGCATCTCTCTTTCTACGTAACAGTTAAAGCAAGTAAGCCATATGAACATATGCATCTCTCTATCTACGTAACAGTTGAAGCAATGAAGCTGTATGAACATATGCAT
Source organism: Omphiscola glabra (assembly GCA_964017045.1). NCBI lineage: Eukaryota > Metazoa > Mollusca > Gastropoda > Lymnaeidae > Omphiscola > Omphiscola glabra. Next base: position 50,214,635 of record OZ024797.1, on the reverse strand, counting down.
CTCACTATCTACGTAACAGTTCAAGCAATGAAGCTGTATGAACATATGCATCTCTCTATCTACGTAACAGTTCAAGCTATGAAGCTGTATGAACATATGCATCTCTCTATCTACGTAACAGTTGAAGCAATGAAGCTGTATGAACATATGCATCTCTCTATCTACGTAACAGTTGAAGCAATAAAGCTGTATGAACATATGCATCTCTCTATCTACGTAACAGTTCAAGCAATGAAGCTGTATGAACATATGCATCTCTCTATCTACGTAACAGTTGAAGCAATGAAGCGATATGAACATATGCATCTCTCTATCTACGTAACAGTTCAAGCAATGAAGCTGTATGAACATATGCATCTCTCTATCTACGTAACAGTTAAAGCAATGAATCTGTATGAACATATGCATCTCTCTATCTACGTAACAGTTGAAGCAATGAAGCTGTATGAACATATGCATCTCTCTATCTACGTAACAGTTGAAGCAATGAAGCTGTATGAACATATGCATCTCTCTATCTACGTAACAGTTCAAGCTATGAAGCTGTATGAACATATGCATCTCTCTATCTACGTAACAATTGAAGCAATGAAGCTGTATGAACATATGCATCTCTCTATCTACGTAACAGTTGAAGCAATGAAGCTGTATGAACATATGCATCTCTCTATCTACGTAACAGTTTAAGCTATGAAGCTGTATGAACATATGCATCTCTCTATCTACGTAACAGTTAAAGCAAGTAAGCCGTATGAACATATGCATCTCTCTATCTACGTAACAGTTCAAGCTATGAAGCTGTATGAACATATGCATCTCTCTATCTACGTAACAGTTGAAGCAATGAAGCTGTATGAACATATGCATCTCTCTATCTACGTAACAGTTGAAGCAATGAAGCTGTATGAACATATGCATCTCTCTATCTACGTAACAGTTCAAGCAATGAAGCTGTATGAACATATGCATCTCTCTATTTACGTAACCGTTCAAGCTATGAAGCTATATGAACATATGCATCTCTCTATCTACGTAACAATTGAAGCAATGAAGCTGTATGAACATATGCATCTCTCTATCTATGTAACAGTTAAAGCAATGAATCTGTATGAACATATACATCTCTCTATCTACGTAACAGTTCAAGCTATGAAGCTGTATGAACATATGGCTCTCTCTGTACGTTGGTTTTTAGGTTAAATGTCTGAAGGAAACGGGATGATCCTAAAAACGTGAAATTGTATTTACAAAAGATTAACATCTAGGTCGCCCGAGTGCTTGTTTCTAGGTCACGCAGTGTGCTTGTTTGTAGGTCGCCCAAGTGGTTGTTTGTTGGCCGCCCAAGTGGTTGTTATTAGGTCACCCAAGTGCTTGTTTGTAGGCCGCCCAAGTGCTTGTTTGTAGGTTGCACAAGTGCTTGTTTGTAGGTCGCCCAAGTGGTTGTTTGTAGGTTGCCCAATTGCTTGTTTGTAGGCCGCCCAAGTGCTTGTTTGTAGACCGCCCAAAGGCTTGTTTGTAGGTTGCCCAAGTGCTTGTTTGTAGGCCGCCCAAGTGCTTGTTTGTAGGCCGCCCAAGTGCTTGTTTGTAGGCCGCCCAAGGGCTTGTTTGTAATTCGCCCAAGTGCTTGATATCTTACATAACTACATATGACTCCAGCCATCTGACATAAGTACATCTGACTCCAGCCATCTGACATAAGTACATCTGACTCCAGCCATCTGATATAAGTACATCTGACTCCAGCCATCTAACATAAGTACATCTGACTCCAGCCATCTGACATAAGTACATCTGACACCAGCCATCTGACATAAGTACATCTGACTCCAGCCATCTGACATAAGTACATCTGACTCCAGCCATATGACATAAGTACATCTGACTCCAGCCATCTGACATAAGTACATCTGACTCCAGCCATCTGACATAAGTACATCTGACTCCAGCCATCTGACATAAGTACATCTGACTCCAGCCATCTGACATAAGTACATCTGACTCCAGCCATCTGACATAAGTACAGCGAGTCACTTCACGGCTATTTGAAACGCTCAGACATTCCATGCTAAGTGACATGAACTCAACCGACTAATAACTTAATAACCAACATTACAGCTACCAAAACACATGACATCACCAACGGAATACCGCATCAATAAAAAAAAACCACTCTACTTGAGAAGCATTCTAATATTTCTTTATTCAAAGATCCTAGATTGTCCCCACCATTGTCCCCTGCAACAAGTTCATAATCCCGTCTCAGAGCAATCAAATCTTGGTATTTATTTTACCTGTGTCTGGCTGAGCTCCGTCTCTATCCATTGCCCCACGATGACCGCATCTATGAATGTTAAACCGATGATTGGTGGCAATTCTATCATTCGAGCAGGCTTCCCACTTCTTCTATCACTCACCGAGTCACGGAGCTTAAGATAGCTGCATATCCTCTAACACCGACCAAAAAAATGGTTTTAGCAAGAAGAAACAAAAAAAGTAATGTTTATTGAAAACTTGAGACAAGTGCAGGGACGCCCCGTCGGGCGCAGAAAACTCTTCTTGTTAGGTGTAGATAGCGCGGTAACAATTATGTATAATAGCTGTTGAGTAACATGGCAGCCTATTGAGATTTTTGTGATTCCAATTTAACAATGAAATGAAAATCTGAAGGTTTACCACACAACAACCAAACTGAAAGGTGTGGTGTGTGTGTTTGGGGGGAGAGGGGGGGGCTAGATACAATACGATAAAGATAATTGGGCGTTGGCATTGGGGAGGCTTTTGTTAGATGAATGCTTAGATGGGGCGCCATACAACACACGCCTATAGTGATAGTGTTGTTTTTTCCTCATTACAGCTTAGTATCATGAAAGGGTTTGCTGTTGAGATATACATTTGTATTCTTATATTGACGTATCACACCCTCCTGGAAATTCATGGAGCCTACGCCTATGCATTATTATTTTGGATTCGCCACTCCCCAGGTCATAACTTAAATGGATCTAGGTTTCCTCTAAAAACAAGTGTTGTATAACAAGTTCTAAGGGATTACAAGCTTGGCGCTCGAGACACATAAAAATGGGATTTCTTTAAGGTGCGGACTGGGACAAAGTATTCTCCGCCGCTGTGTTCACCCTGTCATGGCGCCGACCACCACTTAGACAACAAAAACCGCGTGGTTTCACACCAAGGACAATCCAAGGACAATCCAAGCTTTATTTGCAAACACGAGATCTCGTCTGATAGTATTAGGAAGTAGAAGTGTTGGCATTTGGTCTTATTCGAATTCTCTGACTTATAAATGTTGTGCAATAGACAACCATAACGTGTGGCTGTTTCATGAGCAACAAACGCAAAGATCAATTTGACCATGCAACCCGTACTAAAATAGGAATTTGACCACCCGAACCGTCCCAAAAGATCAATTTGACCATGCAACCCATACTAAAAGATTAATTAGACCATACGAACCGTACGAAAAGATCAAAATGTGAGCCCACAACCCGTACTAAAAGATCATTTTAAACTTACAACCCGTACTAAAAGATCAGTTTGACCATACAGCCCGATCTAAAATATCAATTTGACCATTCGACCTTTACTAAAAGATCAATTTGACCATTCAACCCGTACTAAAATTTGACCATTCGACCGTACTAAAAGATAAATTTGACCATTCGACTCGTACTAAAAGATCAATTTGACCATTCGAACCGTACTAAAAGATCAATTTGACCATTCGACTCGTACCAAAAGATCAATTTGACTATTCGACCCGTACTAAAAGATCAATTTGACCATTCGACCCGTACTAAAAGATCAATTTCACCATTCGACCCGTAATAAAAGATCAATTTGACCATTTGACCCGTACTAAAAGATCAATTTGACAATTCGACCCGTACTAAAAGATCAATTTGACCATTCGACCCGTACTGAATCAATTTGACCCAAAAGTTATCAACATTTTACCAGCACGTGACCCATTCAACACCCCCGCCCCTAACACCCCCGCACCTAACACCCCCGCACCCAACACACCCCGCCCCTAACACACCCGCCCCTAACACCCCCCGCCCCTAACACCCTTTGTTTGAACATGTTCATCTTGTTATACCCTTGTGACCAACCCTTTGTTTGAACATGTTCATCTTATCTTACTCTTGTGACCAACCCTTTGTTTGAACATGTTCATCTTATCTTACCCTTGTGACCACATTGTCCAGGTCCTGCACAAGACTGTCCGTTAATTGTTGACCCATGTCCAGCCTTGTTTCATATACAAACTCCTTAGTCCAGCGCCACTCTCAGTACAACTGTTAGGCGATCCACCCGGCTCATGTCCAGACACAAATATTTAGATAGCTGTCCATCTTACACTCAACGGCTTATCTCATTATCGAGCTCTGCTGTCTGTCTCTTAATTAGTCAAGTAACTGACTGTGGGATTGTTTGACTTAAAGACTTCACCATTCATGGAATTGTTTTCACCATTCATGGGATTGCTTGACTTTAAGACTTCACTATTCATGGAATGGCTTGACTTAATGACTTCACTATTCATGGGATGGCTTGACTTAATGACTTCACTATTCATGGAATGGCTTGGCTTAAAGACTTCACTATTCATGGAATTGCTTGACTTAATGACTTCACCAGTCATGGAATTGCCTTACTTAATGACTTCACCATACATGGAATTGCTTGGCGTAATGACTTCACCATTCATGGAATTGCTTGACTTAATGACTTCACCATTCATGGAATTGCTTGACTTAATGACCTCACCATTCATGCAATGGCTGACTTAATGACTTCACCATTCATGGAATTGCTTGACTTAAAGACTTCACCATTCATGGAATTGCTTGACTTAATGACTTCACCATTCATGGAATTGCTTGAATTAATGACTTCACTATTCATAGAATTGCCTTACTTAATGACTTCACCATACATGGAATTGCTTGGCGTAATGACTTCACCATTCATGGAATTGCTTGACTTAATGACTTCACCATTCATGGAATTGCTTGACTTAATGACCTCACCATTCATGCAATGGCTGACTTAATGACTTCACCATTCATGGAATTGCTTGACTTAAAGACTTCACCATTCATGGAATTGCTTGACTTAATGACTTCACCATTCATGGAATTGCTTGACTTAATGACTTCATCATCCATGGACTTGCTTGACTTAATGACTTCTCTATTCATGGAATTGCTTGACTCAATGACTTCTCCATTCATGGAATTGCTTGACTTAATGACTTCACCATTCATGGAATTGCTTGACTTAATGACTTCACCATTCATGGAATTGCTTGACTTAATGACTTCACCATTCATGGAATTGCTTGACTTAAAGACTTCACCATTCATGGAATTGCTTGACTTAATGACTTCACCATTCATGGAATTGCTTGACTTAATGACTTCATCATCCATGGACTTGCTTGACTTAATGACTTCTCTATTCATGGAATTGCTTGACTCAATGACTTCTCCATTCATGGAATGGCTTGACTTAATGACTTCACCATTCATGGAATTGCTTGACATAATGACTTCACTATTCATGGAATTGCTTGACTTAATGACTTCACCATTCATGGAATTGCTTGACTTTAAGACTTCACTATTCATGGAATGGCTTGACTTAATGACTTCACCATTCATGGAATTGCTTGACTTAATGACTTCACCATTCATGGAATTGCTTGAAGTAAAGACTTCACCATTAATGGAATTGTTTGACTTAATGACTTCACCATTCATGGAATTGCTTGACTTAATGACTTCACCATTCATGGAATTGCTTGACTTAATGACTTCACCATTCATGGAATTGCTTGACTTAATGACTTCACCATTCATGGAATTGCTTGACTTAAAGACTTCACCATTAATGGAATTGCTTGACTTAATGACTTCACCATTCATGGAATTGCTTGACGTAATGACTTCACCATTCATGGAATTGCTGGACTTAAAGACTTCATCATTCATTGAATTGCTTGCCTTAATGACTTCACCATTCATGGAATGGCTTGACTTAATGACTTCACCATTCATGGAATTGCTTGACATAATGACTTCACTATTCATGGAATTGCTTGACTTAATGACTTCACCATTCATGGAATAGCTTGACTTAATGATTTCACCATTCATGGAATTGCTTGACTTAATGTCTTCACTTTTTATGCACAAGTTTGTTTGAGTTTTTCTATTATTCTTTAATAAGAAAAGTATATAAAAAAAAATTTGAATACCAGTGAATGATACAAATGTTTGTTGACAGTGAATGATACAAATGTTTGTTGACAGTGAATGATACAAATGTTTGTTGACAGTGAATGACAACAATTGTTGGATGGCACTTTGAGTTTGTCACAATTTAATTCCTAACTCCTAATTATAATGACCTCGAAGACAGCAATGCGTCACTAAATATGATCCAGAAGACTGCACTGTGTCACTAAATATGATATCGAAAACTGCAGTGTTTCACTAAATATGATCTGAAGACTGCAGTGTCACTTAATATGATCTTCAAGACTGCAGTGTTTCACTTAATATGATCTTCAAGACTGCAGTGTGTCACTTAATATGATCTTCAAGACTGCAGTGTGTCACTAAATTTGATCTTGAAGACTGCAGTGTGTCATTTAATATGATCTTGAAGACTGCAGTGTGTCACTTAATATGATCTTGAAGACTGCAGTGTGTCACTAAATATGATCTTGAAGACTGCAGTGTGTCACTTAATATGATCTTGAAGACTGCAGTGTGTCACTAAATATGATCTTGAAGACTGCAGTGTGTCACTAAATATGATCTTGAAGACTGCAGTGTTTCACTAAATATGATCTTGAAGACTGCAGTGTGTCACTAAATATGATCTTGAAGACTGCAGTGTGTCACTAAATATGATCTTGAAGACTGCAGTGTGTCACTAAATATGATCTTGAAGACTGCAGTGTGTCACTAAATATGATCTTGAAGACTGCAGTGTGTCACTTAATATGATCTTGAAGACTGCAGTGTGTCACTTAATATGATCTTGAAGACTGCAGTGTGTCACTAAATATGATTTTGAAGACTGCAGTGTGTCACTAAATATGATCTTGAAGACTGCAGTGTGTCACTTAATATGATCTTGAAGACTGCAGTGTGTCACTAAATATGATCTTGAAGACTGCAGTGTGTCACTAAATATGATCTTGAAGACTGTAGTGTGTCACTAAATATGATCTTGAAGACTGTAGTGTGTCACTAAATATGATCTTGAAGACTGCAGTGTGTCATTAAATGTGAATAGAAGCCCCCTGTAACATAACTACTTTGGGTCCCTGAAATATCCGGGGCTCCCTTCAGTCACGGGATTTTTAGGACCCATGTGATAGATCTGCGCCTCTCTCTCTCCACCCCCCCCCCCAATGTGTCACTAAATATGATCTTTAAAAGTGCAATGTGTCACTAAAAGTGATCTCGAAGACTGCAGTGTTTCACTAAATGTGATTTTGAAGATATCACGGTGTCACTAAATATGATCTTTTAATGTACAATTTGTCACTCAATGTGATCTTGAAGACTGCAGTGTGTCACTAAATATGATCTTTAAGAGTGCAATGTGTCACTAACTTTGATATTGAAGACTTAAGTGGTTCACTAAAAGTGATTTTGAAGACTGCAGTGTGTCACTAAATATGATCTTTAACTACTTTAAGAGTGCAGTGTGTCACTAAATATGAATAGATGCCCCCTGTCATATAACTACTTTGGGCCCCTGAAATATCCGGGTCTCCCTTCAGTCACAGGGCTTTTAGGGCCCATGTGATTGATCTGCGCCTCTACCCCCCCCCCCCCCAATTTGCGCTCACCCATTTGTATGTGACATTAAATGTGATTTGGCGCCCCTCCCTCTCTCCCCCCCCCCCCCCCCACTTTTTCCTCTAAAATGCAATGACATGCTCACTCGTAAGAAATCCTGCAGTATGAATAAGACAAGGAAACCCCGGAGGTTGAATAAGACAAGGAAACCCCGGAGGTTGAATAAGACAAGGAAACCCCGGAGGTGTCTCAGATTGTTTATTTTACAGATTTCTATCACCATTCTATTTTTTCCTAATATTCTTTTTGAAGGCCAGAAGACCCCGGGGCCCACACTCTCTGGCGGGCAATTTCAAATCTCCACGTACAAATTATGATAACATTGTCAGCTTGGTTTGAGAGTGTATAATCTCGTGACGTGGGCCTCATTTCATTATCTAAATAGATCGGCTTGTTTAAAGATGAACGCTAATATTTATCATTACCGAGCCGGGAAAATATAAACGAACATGGAAGAGAAACCTCCCCCACCGCCCCCACAGAGCAGGTCGTACGCCCCCGCAGATAGCCATCGTCCATTAGTGACGCTTAAGTTGTCATGTGTTTTATGAACTCACACCAAAGTTAGGAGCGCGGTCTTGGGTGTCCATACGATCCTTATATTTAATGTACTGTAAATAGAATAGTCGTCTTTAGAATGTCTTATGTTTGATGTCTGTATGTGAATTTGTCATTAGTTAGAGTAGGGTATAATTGGATATAGTTGATTAGAGCTGGTTATAATTGTCTATAGTTGATTATAAATGGTTATAGTTGGCTATAGTTGGTTATAGTTGCGTGACTGTTCCAATAGTTTTTATATGTCACTAAAGATTCACTAAAGATGTTTAATTATCTTACCATAGAATGCTTTATTACCCAGTTCCTATATTCATAGATACTGCTTTATTCTGATCTTTACTGCTCTATACTGATCTATTATAATCTACTAGCGAGAACCCGGCATGCGTTGCAATGCCACTCAATGAAAAAAGTGTTTGTGTTTTAATTAATTTTTTTAAAAGTAATTTTTAAATAGAAACTATTTATTTTTTTCCGTCTGATGTGTACACAAATAAATTAGAAGTTTTTCGACGCGTAAGCAGGTAACATACAGCTGTCCCCGTAAGAAGCATGGATTTTCAAAATTTAGTCCACACACTTGTAGCCATTGACTCACCCATGCAGTAGATCTGTTTTAAATTATATTTATATAGCTGAAATATTTTAATTTTTTTAAAAATACCCCCTCCCCCACCGGCCCAAAACGCAAAATTGTAAAATGGTTGTCCTTATGTCACACACAAACTGAAATGTCGCTTATATTTGATTCATTTCCATCCAACCATGCAATAACACTGATTGAAATTATATTTATATGGTTCATATAAGAAAAAAATAATTTCCCGACCCCAAAAAGAATATTTCAAAATGGATAAGCTAATTCAGAAAACTTTACTACGCACAACAACTTACCAAAGTTTTATCGCAATCGGATAAATGGTATAAGAACGCATACGGAAATTATCTTTAGCTCATAAAAGTGGGGAAAAAAGAATTTAGGGCCCCGGTACAAAAACGGAATATTGTAAAATGTGTGTAATTATTCAGAAACATTTTCGCGCGTGTGTACAACAACTGACACAAATTTCATCTCTTTTGGATTAATGGCATAGAAACCCATACTGGGCATACATAGATACATTAATTTTATATATATATATATATAGATATAGTTTACCGAATAAAGATAACTTTTTCGCAACTATTCAAGGATGAATTATGTATGTCTGTCTGTGTGTCTGTGTGTCTGTATGTCTCTATGTCTGTCTGTCTCTCTGTCTGTCTGTTCGTCTCTCTCTCTATCTACATATCTATCTATCTATCTATCTATCTATCTATCTATCTATCTATCTATCTATCTATCTATCTATCTATCTATCTAACGTCTACCTATCTATCGTCTAACTATCTACCGTCTAACTGCCTACCTGCCTGCCTACCTACCTACCTATCTACCAACCTACCTACCTACCGACCTACCTACCTACCGACCTACCTACCTATGTACCTACATATCTATACACCTACCTATTTAACTACCTATCTACCTACCTACGGACCCACCTACCTACATATCTATCGATCTATCTATCGATATACCTACTTACATATCTAGCTATCTATCCATCCATCCATTCATCCACCCATCCACGCACCCTTCAATCCACCCATACATCCATCCATCCATCTATCTATCTATATATCTATTTATATATCTATCATCTATCTATCTGTCTATTTGTCTCTCTGTATTTATGTCTGTCTGTCTGTCTTCATGTCTATCTTTCTATCTAATAAAATCTCTATTTTGAAAAATTAAATTTTCACCTGTGTAAAATGATTGCGTTTTGATATTCATGGGTATAATTATGTAAATAATGTGTTTACGTATTGTTGACGTCATTGATTATAGAATAGGAGAATATAGCTTCTATTGTTTACAACTGTAATGTCATTGGATTGAAAGATATTGTCACCCAAGTAAAAATGTATAAACTCAATTTCCTACCCCCGATATACATTATGTATCGAAGAAGGTTAATTATTGATCAAATTCATTATGAGGCGTGTCTCGTGCTGCATTGTGCAAAATGAATGTATCATATTACTCCTCCCCCCCCCACACACACACACAGCTTTAAAAAAAAATCATCCACTGGATTGTAGCCCCCCCCCCGCCCCCCCGCCCCTTTAGCTACGCAAAAAGAATTTTATTGCATTTAATATGCTTTGTTCTTATTTAGATGAGTGATCAGTGCATTCAAAATGCTTTGTTCTTATTTAGATGAGTGATCAGTGCATTCAAAATGCTTTGTTCTTATTTAGATGAGTGATCAGTGCATTCAAAATGCTTTGTTCTTATTTAGATGAGTGATCAGTGCATTCAAAATTCTTTGTTCTTATTTAGATGAGTGATCAGTGCATTCAAAATGCTTTGTTCTTATTTAGATGAGTGATCAGTGCATTCAAAATGCTTTGTTCTTATTTAGATGAGTGATCAGTGCATTCAAAATGCTTTGTTCTTATTTAGATGAGTGATCAGTGCATTCAAAATTCTTTGTTCTTATTTAGATGAGTGATCAGTGCATTCAAAATGCTTTGTTCTTATTTAGATGAGTGATCAGTGCATTCAAAATGCTTTGTTCTTATTTAGATGAGTGATCAGTGCATTCAAAATGCTTTGTTCTTATTTAGATGGCATCTTATTTCCTTCATTTTCCATTGGAAAAGCAAGAACAACTATATTTGGGGGATTTGGTACAACTATATTTGGGGGATTTGGTACAACTATATTTGGGGGATTTGGTACAACTATATTTGGGGGATTTGGTACAACTATATTTGGGGGATTTGGATTGGAGATAAAAATTTTAAAGAATGTTTCGTCGTCGGTAACAAGTTCATATACAAAGTTGTAGCTCGATAGGTAGACGGAAAGTGGGTCAATTAGCCGTCCGAAGATTTTGCCTCCGAACCAGAAGGAAAGAAAGAAACACATGAACTAAAACGACTTTAAAATAAAGGATTTTAAAAAAATGTATTTTTGACTATATGACGTCATCTGTGGAAGGAAAAAATGGAATGAATCAAAATTAATTTTGACATAATATACGCCCCACCCAGTGAATATACGCCCCACCTAGTAAATATACGCCCCATCTAGTGAATATACGCCCCACCTAGTAAATATAAGCCCCACCTAGTAAATATACGCCCCACCTAGTGAATATACGCCCCACCTAGTAAATATAAGCCCCACCTAGTAAATATACGCCCCACCTAGTAAATATACGCCCCACCTAGTAAATATACGCCCCACCTAGTAAATATACGCCCACCTAGTAAATATACGCCCCCCTGGCTACCTAGTGAATAGAGGGGAAGTAACTATTGTCAATGTGATTAGCATGTTTTAAAGCATGGTGTATATTTTTAGTAAATACTCAACTCAACTATATTTTTTGAGTGCAGATGTCTATAAATAATATCTTTTAAGTTAAACAGTAACAATTTCAGTTCATGGCTGAGCTAATGTCGCTTAGCTAATGTCCCTTAGCTAATGTCCCTTAGCTAATGTCCCTTAGCTAATGTCGCTTAGCTAATGTCGCTTAGCTAATGGTAACTAACTAGCCGATTTACTAATGCCACTTATCAGATGGTAACTAACTAGCCGATTTACTAATGTCACTTATCAGATGGTAACTAACTAGCCGATTTACTAATGCCACTTATCAGATGGTAACTAACTAGCCGATTTACTAATGTCACTTATCAGCTGGTAACTAACTAGCCGAGTTACTAATGCCACTTATCAGTTGGTAACTAGCTAGCCGAGTTACTAATGTCACTTATCAGCTGGTAACTAACTAGCCGAGTTACTAATGCCACTTATCAGCTGGTAACTAACTAGCCGAGTTACTAATGCCACTTATCAGTTGGTAACTAACTAGCCGAGTTACTAATGTCACTTATCAGCTGGTAACTAACTAGCCGAGTTACTAATGCCACTTATCAGTTGGTAACTAACTAGCCGAGTTATTAATGCCACTTATCAGTTGGTAAATTAACTAGCCAAGTTACTAATGTCACTTATCAGCTGGTAACTAACTAGCCGAGTTACTAATGCCACTTATCAGCTGGTAACTAACTAGCCGAGTTACTAATGCCACTTATCAGCTGGTAACTAACTAGCCGAGTTACTAATGCCACTTATCAGTTGGTAACTAACTAGCCGAGTTACTAATGCCACTTATCAGTTGGTAACTAGCTAGCCGAGTTACTGATGCCACTTATCAGATGGTAACTAGCTAGCCGAGTTACTAATGTCACTTATCAGCTGGTAACTAACTAGCCGAGTTATTAATGCCACTTATCAGCTGGTAACTAACTAGCCGAGTTACTTATGCCACTTATCAGCTGGTAACTAACTAGCCGAGCTACTAATGCCACTTATCAGTTGGTAACTAACTTGCCGAGTTACTAATGTCACTTATCAGCTGGTAACTAACTAGCCGAGTTACTAATGCCACTTATCAGTTGGTAACTAACTCGCCGGGTTACTAATGCCACTTATCAGTTGGTAACTAACTAGCCGAGTTACTAATTCCACTTATCAGCTGGTAACTAACTAGCCGAGTTACTTATGCCACTTATCAGCTGGTAACTAACTAGCCGAGTTACTAATGCCACTTATCAGCTGGTAACTAACTAACCGAGTTACTAATGTCACTTATCAGCTGGTAACTAACTAGCCGAGTTATAAGTTTGATAAAAGCTGTAACGTATGTGCGTGTTATAAACGGACCAATGTCTTGACCAAAAAATATTTATGATTTTTTGTCATTTTCCGGACATAGTTTGAAATTAGATCCGGCGTCAGCAAACCGAGTCGCTCGCGACTCCATGACAGAAAGCAATATTTGCACAGCATTATTGAAACACACCTAAATAAAATCAAGCACAACAATAGACAACAACAGCACCACTCAACCATCTTTTCAAATGTTGTATTTTAGTTAAGTTTTTTTTTAAAGTTGTATTTCAGTCAAGTTGTTTCAAATGTTGTATTTCAGTCAAGTCTTTTCAAATGTTGTATTTCAGTCAAGGTTTTTCAAATGTTGTATTTCAGACAAGTCTTTTCAAATGTTGTATATTCTTCAAGTCTTTTCAAATGACTTTTGGATCGTACGTAAGTGTCTCATGTCATATTCGACAACAACATCCGCTCCCTAGAATTCCAATTTGTAATCAACTTTCAGCAGACCTGCACCTGTGTGAACTTGACCTGACACAAGCCAAATTTCTGAGGATCCAAATGACAGAGCCGGGACTGCTTGCTGTAAACAAGGAACTAGCACAACTTAACGTCCCGTCCCCGAAGCAAACCGGGGTCTAACGCGCCGCGGAGCGAGGAGTCTAATGTGTAGGAACAAGCCGCTGCTTACTCTTCCAATGAAGACATGGGATCTGCTGAGCCACCGAATGCGAAAATAATGGTAAACACGCCGGACCGAAAGCGTAAATTGTTTACACTGGGGCCAGAGCCAGAGCCGCGCAAGAGCCCCGGCCAGGGCGAAAGGCTCTCGCTTCCCGATGCCAGCACCCGAGACCGATGTGCTAACGTTATGGACAAGATGTTCAGCCAGCTTTTAAAAGTCTGTAAACAGCCGGCAGCAAGGAGACTCACCTGCCTGTGTCACTTCCATCATCTGGCGAGGTCTGGCTTTGTTAAGCTGGAGTGGCTTCTAGCCTCTCTCTCTCCTTGGGGGATGGTTGGGCTCTGAGTGTTTGGTAGTTGTTGTTTTTTTTTAATGTTATCGTTCTTCCTGAAATTTGTTAATACTATTCCAATATGCGCCACTTGAATGGTATCAATGATAGTATAGATGATTTTTTAATGCAATGTCCTTTTGATCGTATGTTCGTTCCAAACTACAAACATTCTTTATAATCATCTTTTAATGACACGAGAATTGTTTAAAAAAACAAGTTAGTCAATTTGGAACATAATGGTATCCAGGTTTAGCAAAGACAAATTATAATTTACCAGATAACCTTGTCCCTTTGAGGCTAGTTAACACCACAACCGCTGATTGTATTTGGCCAAGGTATTTTAAAGACTTGTAAAATTTATATTTTTAAACGATTTTCCCCTCAAATCTTTTCATGAAATCTATCATTCAAAACTTGAACACAAGGTAACTAAAGGTAAAGAGGAAATATTGAATCTCTTACAAAACAAAGAGCTCACTTTGAATCTTCTCTGCAATTTCTTCTTCCCAAGTTCTCACAAGTTTCACTCCCACGTGTTCACAAGTTTCACTGTTCATTTACCGCGCCCCTTTTTGCCCACCCCCCCCCCAAAAAAAGGCATTAATTGAGTTTATCCACAGTCTCAATCGCCTCCCTTAAAACTCCCGTGTCTCCCGTGTCTCCCGTGTCTCCTTCTCATCACTATGTTTCGGTTCAAAGTCGGCTGCAAACACTAAGGTTTGGTCGGGGTTCTCTTGGCGTTCACTCAGGAACAGCTCGGATAAATTGCATGGGCAAACACTGCCAAGTGGGGTAAGAATAGCGCCCCCCGTATTTTTGTCCAATATAAGCAACTCTGAGTTCGCCTCCCTTTCGTCCCTACCAATTTGAAGTGTGTATTTTTTGGGCGGAGATAAGCAACATTGAGATCCAGTTAGCTCCTGTGTACGGGGCTGGCAAACAAACTGGGATCACCCGGATGGAAGTAGACAAAGCTCGCTGCCGGGTGGTGAGTGATGCCCCGAACATAAGGAGCCGAAAATAGGGAGCGGAAATACAGAGGACATCTTTTTTAACTTTGGCCCCGAAAGTTTGCTTCCGTTCACACGTTTGACTTGGAGTGGGGCCAATTCTGCCCGGTGGAAAGATTCTTCACAGACAACGTAAACACCATATCGCGCCAGATATTAACAAACCATTTTTTTTTAACTCAGCGGAAAGGTACTCTCTCTAGTCCACCAGGTTTTTGTCTTTTTTTTTAGCATCAGATATTCGTAATATTTGGTGGTCTGACGTCATTCCCCGCCCACCGTCAAGGCTAACTTCTGCAATAACACAATCTGTACAAGCCACCTGGACCACATGGACCACATGCAAACATTCGTTCACGTCAGCTGTTGGAAGAGACGCTTCGCTCCATATAAGGCGAAATCTTTTAGAAGATAA
Source organism: Omphiscola glabra (assembly GCA_964017045.1). Classification (NCBI taxonomy): domain Eukaryota; kingdom Metazoa; phylum Mollusca; class Gastropoda; family Lymnaeidae; genus Omphiscola; species Omphiscola glabra. Next base: position 50,198,997 of record OZ024797.1, on the reverse strand, counting down.
TGTTACGATTTCTTTCTTTGTGATTTAGCCTTCGTAACATGTAGAGAAGGACTTACACTAGCTGGGGCGCATGGAGACGGAAAGCCACCGACACCAGCTGGGGGTCCGTGCATGGAGACGGAAAGCCGCGGACACCAGCTGGGGCGCATGGAGACGGAAAGCCACCAACACCAGCTGGGGGTCCGTGCATGGAGACGGAAAGCCGCGGACACCAGCTGGGGCGCATGGAGACGGAAAGCCACCGACATCAGCTGGGGCGCATGGAGACGGAAAGCCACCGACACCAGCTGGGGGTTCGCGCATGGAGATGGAAAGGCACGGATCCGTTTCGAATGGAAGGATGTAGTGGGGCAGGCCAGGGCCCTACATGTAGGGCCACTGATGATGATGTAATACATTAACATTTGACATGCTTTAAGAACAACTAGACGCAGGCAGAGATATTTGGCTAGATTATTTATTTAATGGTGACATCGGTAATAACTTGAATAGTGAATACTTATAAGAATTGAAATATTGGCACCTAGAACTTTTGAAATATTGTCACTTAGAACAATTCAAATATTGTGACTTAGAACAATTGAAAAATTGACACTTAGAACAATTGAATCATAGACAATTCGTGCATTTCTTTTGGTTCGCCAATCTTTTATTAATTTTCCAAATCTGGTGTCGCTGGAGACCTTCCTTTGATAAACCCATATTTATGAACCGTTCCATGACCTAACCAGCATTACATTATTCAAACATTCATGACTTAACCACCATTACAAGTTATTTAAAAACTGTATGACCTGCTCAGCTTAGTATGAGAACCTGTCTGACCTAAACCAGTGGTTCTCAACCTGTGTGTCGGGACCCCTTTGGTTGTCGAACGACCCTTAAACAGTGGTCCCATAAGACCATCGAAAAACACATATTTATGAAGTAGCTACGAAAATAATTGTATGGATGGGGGTCAACAGAACATAGGGAACTGTATTAAAGGGTCGCGACTGTAGGAAGGTTGAGAACCACTGATTTAAACATATATTAAAATTAAACGACCTAACCAGCACTAAATTTAAAGCATACATGACCTAATATGACCCAACATGACCCAACATGATATAACATGACATAACAAACCTAACATGACCTTACGTGACATAACATGACCTAACATGACCTAACGTGCCTAGTTTGTAAACTGTTTGTTTGAAAAGCCTGACTCAGTGACACCAAGAAGACACGACAAACACAATATTACTACACCCAACAGCCAAACTACGCGGCATGAAATAGTTCCGGCCCCAGGAACTCATTTTAACTCCGGCAAATCAGTTGAAACACTCCACTCCAGGCGGGTAAGACGAGTTGGGGGGGGGGGGAGGGGGGTGCCTCACACTGTGACCAGGCGTTTCAATTTCCAGGCAATGTAAGTCCTTGCAGTGGCGTATCTCAATATGTGTACACCGCCACCCCCCCCCCCCCCTCCACGCTCCAGTTTGACAAGATATTAGTTGAAACATTTTTTTTTAATAAATGGATTTTAGTTTACGTCTATTTCGTTTACATGATCGGTCACATTAAATCACATTAAGTTACATAATCAGTCACATTAAGTCACATGGTCAGTCCCATTAAGTCAAATTAAGTCACATGACCAGTCAAATTTAGTCACATAATCAGTTACATTAAGTCAAATTGTCAGTCACATTAAGTCACATGGTAAGTCACATAATCAGTCACATTAAGTCACATGGTCAGTCACATTAATTCACATGATTAGTCACATGATCAGTCACATTAATTCACATGATCAGTTATATTAAGTCAAATGGTCAGTCACATTAAGTCACATCAAGTCACATGGTCAGTCACATGTTCATTCACATTAAGTCACATTATCATTTACATTAAGTCCCATGGTCAGTCAATTAAGTCACATAGTCAGTCAAATTAAGTCACTAAACACTCACATTAAGTCACATAGTCAGTCACATTTAGTTACATAGTTAGTCACAAAGCCAGTCACATTAAGTCATATAGTCATTCACATTAAGTCACATGGTTAGTCACATTAAGTCACATTGTCAGTCACATTAAGTCACATGGTTAGTCATATTAAGTCACATTAAGTCACACTAAGTCACATGACCACTCATTAAGCCACATTTAGTCACATTAAGTGACATAATCAGTTATATTAAGTCAAATGGTCAGTCACATTAAGTCACATGGTAAGTCACATTAAGTCACATAATCTGTCACATCAAATCACATGGTCAGTCACATCTTCATTCACATTAAGTCACATTATCATTGACATTAAGTCACATGGTAAGTCACATAGTCAGTCACATTTAGTTACATAGTAAGTCACAAAGCCAGTCACATTAAGTCATATAGTCAGTCACATTAAGTCACATGGTTAGTCACATTAAGTCACATGGGCAGTCACATTAAGTCAAATTAAGTCACACTAAGTCATATGACTAGTCATATTAAGTCACATTAAGTCACATAATCAGTTATATTAAGTCAAATGGTCAGTCACATCAAGTCACATGGTCAGTCACATGTTCATTTACATTAAGTCAAATTATGATTTACATTAAGTCACATGGTCAGTCAATTAAGTCACATAGTCAGTCAAATTAAGTCACATAAACACTCACATTAAGTCACATCGTCAGTCACATTTAGTTACATAGTAAGTCACAAAGCCAGTCACATTAAGTCATATAGTCATTCACATTAAGTCACATGGTTAGTCACATTAAGTCACATTGTTAGTCACATTAAGTCACATGGTCAGTCACATGAAGTCACATGGTCAGTCACATGATCAGTCACATTAAGTCACATGGTCAGTCACATTAAGTCAAATTAAGTCACACTAAGCCACATGACCAGTCATATTAAGTGACATTAAGTCACATAATCAGTTATATCGAGTCAAATGGTCAGCCACATTAAGTCACATGGTAAGTCACATTAAGTCACTCAATCTGTCACATCAAGTCACATGGTCAGTCACATCTTCATTCACATTAAGTCACATTATCATTGACATTAAGTCACATGGTAAGTCACATTAAGTCACATAAACACTCACATTAAGTCACATAGTCAGTCACATTTAGTTACATAGTAAATCACAAAGCCAGTCACATTAAATCACATGGTTAGTCACATTAAGTCACATGGTCAGTCACATTAAGTCAAATTAAGTCACACTAAGTCACATGACCAGTCATATTAAGTCACATTTAATCACATTAAGTCACATAATCAGTTATATTAAGTCAAATGGTCAGTCACATTAAGTCACATTAAGTCACATAATCTGTCACATCAAGTCACATGGTCAGTCACATGGTCAGTCACATGTTCATTCACATTAAGTCACATTATCATTTACATTATGTCACATGGTAAGTCACATTGTCAGTCACATTAAGTCACATGGTTAGTCACATTAAGTCACATGGTTAGTCACATGGTTAGTCACATTAAGTCACATGGTCAGTCACATTAAGTCACATGGTCAATCATATTAATTCACATGGTCAGTCCCATGATCAGTCACATTAAGTCACATGATCAGTCACTTTATGTCACAATTTCAGTCACAAGGGCCAGCATATAGAAGCATATCATTAAGTCACAGACCAAGTATTTTTAAAATTGTTGTTAAAATAAGAAATTCTACAGGCGTTATTTACTTAATGATATGTTTGAAAAGACAACTTCAAAATCATTGTTTGGCAAAACAAAGACTTGATCCTAATTTATTTTCAATGATTGTAGTACAAAACTTTGATGCTACGCCATCAAGTATAGATACTAAAATATTCCCCCTTGGTTGGTTTTCAATCACTTTAGTTTGAGAACCACTCCCGTCTAAGATTTTTGTAAGGCGCCCTTAGCAATCTTTTCCCTCTATAGACGACACACTTCCTAAGTCGCCCTATACAATGTGTTTCATAACTCTTTTCATATACAAGACTAACATGTATTCTACACCACTTTATATACAAGACCAACATGTATTCTACACCACTTTATATACAACAAGACCAACATGTATTCTACACCACTTATATACAACAAGACCAACATGTATTCTACACCACTTTATATACAACAAGACCAACATGTATTATACACCACTTATATACAACAAGACCAACATGTATTCTACACCACTTTATATACAACAAGACCAACATGTATTCTACACCAGTGCTACTCAAAGTGGTGGTCCTCGGACCGGTGCCGGTCCGTGGGCCATCATCCGCGGGTCCGCAGAAGTTTTCAAGAAAACTCATTACGCTACCACGTCAGTACAAGAAAAATAGTGCACCGGTCCCTGGTGCAATGGAAAAAAATTCCTGCCGGTCCGCCATACTAAAAATTTTGAGAAGCACTGTTCCACACCACTTCATATACAAGGCCAGCAGCTTTTCCACACCACTTCATGTACAAGGCCAGCAGCTTTTCCACACCACTTCATGTACAAGGCCAGCAGCTTTTCCACACCACTTCATATACAAGGCCAGCATGCATTCCACACCACTTCATATACAAGGCCAGCATGCATTCAATAACATTTAGAAGTGATTGGGGTCACCCAGTTTTTCGAAAAGATACCACAATGTTTGGTGTAAGCAATGTTTGGTGTAAGCAATGTTTGGTGTAAGCAATGTTTGGTGTAAGCAATGTTTGGTGTAAGCAATGTGTGGTGTAAGCAATGTGTGGTGTAAGCAATGTTTGGTGTAAGCAATGTTTGGTCTAAGCAATGTTTGGTGTAAGCAATGTTTGGTGTAAGCAATGTTTGGTGTAAGCAATGTTTTGGTGTAAGCAATGTTTTGGTGTAAGCAATGTTTTGGTGTAAGCAATGTTTGGTGTAAGCAATGTTTGGTGTAAGCAATGTCCTCAACTTTTAGAATTATAACTATAACACCAGCCAACAGGCGGTCAAAAAATTCTGAATAATTGACGACCCCCCCCCCCCCCCCCCCCCCCCCGAATTATACAAATCTACCAGATAATAGACGAAACGTTTTTATAACTGACTCTCGACAATATCTTCCTAGACTAGGTAACACATATGTAACACATAAGTAACACACAGGTTACACACAAGTAACACATAAGTAACACATACGTAGCACATACGTAGCACATATGTAGCACATACGTAGCACATACGTAGCACATACGTAACACAGTAAGCATTAACTTAATAATACTTAAAATGTATCAGAAAAATACCCTTAGTCTTATTATTCCTATTATAAAATGAATATACACCTGTGTACAACTTGTACATGTACACGTACAAGTCTATGTGGACATTTAGCTTCAGCCTATGTGAAGAGAACCCCATTTTGTAATACGTCACATATTTCGCTTCCAATTTTAAAATTTGACACCGAACACATGAACTGTGTGGTTTACAACATCTGTGTGGTTTACAACATCTGTGTGGTTTACAACATCTGTGTGGTTTACAACATCTGTGTGGTTTACAACATCTGTGTGGTTTACAACATCTGTGTGGTTTACAGCATCTGTGTGGTTTACAACATCTGTGTGGTTTACAACACCTTTGTTGTTTTATACAAACAGAAACGGGACAAAGTTTGTGATAATTTACAATTTAATTGAACAATTTAACATTTCAACAAATGAAGAGTTCTTCTATAGCTTGTTACGAAGAGCGCTTCTATATGTAGAGTGTTTCCAAGAGCGCTTCTAGCTTGTTACAAAGAGCGGCCCTATCTTGTTACGAAGATCACCCCTAGCTTGTTTCCAAGAGGGCCCCTGTCTTGTTACGAAGAGCGCCCCTGGCTTGTTACGAAGAGCGCCCCTGGCTTGTTACGAAGAGCGCCCCTAGTTTGTTTCCAAGATGGCCCCTGGCTTGTTACGAAGAGCGCCCCTGGCTTGTTACGAAGAGCGCCCCGGCTTGTTACGAAGAGCTCCCCGGCTTGTTACGAAGAGCACCCTTAGTTTGTTACGCCCATCTGATTTACACCGTTGGTTCAGGTGCCGCACCGTCGGTATCACTTTTCCTCCCCACAACCCATGCGATCACAAGGTGTGGACGTCTCCTTAATTAACAAACCTATCACCGTGCATTGTCTCTGCACTTTTTTTAATATCCGCTTTCGCCCAAGGACCATGCGTCCGGTATCTGCTCACCTCCGCCAGTGTGGCTTTCCTAATCATGCTTTCTCACTCCCGTAATAAGACGCCATTGTGATGAGATAGAAGGGACAACAAAGCAAGAAAGACTGGAGGGAAATCTCCAACACGCGCGGATCTTCTCCCTAACCGGGGTTAAAGAATGGTTGGCAGTCCGTAGGGGTAGTCTGCCGTTCTTTACTTAGGTTGTGTCAGCCGATGCAGCCTCTATATCAGCAAACAACTTGCCGGGAGGGGAACACGAACCGGGTTATCCCAGGACCATTGGCAAATGCATGAGACCGGTGTACCATCACGCACTACAGTGGGAGAATTAATTGATATCTTCCGAATTAATCCAACAGCCGTGAGCTTCAATATGGAATCTCCCGGAGCAGGAAACCAGACACCCCTGTCTTCCATTGTTGGCAGTAAGCCGCCGGGTATGGTAGAGGTGTCCGGCTCGATTCAACCAGGGATCAGGCCAAGTGTAGGCAAACTGATACTCTGTATCGTTCTTCATGCAAGGCTTGCCGCTCGGTTACTGCCTACCAAACCCTAAAACTTTATTGGTTGGATTTTCTCAGGAATAATGCTCCAAGGAACGCACCCGTCTGGCGCTCTCCTATTGGTCGGAATGGAGAAAACATGGCGGATTGAATTGGAAGTGTACCCTTGGGGTGAACATGTTAACTCTAACAGGGATTAAGACAAGAACCAATGAACAAAATATGATTTTAAAAACGTGTTTGCCATGACTAACTTAATTTCCTCCATTGTGTTTGTCTTCCACAAGGTCAAGGCCATGACTAAGTTGATTTCCTCCATTGTTGGTGAAGATCCCATAACGAACGATCTCGGGAGCCGGCGACGTGAAGAACACGAGACAGAGGGCTTTAATATTTAACTTAAACTTTTCTACTGAAACAGGTGTTGGGGCGGTGTTGGGGGCGGGGAGGGCGCCTTATAATTCATGAGTTCAAGCCCCAACACTGTGCTCTTTTTAGTGGCTAGCATGGACCGGCGCTAGCGAGTAGCTACAAGTATCAGCATGGACCGGCGCTAGCGAGTAGCTAAAAGTATCAGCATGGACCGGCGCTAGCGAGTAGCTAAAAGTATCAGCATGGACCGGCCCTAGCGAGTAGCTAAAAGTATCAGCATGGACCGGCGCTAGCGAGTAGCTAAAAGCATCAGCAATGTCAAATCATAATTGTCTTCATTGCTTGTACATAGGGCCGGCCTTAGGCCACTGCAACCTATGCAGCCGCAGTGGGCCCCGCACTTTCATAGGCCCCGCCCCGAATTTATTTTCTAATACAAAATCTTAATTTTCACTTATTATCCTTATCCTCTACCCAGAATGGGCCCCGTGCAATCCGTTTCGCATAGGGCCCCGCAATTGTTAGGGTCGGCCCTGCCTGTACATCATATTTTTGCGACAACTAAGTCATAATTAATGTGAGCTTTTTGTAAGTCATGCGTAAAGTCAGCAGCGTCAAAGTCATAATTGATTTAAGAGACGTCTGTCTACGCCGCCATCCACGTTGAAGTCATCAGTAAAGTCAGTGTAAGAGCCCTATCTATTTGTTCAAGTCATCAGTCAAGTCAGTGTAAGGGCCCTATCTATTTGTTCAAGTCATCAGTCAAGTCAGTGTAAGAGCCCTATCTATTTGTTCAAGTCATCAGTCAAGTCAGTGTAAGGGCCCTATCTATTTGTTCAAGTCATCAGTCAAGTCAGTGTAAGAGCCCTATCTATTTGTTCAAGTCATCAGTAAGTCAGTGTAAGAGCCCTATCTATTTGTTAATCCAAGTTTGAGGATCATTGTGCTGTTATTCCCATTTTCTCCGCTTGTTGTTTGTCTTGCTGTCACTGTCACCACCAATTTTTCTTGTCATTGTTTGGCGGACCGTCTTACAAACACATTTTCTCTTGAACTTGACCAGAAGATTGTCATTAGAGTTTAATAAATCTTGCTGGTCCTTTAAGACGTCCCTCCCCACCCACCCCAACTAGGCTATAGAGAAGAAGTTCTCAAACCGTTGGTCGCGACCCCTTTGGAGGTCGGACAACACTTTGACAAGGATCGCCTAAGACCACCGGACAACACATATACTCTACAGTTGCAACGAAAATCATTTTGTGTTTAGGGGTCGCCACAACATGAAAAACTGTATTAAAAGGTCGCCGCATTCGGAAGGTTGAGAACCACTGCTCTACACAGACAAGCAACGTACAAAGACTTAAATTTTCGCGTTTGTTCGTGTTGTTCTGTGTTTAACGAAAATCTCCGGATGGTTAACAGACCCACTTCCCGCCAACCAGTGAAGCTTAAGCTTGGCACAGAGACTCGTTGCCGATGACAAAACAATCGTTCAAATTTTCAGACCCCCCCAGCCCCCCAGCCCCAGCCCCCCCCCCCCCCCCCAGTTTGTCCTGTTTTTCAAAGGGACGATGAAGAAATTATGACGACAGTCATTTGACTAAATAAAAATTCCCCCTAAATGAGTTTTAAATATCGCAAGTGCGTTTTGTGCGTAATATTTTCTTTTGTTGTTCTGAAATGGTGAAATAAAACTGCGGTGTAAAAGCGGGTGGGTCATTAGAATATTAATATAAAATAAAATAGTAACGCATTGTTTAATTACCGTTTGGATAAATATTTGTACTGTCTAATAGTATACGGTCTAAGGGTATACTGTCTAATTGTTAATAGTATACTTTTTCAATTGCTTTAAGTTAATAGAGTTTTGTATCATTAATCTTTGATTTTGTTCCTTGATATCAGAATTGTATCAATATTTTGTTAGTGGTAATGAGAACTGGTAGTGCTATCTTGTTCTTTATTATTTTTAATTCACTCTGGACTTTCCTTCTCGACATTCACTCTGGACATTCACCATGCACATTCACACCGGACATTCACCCTATACATTCAATCTAGACCTTCACTCTGGACATTCACCCTGCACATTCACCCTGCACATTCACCCTGTACATTCAATCTGGACATTCACTCTGGACATTCACCATGCACATTCACTCTGGACATTCACCCTGGACATTCACCCTGGACATTTACTCTGGACATTCACCCTGGACATTCACCCTGGACATTCACTCTAGACATTCACCCTGGACATTCACCCTGGACATTCACCCTGGACATTCACCCTGGACATTCACCCTGGACATTCACTCTGGACATTCACCCTGGACATTCACCCTGGACATTCACTCTGGACATTCACCCTGGACATTCACCCTGGACAATTACTCTAAACATTCACCCTGGACATTCACCCTGGACATTCACCCGTGACATTCACTCTGGACATTCACCCTGGACATTCACTCTGGACATTCACCCTCGACATTCACCATGAACATTCACTCATGACATGCACCCTGGACATGCACCCTGAACATGCACCCTGGTTACAACCTTCAAGTTTACTGATCACATTCCAGAAACGGAAGTTCAGACTCCAGGAAAACAATACGATTGAAAAAAGCTATTCTGACGGTATATAAAACTGATGCGGTGCTTTACACACTGTGTGCCGCCACAAACATCTTGATATTATTCAAAACGGATGGATTAGGTTTTTATAAGGGTGAAAAATATAAATGTGATGAATTTCAACCCAATGTTTACAAATATTGTATGTCTTTCTACGGTACATAGGCAAACCACTTCTTCTTCTAAGAACTACTTAGTCCTCATTCTAAGAACTACGTAGTCCTTCTACTAAGGACTAATTAGTCTTTCTAAGAACTATTTTATTTGATTCTATTCAAATGATTAATATTACCACTTATTCGCCATAAGAAATGTTATTTACCCCCGATAACATCATATATATATATATATATCATTGGACCGTGACAGTTGTCATTAGACTGTGAAAGTTCTCATTAGACTGGGTTAGTTGTCATTAGACTGTGACAGTTTTCTTAAACTGTGGCAGTAGTTATTAGATTGTGACAGTTTTATAGAGTGTGACAGTTGTCATCAGACTGTGACAGTTTGAGTTCTGTATATTTCATTATTATTAAAGTCACAAAATGTAGACACTATTATAAAACAAAGCAAATCAAATATTATTTATATTTTTTAAAAAAACCTAACGAAGATTATCTGCCAGTTTGGGAATCCCTGATGGCCAGGACCGGAGAGATCGTCAAGACGGTCTGGACATGTCAACGAGAGACATGATTACAAAGACGACAGCAGAACGAGGGCCTTCGGACGTTGATCTCGAGCGCGACTCGTAGGAAATATCGAATGCCGCGCCCGTGGCCTTGTGATTACTTTGTCACATTGTCAATACTCCTGTTGGCTATCACTCCGTGTTTGACGTCACTTCCGCGCCAAGGCTGGAATTAGACGTCGCTTTCCAGAGCCTTCCACCTGCGCCATCTTAAGGGGCGCTTGCAAACCGGGGCGGTCCAGTTGAGATGTTTAGCATTTGAATGTCCCCGTGATTGCTTGGTGTAAAAACATTTTTATTGTGACTTGCCCATTATGTTGGAAAACATGTTATTAGGACGTGGCCAGCTTTCCGCCTCTCTTTCCATGTTGATTTCCCATTCAGTTCTGTCGAGAGAAAGGTCAAAGAAGCTGTACTTTAAAAAAATAATATTATGAAGTTTTTGAAAAATGAAACGAAACGAGACTTTGAAGTTATCTTTCAACTTTTTATTATGATAAAATAAATAAGTTATGGTTAAGCATAAATAAGGCTGTCAATCTGTCAAGCATACACAGGGTTGTTAAGCATAAATATGGCTGTCAAGCATAAATAAGGCTGACAAGCATAAAAAGTGTTGTCAAGTATACACATGGCTGTCAAGCATAAATAGGGCTGTCAAGCATAAATAAGACTGTCAAATATAATGTCGATACATAATAAATATATTCTACCCCTAACAACAAAACTTTTCGTATAACTCCTTTATATACATTTATGTTTGCATTTTTTTGGTGGTACGTTATTGATCATTTCTTAAGAAGCGGGTATGTCAATGCGTACACTTCTGGCGAAAACACGTGCTTCATATTTCTTCATTGTCCCCTTCACAAATACATGTCATTGTTACTGCATACCAAAATACTTCACAAATACATGTCATTGTTACTGCATACCAAAATACTTCACAAATACATGTCATTGTTACTGCATACCAAAATACGTCACAAATACCAAGCACACAGCAACAGCTACACAATTAATCTCCACACCAAAACACGCAACCATTGAAAAAATCATATTTCATTTATCTTACCCTTGAAAAACAGGAACAACTGATCTATGTGGGTTGGGGGTGGGTTGAACATGTGAAAGAACGGGTTGTCATCAGCAACGAGTTTATGTGCCAAGTTTCAATGTGAACGGGTGACGCGAAGTGAGTCAATTAGCCATCCCAAGATTTTGCATTAAACACACTAACCACCGAACTAATTTGTATTTATTTCTCGAAAAAATACAAATAAAAATAATATTAATAAATTACAGGAACGCCGTTCCCAATCGTTCCTGCAGTATTCAAGCCAAGATTGTTCAAGCCATGACTAGTTGAAACCAGCATTTTTCAAACAGATAAACAGACTGCTGAAAAAAACAATGTTTACATTCCTACTTTAAATCCATGCATCTGTAAGTGGTGGTTGGTAAGATCTTTCTGTAAGTGTTGGTTGGTAAGATCTTTCTGTAAGTGTTGGTTGGTAAGATCTTTCTGTAAGTGTTGGTTGGTAAGATCTTTCTGTAAATGTTGGTTGGCCAGATCATTCTGTAATGGCTGGTTGGTCAGATCTTTCTGTAATGGCTGGCTAGTAAGGTCTTTCTGTAAGTGTTGGTTGGTCAGATCTTTCTGAAGTGTTGTTTGGCCAGATCTTTGTGTAAGTGTTGGTTGGTAAGATCTTTCTGTTGGTGCTGCTTGGTAAGATCTTTCTGTAAGTGTTGGTTGGTAAGATCTTTCTGTTGGTGCTGTTTGGTAAGATCTTTCTGTAAGTGTTGGTTGGTAAGATCTTTCTGTAAGTGTTGGTTGGCCAGATCTTTCTGTAAGTGTTGGTTGGTAAGATATTTCTGTAAGTGTTGGTTGGTAAGATCTTTATGTAAGTGTTGGTTGGTAAGATCTTTCTGTAAGTGTTGGTTGGCCAGATCTTTCTGTAAGTGTTGGTTGGTAAGATCTTTCTGTTGGTGCTGTTTGGTACGATCTTTCTGTAAGTGTTGGTTGGTAAGCTCTTTCTGTAAGTGTTGGTTGGTCAGATCTTTCTGTAAGTGTCGGTTGGTCAGATCTTTCTGTAAGTGTTGGTTGGTCAGATCTTTCTGTACGTGTTGGTTTTTAAGATCTTTCTGTAAGTGTTGGTTGGTAAGATCTTTCTGTACGTGTTGGTTGGTAAGATCTTTCTGTAAGTGTTGGTTGGTAAGATCTTTCTGTAAGTGTTGGTTGGTCAGATCTTTCTGTAAGTGTTGGTTGGTAAGGTCTTTCTGTAAGTGTTGGTTGGTAAGATATTTCTGTAAATGTTGGTTGGTAAGATATTTCTGTAAGTGTTGGTTGGTAAGATCTTTCTGTAAGTGTTGGTTGGTAAGATCTTTCTGTAGGTGTTGGTTGGTAAGATCTTCCTGTAGGTGTTGGTTGGTAAGATCTTCCTGTAGGTGTTGGTTGGTAAGATCTTTCTGTTGGTGCTGTTTGGTAAGATCTTTCTGTAAGTGTTGGTTGGTAAGATCTTTCTGTAAGTGTTGGTTGGTAAGATCTTTCTGTAGGTGTTGGTTGGTAAGATCTTCCTGTAGGTGTTGGTTGGTAAGATCTTTCTGTTGGTGCTGTTTGGTAAGATCTTTCTGTAAGTGTTGGTTGGTCAGATCTTTCTATAAGTGTTGGTTGGTCAGATCTTTCTGTAAGTGTTTGGGAAATCCTGTGTTTCTTCCCCTTTGTTGGGTAATTCTTGTGTTACTAAAATGTCCAACATCAAAACTAAAGCTGTACAGTTAGGACAATGCCTTTGATCAATTGATCAAATAGCCGATGATTTACATAAAGGCTAATGATTAACATTTACTTGAGTGACTGTGCGTATGTGTGTGTATATATATATATGTGTGTGTTTATATATGTCTGTGTATATATATCTGTGTGTATGTGTGTACGGATGTGTGTACGGATGTGTGTATATATTCGTGTGCGTGCGTGTGTATGGTTGTGAGCATAAGTGTGTGTATGTGGGTGTCTGCGAATGTCTGTGTGCGTTTATTTCTGTGTAATCGTTTGTGTAAATGTACGTTTTATTGTATCATGTTGTTCCACTGAATTTATCCTTCAGAATCCTAAAATGTACTTAACTTTTTAAATGTCTAATGGCTACAGCAACATACGTCTGTCACATGCTAAGGAAATACATATGTCACATACTAAGGCCATACATATGTCACATACTAAGGACATGCATCTGTCACATACTAAGGACATACCTCTGTCAGATACTAAGGACATACCTCTGTCAGATACTAAGGACATACCTCTGTCACAAACTTAGGACATACCTCTGTCATATACTAAGGAGACACATCTGTCACATACTAAGGACATACCCCTGTCAGATACTAAGAACATACCTCGGTCACATACTTAGGACATACCTCTGTCACATACTAAGGACATACGTCTGTCACATACTAACGACATACGTCTGTAACATACTAACGACATACGTCTGTAACATATAGGTATTTTTATGAATAACCGTTGAAGCAGACCCCTTTACTCTTACGATTTTGGCGTACAATGTACGATTTTGAGGTGTATACATTATATATACTGTGTGTTTTTTTACTATTAAGATAATGTATTGAACGATTTTGTGATGATATTGTACGATTTTAAGGGTCAACGGGTCTGTAGATGGAGTTTCTTAGATAGTTCAAAATGTCAATAAACCTCAGAATAGAAAAAGGGATTTTCCTGAAAGAATTCCTATATGGTTACATTCTAGGGGTGGCCTCTAGAACATCTGACCCCCCCCCCCCGTCACACTACAAATACACGGAATGTGTACAGACAGCTAGTCCCCGTGCGCCCTTTTCTTGTGCCCACTTGTGCAAGCCTCATTACCCCTTGCCTCTTATGCCCACGTTGTTGTCGACATTTCACTCGTCTTACCTATTCACGGGGCAAGCTTCCCAGTTTTGGCACGATAATACTGGGTGCTGGATGGGTGCTGGATGGGCGCTGGATGGGTGCTGGATGGGTGCTGGATGGGCGCTGGATGGGTGCTGGATGGGCGCTGGATGGGCGCTGGATGGGCGCTGGATGGGTGCTGGATGGGCGCTGGATGGGTGCTGGATGGGTGCTGGATGGGTGCTGGATGGGTGCTGGATGGGTGCTGGATGGGCGCTGGATGGGTGCTGGATGGGTGCTGGATGGGCGCTGGATGGGCGCTGGATGGGTGCTGGATGGGCGCTGGATCGGTGCTGGATGGGCGCTGTCTATTAAACACTAGGGGACATATAGACACTAGGGGACATATAGACACTAGGGGACATATAGACACTAGGGGATATATAGACACTAGGGGACATGTAGACACTAGGGGACATATAGACACTAGGGGACATATAGACACTAGGGGACATGTAGACACTAGGGGACATATAGACACTAGCGGACATATAGACACTAGGGGACATATAGACACTAGGGGACATATAGACACTAGGGGACATATAGACACTAGGGGACATGTAGACACTAGGGGACATGTAGACACTAGGGGACATGTAGACACTAGGGGACATGTAGACACCAGGGGACATGTAAACACCAAGGGACTTGTAGACACCAGGGGACTTGTAGACACCAGGGGACATGTAGACACCAGGGGACATGTAGGCACCAGGGGACATGTAGGCACCAGGGGACATGTAGGCACCAGGGGGCATATAGACACCAGGGCACATGTAGACACCAGGGCACATGTAGACACCAGGGGACATGTAGACACCAGGGGACATATAGACGCTAGGGGGGCATATAGAGACTAAGGGACATATTATACCACTGTAATTCTATATAGGGGACATAGACAATAATAGACATAGACACTAGGGACTGGGGGATAATATACTAGATGAAACAGATAAAAGGGAGCCGTTTGTCCACCATTCTGTTTCACAGACGACTGTTTCTCCACCATTCTGTTTCACAGACGACCGTTTGTCCACCAATCTGTTTCACGACGACCGTTTGTCCACCATTCTGTTTGACAGAAAACCGTTTGTCCACTAGGCTGCTTCACAGACGACCGTTTGTCCATTAGGTTGTTTCACAGAGGCCGCCTCGCGAACCGCCATTTCACTTCCAACGCTATGGAAAGAATGTAACAAGAAAAGTGTATTATTTTAGGGGTGATTAATTAAAGATCGAATAATGTAAACAGAAGAGCGTCAATTTACCGAACTCAGATGATCCGAAAACGTTAGTTATCCGAACCTCCATGTCTTTTATTTGTATGATCATCACTGGCTACGCGCATTGCATTGAGCATTGATGGATAACAGACAACGGTCATCAATTTCGACACTATCGTACAATTCATTCTCTCAAATGTAGGGTGGGTCATACAAAGTCTGATGTTGTCGTAATCGCCTGCAAGTTGTTCACAGTATCGCCCAGGTGTATCAGTTGTCTCAAAGTATCGCCCAGTTGTCTCAAAGTATCGCCCAGTTGTCTCAAAGTATCGCCCAGTTATCTCAAAGTATCGCCTTGTTGTCTCTAAGTATCGCCCAGTTGTCTCTAAGTATCGCCCAGTTGTCTCTAAGTATCGCCTGGTTGTCTCTAAGTATCGCCCAGTTGTCTCTAAGTATCGCCAAGTTGTCTCTAAGTATCGCCTGGTTGTCTCTAAGTATCGCCCAGTTGTCTCTAAGTATCGCCCAGTTGTCTCTAAGTATCGCCCAGTTGTCTCTAAGTATCGCCCTGTTGTCTCTAAGTATCGCCCAGGTGTATGGCCCACCGTGTTTTTTTGTTTTTGACACAAACGTGAACAGTTAAGCAAAATGAGCAACTGTTGATTAACAGGGGTCAGTGGGTCTGTGCTCGGGACATCCATTCTCAAAGTACAGTGGGTCTGTGCTCGGGACATCCATTCTCAAAGTACAGTGGGTCTGTGCTCGCGACATCCATTC
This sequence comes from Omphiscola glabra, assembly GCA_964017045.1. Classification (NCBI taxonomy): domain Eukaryota; kingdom Metazoa; phylum Mollusca; class Gastropoda; family Lymnaeidae; genus Omphiscola; species Omphiscola glabra. The sequence continues at coordinate 50,182,644 of OZ024797.1, read as the reverse complement.
TCAAAGTACAGTGGGTCTGTGTTCGCGACATCCATTCTCAAAGTACAGTGGGTCTGTGTTCGCGACATCCATTCTCAAAGTACAGTGGGTCTGTGTTCGCGACATCCATTCTCAAAATACAGTGGGTCTGTGTTCGCGACTTCCATTCTCAAAATACAGTGGATCTGTGTTCACGACATCCATTCTCAAAATACAGTGGGTCTGTGTTCGGGACATCCATTCTCAAAGTACATGGGTCTGTGTTCGCGACATCCATTCTCAAAATACAGTGGATCTGTGTTCGCGACATCCATTCTCAAAATTTCAGTGGATCTGTGTTCGTGACATCCATTCTCAAAATACAGTGGATCTGTGTTCGCGACATCCATTCTCAAAATACAGTGGATCTGTGTTCACGACATCCATTCTCAAAATACAGTGGATCTGTGTTCGCGACATCCATTCTCAAAATACAGTGGATCTGTGTTCGCGACATCCATTCTCAAAATACAGTGGATCTGTGTTCGCGACATCCATTCTCAAAATACAGTGGATCTGTGTTCGCGACATCCATTCTCAAAATACAGTGGATCTGTGTTCGCGACATCCATTCTCAAAATACAGTGGATCTGTGCTCGGGACATCCATTCTCAAAGTACAGTGGATCTGTGCTGGGGACATCCATTCTCAAAGAACAGGGGATCTGTGCTCGGGACATCCATTCTCAAAGTACATGGATCTGTGCTCGGGACATCCATCCTCAAAGTAAAGTGGATCTGTACTCGGGACATACATTCTCAAAGTACAGTGGATCTGTGCTCGGGTCATCCATTCTCAAAGTACAGTGGATATGTGCTCGGGACATCCATTCTCAAAGTACAGTGGATATGTGCTCGGGTCATCCATTCTCAAAGTACAGTGGATATGTGCTCGGGACATCCATTCTCAAAGTACAGTGGATCTGTGCTCGGGACATCCATTCTCAAATTACAGTGTATCTGTGCTCGGGACATCCATTCTCAAAGTACAGTGGATCTGTGCTCGGAACATCCATTATCAAAGTACAGTGGATCTGTGCTCGGGACATCCATTCTCAAAGTACAATGGATCTGTGATCGGGACATCCATTCTCAAAGTACAGTGGATCTTTGCTCGGGACATCCATTCTCAAAGTACAGTGGATCTGTGCTCGGGTCATCCATTCTCAAAGTACAGTGGATCTGTGCTCGGGACATTTATTCTCAAAGTACATGGATCTGTGCTCGGGACATCCATCCTCAAAGTACAGTGGATCTGTGCTCGGGACATCCATTCTCAAAGTACAGTGGATCTGTGCTTGGGACATCCATTCTCAAAGTACAGTGGATCTGTGCTCTGGTCATCCATTCTCAAAGTACAGTGGATCTGTGCTCGGGACATCCATTCTCAAATTACAGTGGATCTCTGCTCGGGACATCCATTCTCAAAGTACAGTGGATCTGTGCTCGGGACATCCATTCTCAAATTACAGTGGATCTGTGCTCGGGTCATCCATTCTCAAAGTACAGTGGATCTGTGCTCGGGACATCCATTCTCAAAGTACATGGATCTGTGCTCGGGACATCCATTCTCAAAGTACAGTGGATCTGTGCTCGGGACATCCATTCTCAAAGTACAGTGGATCTGTGCTCGGGACATCCATTCTCAAAGTACAATGGATCTGTGCTTGGGTCATCCATTCTCAAAGTACAGTGGATCTGTGCTCGGGTCACCCATTCTCAAAGTACAGTGGATCTGTGCTCGGGTCATCCATTCTCAAAGTAAAGTGGATCTGTGCTCGGGTCATCCATTCTCAAAGTAAAGTGGATCTGTTCTCGGGACATCCATTCTCAATGTACAGTCTAACCTGACTATAACGTGAAAATCGGATCGTGTTCTAGATTTTACTTTCGTCATATATCTACAATATGGGACATTTAAAAATAGTGATATTCACTCTAAGGGACAAATATACAAGGGATATATACACTAAGGGACATACTAAAGGGGACATAGATCTATAGGGGATAAAGATAATAAGGGACATACTCTAGGGGAAATTAAGGGGCAGGATGTGGAAAAAAAGATCTACAACTAGGAATCCAAGCATTGAAGTTGAAGAGAAAAGCTATTAGTTAGGTCTGAGTGTAAGGAAGTAGTGAGGTGGCCAAAGCCCCCTATTTGGGTCCCAGACCCAAGACCCATCATTAAAGTATGGGTCCCAGACCCAAGACCCACCATATAAGTATGGGCCCCAGACCCAAGACCCACCATGTAAGTATGGGTCCCAGACCCAAGACCCACCATGTAAATATGGGACCCAGACCCAAGACCCACCATGTGAATATGAGTCCCAGACCCAAGACCCACTATGTAAATATGGGGTCAAGACCCACCATGTAAATGTGGGGCCCAGACCCAAAACCCACTATGTAAATATGGGTCCCAGACTCAAGACCCACCATGTAAATATGGGACCCAGACCCAAGACACACCATGTGAATATGAGTCCCAGACCCAAGACACACCATGTGAATATGAGTCCCAGACCCAAGACCCACCATGTAAATATTTAGATCAATTCTTATACATTAGAAATGCATATATAACTTCTTTTGTTTAAAATATGTCGTGTTTTAGCGTAAGTATATATACTAGTTGTATCATAGTTGTATCATAGTTGTATCATTGTTTTATCATAATTGTATCACTATTGTATCATAGTTGTATCATTGTTGTATCATTGTTGTATCATTTGTAATCGGTCTACATTTTAACGGGATGGAAACATACAACATAATTTATGATACACCAAGTATCTTGACACACATAGTATCTTAAGGTCAGGTCAACAGATAACACTGCCGGATGTAGTGATGATACTCTGATACAATGATACTTTACCAACCAGGTCAATCACTTATCACTAAGAGTGAGTTTCTTAAAATGAAACCTTGCCTGATAGAGATGTTGTGGAAAGCTTTTAGCAACCAGCGACTTCTTTTACTTTATCGTCCCTCACGATAACTACAAAACATTCAGAATACATACAGAATACATACAGAATACACACAGAATGCACACAGAATGCACACAGAATACATACAGAATACATACAGAATACACACAGAATACACACAGAATACACACAGAATACACACAGAATACATACAGAATAGACGGGAAACATAATTTATACATTTATTTGTATATGAAGTTCATAATGAAGTGAGACCGAAAATGCCATACCCAAAACAGCCCAACCTCCCCCCCCCCCCACACACACAACCCCTCTTCCTACGCCAATGACTACGTGGTTAACATAAACATTCTTAAATTCCCCCCCAGCCCCCCCCCCCCCGGGGGCCAGCTATTACTCTTGTACGTTGTGTAGAGCTAGCAACATGGGTAAAATATTTCCTGTCAATTAAAAATCAACAAGTTCTCTCCCCCCCCCCCCCCCCCATTTCCTCACTTCTCCCGACAGAATACCGTTCACCTTTCTCCCGATGAGTTTAACAACAATAGTTTGTGACAATGGTTTGTGACAATGGCTGACATCTGCAAGTGGGATACATAAACAATGAGACAACAAACTCGTGAACACGGTCCTGCGGATGGAAAAAAAAAGAAGGTGGGTGGCTTTAGAGGCTAGGCCAAGACAAACAAACCCGATGGCCTGTCTTCTACATGACGACCAAACATAACGACCACAAACACGTCAGTACATACAACAATCCCCAACTAGAAATCATCACGTGACAGCTCTCCAGGGTCCCTAAGAAGGGGCTTTCGGGGTCTCTAACAACAGGCTCCATGACATGGAGGGCGGCCATCCAATCCTTGCGAGTGACCAGTTGTCAAACTCTAGTGTGACGTGGAGAGGCTGGGATAATGGATCTTGTTTATTAAATATTTTTGTTTGGCTCAAGACGCTGGGAGGGCCACACATTTGGAGTTAGGGGAGCATCCCTGGGTAGAATGACCACCACGGTAGGGACCTCACTGATACAATGCGAGAAATCAAACGGTCAGGGGCGGACATAAAGAAAAAGGAAATGAGGGAAACCCGTTGACATAACGTGGATTATTGGATGAGGGAGTGAAGGACTTACGGCAAGGAATGGTCGCTTGTTCAGAAATGGTCACTGGTAGAGAAATGGTACTTGGTCATTTTGACATCTGTGTTTTATTGAAATCATTGATTATGGGGCTGTGGTGGGTGTGGTGAATACAACTTTGAGGGAGAAATATCCCCCACAACCACTGGATATCTAAGAAATATTGTTATAAACATGTACATCAATTCCATACTAAACATGTACATCAATTCCATACTAAACATGTACATCAATTCCATACTAAACATGTACATCAATTCAATACTTTTTATATGTTTCAGTTGATTTTTTAATTAACTATACGTTTATTTTCTGCTTATATCTTATTGTAAACCTTATAATTGATGCTTGCATTGTACCGCAAACCTTATAATTGTTTGCTTGCATGTAATGCTGAGGCTATCAACTCGGCTCAGATACTAGTCATCTGGTCAACTGGTCATCTGGTCATCTGAAAATAATATCTTTAGTTCCTCGGGAACTTTGGGTGTGAACCTTCGTGATTTTGTCATCCATGTTGATTGTCATCCATGTTGATAGTCATCCATGTTGATAGTCATCCATGTTGATAGTCATCCATGTTGATAGCCATCCATGTTGATAGCCATCCATGTTGATAGTCATCCATGTTGATAGTCATCCATGTTGATAGTCATCCATGTTGATAGTCATCCATGTTGATAGTCATCCATGTTGATAGTCATCCATGTTAATAGTCATCCATGTTGATAGTCATCCATGTCGATAGTCATCCATGTCGATAGTCATCCATGTTGATAGTCATCCATGTTGATAGTCATCTATGTTGATTGTCATCCATGTTGATAGTCATCCATGTTGATAGTCATCCATGTTGATAGTCATCCATGTTTATAGCCGTCCATGTTGATAGCCGTCCATGTTGATAGCCGTCCATGTTGATAGTCGTCCATGTCGATTGACGTCCATGTTGATAGCCGTCCATGTTGATAGCCGTCCATGTTGATAGTCATCCATGTTGATAGTCATCCATGTTGATAGCCATCCATGTTGATAGCCATCCATGTTGATAGTCATCCATGTTGATAGTCATCCATGTTGATAGTCATCCATGTTGATAGTCATCCATGTTGATAGTCATCCATGTTGATAGTCATCCATGTTAATAGTCATCCATGTTGATAGTCATCCATGTCGATAGTCATCCATGTCGATAGTCATCCATGTCGATAGTCATCCATGTTGATAGTCATCCATGTTGATAGTCATCTATGTTGATTGTCATCCATGTTGATAGTCATCCATGTTGATAGTCATCCATGTTGATAGTCATCCATGTTTATAGCCGTCCATGTTGATAGCCGTCCATGTTGATAGCCGTCCATGTTGATAGTCGTCCATGTCGATTGACGTCCATGTTGATAGCCGTCCATGTTGATAGCCGTCCATGTTGATAGCCGTCCCTGTTGATAGCCGTCCATGTTGATAGCCGTCCATGTTGATAGCCATCCATGTTGGTACCCATCCATGTTGGTACCCATCCATGTTGATAGCCATCCATGTTGATAGTCATCCATGTTGATAGTCATCCATGTTGATAGTCATCCATGTTGATATCCATCCATGTTGATAGCCATCCATGTTGATAGTCATCCATGTTGATAGCCATCCATGTTGATAGCCATGTCCACACTGACCTCAACTCACAGTGACCTGTCCACACTGACCTCAACACAAATTGACATGTCCACACTGACCAGTCCGCAGTGACCTGCCCACAATGACCCGTCCACAATGACCCGTCCACAATGACCTCCACACTGGCCTGTCCACTGTGACCTGCCCACCGTGACCTGCCCACAGTGTCCTGCCCATAGTGACCTGCCCACAGTGACCTGTCCACAATTACCTGTCCGCAGTGACCTGCCCACAATGACCCGTCCACAAAAACCTCCACACTGACCTGTCCACAGTGACCTGCCCACAGTGACCTGCCCACAATGACCCGTCCACACTGACCTGCCCACACTGACCTGCCCACAGTGACCTGTCCACAATGACCCGTCCACAATAACCTCCACACTGACCTGCCCACAGTGACCTGCCCACAGTGACCTGCCCACAGTGACCTGCCCACAGTGACCTGCCCACAATGACCTGTTCACACTGTCGAAAGCTCTTGTTGATATTCCCTTATATTTTTAAACATTTTCATGTGGACGAACATTATTTTCGCCCCGCCTCTTACCAACCTGGCAATTGTTAAGTGAAGTGGGTCAAAAGTTTCATTTGTTTAATTGTTAAGAAGTTAATTGGGTCAATAGTTACATTTGTTTAATTCTTAAGAAGTTAATTGGGTCAAAAGTTTCATTTGTTTAATTGTTAAGAAGTTAATTGGGTCAATAGTTAAATTTGTTTAATTGTTAAGAAGTTAATTGGGTCAAAAGTTACATTTGTTTAATTGTTAAGAAGTTAATTGGGTCAAAAGTTACATTTGTTTAATTGTTAAGAAGTTAATTGGGTCAATAGTTTCATTTGTTTAATTCTTAAGAAGTTAATTGGGTCAAAAGTTTCATTTGTTTAATTGTTAAGAAGTTAATTGGGTCTATAGTTACATTTGTTTAATTGTTAAGAAGTTAATTGGGTCAAAAGTTACATTTGTTTAATTGTTAAGAAGTTAATTGGGTCAAAAGTTACATTTGTTTAATTGTTAAGAAGTTAATTGGGTCAATAGTTTCATTTGTTTAATTCTTAAGAAGTTAATTGGGTCAAAAGTTTCATTTGTTTAATTGTTAAGAAGTTAATTGGGTCAATAGTTTCATTTGTTTAATTGTTAAGAAGTTAATTGGGTCAATAGTTTCATTTGTTTAATTGTTCAGAAGTTAATTGGGTCAATAGTTTCATTTGTTTAATTGTTCAGAAGTTAATTGGGTCAATAGTTTCATTTGTTTAATTCTTAAGAAGTTAATTGGGTCAATAGTTACATTTGTTTAATTGTTAAGAAGTTAATTGGGTCAATAGTTTCATTTGTTTAATTCATAAGAAGTTAATTGGGTCAATAGTTTCATTTGTTTAAAAGTAAACAAAAAATTAAACTAAACCCTAACATTACGCATTGAAAAGCAGTGCTAAGAAAATGTCCACACTTTGATCTTTATTCCAACCTAAATCTAAATGTCAATCAATGACATGTGTAAGCTCACAAGCAAACGGAGTCGAGCTAACCGTCACGCATACCCACCTCCTACCCACCCACCCACACATTCATAGCCACAATTTAACAGCTCTGTATTTACCCTAATGCTTTTTTTGTTATTGGTGTCTTATTCTGCGGTAAAATCTGTTTGTCTTACAAATAGTCTTGCAACACTGACAAGTTTATTGGCAGCGCGGATGCTTATTTGGAGAGGGCCGCAAAGACAAACACGCTAGAACCGCTCCGGTCTCGCGTCTTATTTTAGTTAAACACACAAAGCCGCACCGCTGAGAAGGTGGTAACCCGAGATTGCGTCTGCCGGTCCGGGGGCCGGTATGTTGTGTATTATTGCAAGGGTTACAGTTGAAATACAGACAAGCGAGGGAGGCGATGTCTTATGCAGACAATGTTGGTAAAACTTGGTTAAAAGTTGTCCTATTTTTTGGTGGTGTTTTGTTTAAACTTTAAAAAAAAAATTGTTGGAGATAATGTTGTCTTTATTTTCTCCAAGAATATTTCTAGTGGATGGCACTTAGGCTGTTGTATCGCGTTAATGGATTCGTAAAATTTGAAAACTGTTGATGGACAAATATAAGAACAGCTTTAGGAAATATAAACAGATTGGGGGGGGGGGGGTGGAACGGAAGAGGACAGGGTTAAGGGGATTGGGGGTTGAACAAGAGTCCTGGTAGACGTCTTTGCTGGGGGAGAGGGTTGAACAAGAGTCCTGGTAGACGTCTATGCTGGGGGAGAGGGGGAGAGGGTTGAACAAGAGTCCTGGTAGACGTCTTTGCTCGGGGAGAGGGGGAGAGGGTTGAACAAGAGTCCTGGTAGACGCCTATGCACCTTTTTATAACCACGTATAAATGTCTTATTTCAGTTTACTTAAATATTGGACTCGCCTTTGTTGTGTGTACATCTGGCACATGTACTGCATCGTGTACACCATGTTCATCTAGTACATCTAATAGCACTGTAACGTTATTTTTACAGTTAGAAAATAGAGTCAGAGTTAGACAATAGAGTCAGAGTTGGAAAATATTAGCTTTAACCGAAGTTTATATATAACATTTGCCTTTAGTATGACACTAGCTTTTAGTATGACATTTGCCTTTAATATGACATTTGCCTTTAATATGACACATGCCTTTAGTGGGACATTTTCCTTTGGTTTGACATTTGTCTTTAGTATTTCTTTTTTAAGCTGAACTAATTTGCGTCTGACCTTCAACTGGACAGCAGAAACGTACCTAAAGACAATAAGGGACTGGAACAAGCTTCCAAAAGCAACAGTTGAGGCGACTACACTTGACACATTTGCGGCTCTTGCCCCCTCTCTTGAACCCCCAGTGCATGATACCATTGCAACCAGTGAATTATCCCCTTCAAAACCACGCACATTAACATCGCGAACCCATCTGAATCTATTCATTGATCGTGGGCCCTCTGAGCCATAGGAGCCATAATGATCTATTCATTGATCGTGGGTCCTCAAAACATAGAAGAAGAACTCTGCATCCACTTATCGGTTAAAACTGTGTACCCGATATCCGGCCGAGCAGCCAAGGAAAAGTCCGCACGCGCGAGATGTCCGGACAGGCACGGAAGTAGTTTTTTTTTGTTTTTTTTTTTGTTTTTTTTTTTTTGAGATGACGAGCGCCACCTGTCGGGCTTTTCTGATATACTGTTTATTTGTTCACTTCCATGGGAGATAACTGTCAACACAACATACTTGCCTTCTGGGGGGTGGGGTTGGGGAGGGTTTAGTCGTGGAGGAGCAGGGCCGTAAGTCTTTTGGTAGACGTTTGGACAAAAAAGTGGGGGGGGGGGATAGGTTTAAGACAAGCAAGTTGACCTTCACCTTCAAAAAGAATGCGCCCGTCACCAAAATTTCTTTCGGGGCTCCAAAACACAAATTGAATTTTAAAGGCTAGTACTCACTGTCAAGGACGTCTATAAAAAGAAATAATGTGATTTTTATTAGCTGTATGTTTCTTGTTTGTTTTGGAAAGTGCCCTAAATGGGGCAGCACTTTCCAATGGGGCAGCACTTTCCAATGGGGCAGCACTTTCCAATGGGGCAGCACTTTCCAATGGGGCAGCACTTTCCAATGGGGCAGCACTTTCCAATGGGGCAGCACTTTCCAATGGGGCAGCACTTTCCAATGGGGCAGCACTTTCCAATGGGGCAGCACTTTCCAATGGGTCAGCACTTTCCAATGGGTCAGCACTTTCCAATGGGTCAGCACTTTCCAATGGGTCAGCACTTTCCAATGGGTCAGCACTTTCCAATGGGTCAGCACTTTCCAATGGGTCAGCACTTTCCAATGGGTCAGCACTTTCCAATGGGTCAGCACTTTCCAATGGGTCAGCACTTTCCAATGGGTCAGCACTTTCCAATGGGTCAGCACTTTCCAATGTCACTGCTTTATACGTTACTACAATATCCTTGATGCTGAGTGGCACAAAAATAGATCAACTGTTACAGTTAGTACACCTGTACTTACACCTGTACCTACCTATGTGCTTAAATATGTACCCAAATCTGTATCCACATCTGTACCCACAACTGTACCCATATCTGTACCCACATTTGTACCCACATTTGTACCTTCATCTGCACAAACTGTTGTGGGAACAAAAATAGTGGGTTTTTTTATATACTGGTTTCTTTTTAAAAGAAGACAAGACACAATTTTGAGTATTTGATCAGTGTCAGGTATGGACTGTTGAATTAGTGGACCGATGTGAGTGACGATTGGTCTACAACCACAACACGGCCAGGACTCCACGCCTGGAGATCTCCACCACTTCACAACTCGGGCACCTCGACGTTGTCGAGTGTTGGCGTGGGATTAGATACACTGTGTCAGGGGGCGCATTCCTTACGCTAGATGGATTCTGTGGGAACACAGGTGTCCGCACGTTCGGGGCCGGCCAACTCGTGCCCCGGGCCCCGGGCACCCGTATCATCGTAATTGTGTGCTAATGTCTCGGTACACGGACCCAGGACTCGTCAAGCGGACTTGTTTTTAAATACTGCCGAGTTCTGTTTTATTTAATATCGGCTCAACATGAATACTTCTCCTTACCTTTCCCGAGGGATTTTCCCAGAGAGAATATCGCACTTAGAACGGTGCGGAATTTGGTGCGGTTTGCGCCTCTACTGTTAGAAGATTACCCATGTTATACTCCTGGTTGTAGCAACAGAAATGACAGAGTCCCACTTGCTAGTGTTTGGGAATGTGGGGGGAAATATTGACCAAGGTTCTTTGTCTACAATACACTGAAGCAACTCATCAACGCTAAGGGGTGTCCTCAAACTTGTGACCAATGTAGGAGTTACGTTGTAACAATAGAAAAATAACTATTTGTAAACAACTTATAACTTACATTCTTGTTGAAGAGATGATTTTCGTATTTTTTCATGACTCATTGGTCGTCAAAATGTCCTTATCCAAGTCAGATAGCTCATAAATCCCACTCCATTTATCTTCTGATAAACTGATCTTTCTCAAAATAAATGGAATTCTTAAAAACAACGGTGATTTTTATTATTTTACGAAAATATAATCAATTTAAATCTGCTATAATAATAGTAATAGAGAAGTATCTGTAAACTTTAATAAAAAAAATAATTTTAATTGATTAAATCAATATCAAACGAATATAATAATTAACGAATTATGTAAGTATTGATTAGATTGTGGGAGTTGAGCTGCTGTATAAAAGGACACTGCCATTCTTTACACTGCCATTCTGTACACTGCCAATCTGTACACTGCCATTCTGCACTGTCACCTGGGATTAATCTTAAAGCATATTTAATTTTTATAACAGAAATCTTATGTAATTTATTTTTATCATATTCTGTTTATACATTTCAAGGGCGAATAAAATTGGGAAATTTAGGATTGGAAAGGGTGTGTGTGTGTGTGGGGGGGGGTATATGGATATCAATATCGTCAAACCGGATTATGTCACAGATGTTAACTTTGGTTATGGATTTTATGGATTTTAATGTTCAAATAGATAAATATATTCTTTAAATAGACGGAAATATCGTTAAAACATTATTTTTTACACAGAATAGGAAGGAGCGTGGTATAAGAGGGTGTTGAATTAGAATAGTATTGTTTAGGGGTGTGCAGTGTCGTTCTTGGGGGGGGGGGGTTTACCATCCTGGGGCCGCTCATATTTATAATTTAACTATTTGTGTGTGTGGGAGGTGGCTGTCATTTTTAAAAACATTTTTGGCCCAGGCAGCACAAGATCAGCAATAGTAACAAGATTGTATTTTATGAGTATGGCAGCATCTCACAGCTGGAATATGTTACACATGGGAAGTTGCTTTATGGATGCTTCTAAAACTGATGAAATAATGTATCCAACCTTCTTCCGGGGAAAAATAATAATGGAGCAGGAGAGTGTGTAAATTTTCAAATATTAATTGAAGGAATGCATTCAAGTCATGGGAATGAAATAGTAAAACAACGTTTATCTTTAGATCTCTTCACATTTTTAGATGTTGAAACATCGCAATAGCAGGTAGAAAGTAGCGCAATATATGCCTACCATTTTTGACCCCGTTCACACAGGGTCATATTTTCTTGTTGAACAGAAAACTAGTCAAATAACTGGGACTTGTTCGTCTTTTTGTGTTTTGGGCAGTAAAAAATAATCTCAAACCAAAATTATGTGGTTGAATGGGGTGTAATGTTTTTACATTTGGTTTAGAGAGTAAATGAGCAGAGCTGACCAGTCCAGTATCAAGCTCATATAATCTCTAACTAAAACCTTGGGGGCACTAATGGTGTCGCTAATATTTCACCTTTAAAAATCCTGTGTAGGGTTACACATAAAAGCAAAATAAATGCTATTTTCAGATGTTCATAACTTTAACTGATATGAATTAATACACCATTATTTTATTTTAGGATTCAACATGAACGTGGCTGCGGGCTGGAAAGTTTATGTAAAGAAACATAAATGCCATGAGAAGTGACGTGTCCTACATGACACTGCAGTCGGCAACCTCCAAAACATCTCATACCCGCGAGGCTCTCTCTTCCCCCTACCACACCACCGTCCGATGGCACCTCACTCCAAACAGCCAGCAAATGGGTGCAAATCTCGACTGTTGACATTCCATGAGAATCGTGCAAGTCACAAGATTGGAGCGACAGCGCCGAGAGATTGGCGGACGGTGAAGTTCAAGAAACGGCAATCAGAAAAGTGAAAATATTTCTGTGTTCTGGATCTGTGTATTGACAATATGTGCTTTGGCCATTTCTCTCTTTGTTCAAAACAATGCTGTGCTCTTTTCCTTCGGACTATAATTTGTTTAGGGCAATACATGAGACACATCTGACTAACAAACACAAGGCAATACATGAGACACATCTGACTAACAAACACAAGGCAATACATGAGACACATCTGACTAGCAAACCCAAGATAAGACATACGACACATTTAACTCTGTAGCCTAACCATGCAGTGGCAGAGATCAGGTAGGGTCCGCTCCACCTTGAGACATATTGAGCAGTTAGCGCCCACTACCCCGTGAGACCTTTTCAATGATATAACTTTTTCCAATTGTCGAAATAAATTCTTTGCAATATTTTTAATAAATTCTTTGCAAGATCTTTGTTAAATTCTTTGCAAGATTTTTGATAAATTCTTTTCAAGAATTTTAGTTAATTCATTGTGTAATGAAAAAAATGTCATCGGATATTTATCACATTTGGTGTTTCATTTGTTACCTCATGTGGTATGTCATTTGGTGTGTCATGTGATTCCTTATTTTGTGTGTCATTTGGTGTAACATTTTGTGTGTCATTTGATGTTGTGTTTGTAAGTGTCATTAGGTGTCAAATTTGGTACTTTATTTAATGTGTCATTTGGTGCCTCATTTGTTATCTAATTTCGTATCATTTGATTTCTAATAGTGTGTGTCATTTTGTGTCATTGGGTGTCATTTGTACATAATTGTGTGTGTCTTTTGGTCAGCCATTTGATACCTCATTAGGTACGTCATTTGTACCTCGTTTCTTGTGCCATTTGAAGTGTCATTTGGTGTGTCATTTGGTGTGTCATTTGGTGTATCCCAATTATTACGTTATTTGATGCTTTATTTGATCCCATATTTATATCCCATTTGTGTGTTATACGGTTACTTATTTTGGGTGTCATTCGTACCTAATTTTGTTATTCTTGGGTGTGTCATTTTTGTACATTGTTTGATGTGTCATTTGGTACCTCATTGGTGTGTCATTTTAAACCTTATTTGGTGTGTCATTTAGTGTGTCATTTGTTTTTCAACGTTAATGTTGTTTGGTACGTCACTTGTTGTCATTAGATACATTATTTTGTACCTCATTTTGGTTGGTCAATTAGTACCTTATTTGGTGTGACATTTGGTGTGTCAATTATTACCTCATTTGGTGTGTCATTTGTAACCTCATGTGATGTGTCATTTGGTGTGATAATTGGTGTCAATTATTACTCATTTGGTGTGTCATTTGTTTTCATTTGTTACATCATTTGGTGTGTCATTTGTGGTGTCATTTGTTACCTCATTTGGTGTGTAATTTGTTACCTTACATCAATTGTTATGTCATTTGTTACCTAATTTTATGTGTCATTTGATGTGCATTTATTACCTCATTTGGTATGTCATTTGGTGTGACATTTGTGCCTCATTTGGTCTCATATGTCACATCGTCAGTTACCTCATCTGTACCTATTTGAAACCTCATTTTTGTCCCATTTTAACCTAATTTGCAGTCCTATTTTATCCCATTTGCTATCCCATTTTACATTATTTTTTGTCCCAGTTTACCTAATTTGTTGTCCCATTTTACCTCATTTGTTGTCCCATTTTACCTCATTTGTTGTCCCATTTTTACCTCATTTGTTGTCCCATTTTACCTCATTTGTTGTCCCATTTTTACCTTTGTTGTCTCATTTTTACCTTTGTTGTCCCATTTTACCTCATTTGTTGTCCCATTTTACCTCATTTGTTGTCCCATTTTACATCATTTGTAGTCCCATTTTACCTCATTTGTAGTCCTATTTTACATCATTTGTAGTCCCATTTTACCTCAATTGTCTCATTTTACCTCATTTGTTGTCCCATTTTACCTCATTTGTAGTCCCATTTTACCTCAATTGTCTCATTTTACCTCTTTTGTTGTCCCATTTTACCTCATTTGTTGTCCCATTTTACCTCATTTGTTGTCCCATTTTACCTCATTTGTTGTCCCATTTTTACCTCATTTGTTGTCTCATTTTTACCTTTGTTGTCCCATTTTACCTCATTTGTAGTCCCATTTTTACCTCATTTGTTGTCCCATTTTACCTCATTTGTATTCCCATTTTTACCTCATTTTTTGTCCCATTTTACCTCATTTGTTGTCCCATTTTTACCTCATTTGTTGTCCCATTTTTACCTCATTTGTTGTCCCATTTTACCTCATTTGTTGTCCCATTTTACCTCATTTGTAGTCCCAGTTTACCTCATTTGTTGTCCCAGTTTGCCTCATTTGATGTTCCATTTTACCTCATTTGTTGTCCCATTTCACCTCATTTGTAGTCCCATTTTACCTCATTTGTTGTCCCATTTTACCTCATTTGTTGTCCCATTTTACCTCATTTGTAGTCCAATTTTTAACTCATTTGTTGTCCCATTTTACCTCATTTGTTGTCCCGTTTTTACCTCATTTGTAGTCCCATTTTACCTCATTTGTTGTCCCATTTTTACCTCATTTTTTGTCCCATTTTACCTCATTTGTTGTCCCAGTTTACCTCATTTGTTGTCCCATTTTATCTCATCTGTTGTCTCATTTTTACCTCATTTGTTGTCCCAATTTACCTCATTTGTAGTCCCGTTTTTACCTCATTTGTTGTTCCATTTTACCTTATTTGTTGTCCCATTTTTACCTCATGTGTTGTCTCAGTTTACCTCATTTGTTGTCCCACTTTACCTCATTTGTTGTCCCATTTTACCTCATTTGTTGTCCCAGTTTACCTCATTTGTTGTCCCAGTTTACCTCATTTGTTGTTCCATTTCACCTCATTTGTTGTCCCATTTTACCTCATTTGTTGTCCCATTTTACCTCATATGTTGTCCCAGTTTACATCATTTGTTGTCCCAGTTTACCTCATTTGTTGTCCCAGTTTACCTCATTTGTTGTCCCAGTTTACCTCATTTGTTGTTCCATTTTACCTCATTTGTTGTCCCATTTCACCTCATTTGTTGTCCCATTTTTACCTCATTTTTAATCCCATTTTTACCTCATTTGTAGTCCCATTTTACCTCATTTGTAGTCCCATTTTACCCCATTTCTTGTCACATTTTTCCTCATTTGTTGTCCCAGTTTATCTCATTTGTTGTCCCATTTTACCTCATTTGTTGTCCCAGTTTACCTAATTTGTTGTCCCAGTTTACCTCATTTGTTGTCCCATTTTACCTCATTTGTTGTTCCATTTTACCTCATTTGTTGTCCCATTTTACCTCATTTGTTGTCCCATTTTACCTCATTTGTTGTCCCATTTTACCTCATTTGTTGTCCCATTTTACCTCATTTGTTGTCCCATTTTAAGCTCATTTGTTGTCCCATTTTACCTCATTTGTTGTCCCATTTTACTCATTTGTTGTCCCATTTTACCTCATTTGTTGTCCCATTTTACCTCATTTGTTGTCCCATTTTACCTCATTTGTTGTCCCATTTTACCTCATTTGTTGTCCCATTTTACCTCATTTGTTGTTCCATTTTACCTCATTTGTTGTCCCATTTTACCTTATTTGTTGTCCCATTTTACCTCATTTGTTGTCCCATTTTACCTCATTTGTTGTCCCATTTTACCTCATTTGTTGTCCCATTTTAAGCTCATTTGTTGTCCCATTTTACCTCATTTGTTGTCCCATTTTACCTCATTTGTTGTCCCATTTTACCTCATTTGTTGTCCCATTTTACCTCATTTGTTGTCCCATTTTACCTCATTTGTTGTCCCATTTTACCTCATTTGTTGTCCCATTTTAAGCTCATTTGTTGTCCCATTTTACCTCATTTGTTGTCCCATTTTACCTCATTTGTTGTTCCATTTTACCTCATTTGTTGTCCCATTTTACCTCATTTGTTGTCCCATTTTACCTCATTTGTTGTCCCATTTTACCTCATTTGTTGTCCCATTTTACCTCATTTGTTGTCCCATTTTAAGCTCATTTGTTGTCCCATTTTACCTCATTTGTTGTTCCATTTTACCTCATTTGTTGTCCCATTTTACCTCATTTGTTGTCCCATTTTACCTCATTTGTTGTCCCATTTTACCTCATTTGTTGTCCCATTTTACCTCATTTGTTGTCCCATTTTACCTCATTTGTTGTCCCATTTTAAGCTCATTTGTTGTCCCATTTTACCTCATTTGTTGTCCCATTTTACCTCATTTGTTGTCCCATTTTACCTCATTTGTTGTCCCATTTTACCTCATTTGTTGTCCCATTTTACCTCATTTGTTGTCCCATTTTACCTCATTTGTTGTCCCATTTTACCTCATTTGTTGTCCCATTTTAAGCTCATTTGTTGTCCCATTTTACCTCATTTGTTGTCCCATTTTACCTCATTTGTTGTCCCATTTTACCTCATTTGTTGTCCCATTTTACCTCATTTGTTGTCCCATTTTACCTCATTTGTTGTCCCATTTTAAGCTCATTTGTTGTCCCATTTTACCTCATTTGTTGTCCCATTTTACTCATTTGTTGTCCCATTTTACCTCATTTGTTGTCCCATTTTACCTCATTTGTTGTCCCATTTTACCTCATTTGTTGTCCCATTTTACCTCATTTGTTGTCCCATTTTACCTCATTTGTTGTCCCATTTTAAGCTCATTTGTTGTCCCATTTTACCTCATTTGTTGTCCCATTTTACTCATTTGTTGTCCCATTTTACCTCATTTGTTGTCCCATTTTACCTCATTTGTTGTCCCATTTTACCTCATTTGTTGTCCCATTTTACCTCATTTGTTGTCCATTTTACCTCATTTGTTGTCCCATTTTAAGCTCATTTGTTGTCCCATTTTACCTCATTTGTTGTCCCATTTTACCTCATTTGTTGTCCATTTTACCTCATTTGTTGTCCCATTTTACCTCATTTGGTTGTCCCATTTTACCTCATTTGTTGTCCCATTTTAAGCTCATTTGTTGTCCCATTTTACCTCATTTGTTGTCCCATTTTACTCATTTGTTGTCCCATTTTACCTCATTTGTTGTCCCATTTTACCTCATTTGTTGTCCCATTTTACCTCATTGTTGTCCCATTTTACCTCATTTGTTGTCCCATTTACCTCATTTGTTGTCCCATTTAAGCTCATTTGTTGTCCCATTTTACCTCATTTGTTGTCCCATTTTACCTCATTTGTTGTCCCATTTTACCTCATTTGTTGTCCCATTTTACCTCATTTGTTGTCCCATTTTACCTCATTTGTTGTCCCATTTTACCTCATTTGTTGTCCCATTTTACCTCATTTGTTGTCCCATTTTAAGCTCATTTGTTGTCCCATTTTACCTCATTTGTTGTCCCATTTTACCTCATTTGTTGTCCCATTTTACCTCATTTGTTGTCCCATTTTTACCTCATTTGTTGTCCCATTTTAAGCTCATTTGTTGTCCCATTTTACCTCATTGTTGTCCCATTTTACCTCATTTGTTGTCCCATTTTACCTCATTTGTTGTCCCATTTACCTCATTTGTTGTCCCATTTTACCTCATTTGTTGTCCCATTTTACCTCATTTGTTGTCCCATTTTAC
Organism: Omphiscola glabra; assembly: GCA_964017045.1. Lineage (NCBI taxonomy): Eukaryota > Metazoa > Mollusca > Gastropoda > Lymnaeidae > Omphiscola > Omphiscola glabra. Next base: position 50,164,542 of record OZ024797.1, on the reverse strand, counting down.
CTCATTTGTTGTCCCATTTTAAGCTCATTTGTTGTCCCATTTTACCTCATTTGTTGTCCCATTTTACCTCATTTGTTGTCCCATTTTACCTCATTTGTTGTCCCATTTTACCTCATTTGATGTCCCATTTTACCTCATTTGTTGTCCCATTTTACCTCATTTGTTGTCCCATTTTACCTCATTTGTTGTCCCATTTTAAGCTCATTTGTTGTCCCATTTTACCTCATTTGTTGTCCCATTTTACCTCATTTGTTGTCCCATTTTAAGCTCATTTGTTGTCCCATTTTACCTCATTTGTTGTCCCATTTTAAGCTCATTTGTTGTCCCATTTTACCTCATTTGTTGTCCCATTTTACCTCATTTGTTGTCCCATTTTAAGCTCATTTGTTGTCCCATTTTACCTCATTTGTTGTCCCATTTTACCTCATTTGTTGTCCCATTTTAAGCTCATTTGTTGTCCCATTTTACCTCATTTGTTGTCCCATTTTAAGCTATTTGTTGTCCCATTTTACCTCATTTGTTGTCCCATTTTACCTCATTTGTTGTCCCATTTTACCTCATTTGTTGTCCCATTTTACCTCATTTATTGTCCCATTTTAAGCTCATTTGTTGTCCCATTTTACCTCATTTGTTGTCCCATTTTACCTCATTTGTTGTCCCATTTTACCTCATTTGTTGTCCCATTTTACCTCATTTGTTGTCCCATTTTACCTCATTTGTTGTCCCATTTTACCTCATTTGTTGTCCCATTTTACTCATTTGTTGTCCCATTTTAAGCTCATTTGTTGTCCCATTTTACCTCATTTGTTGTCCCATTTTACCTCATTTGTTGTCCCATTTTACCTCATTTGTTGTCCATTTTACCTCATTTGTTGTCCATTTTACCTCATTTGTTGTCCCATTTTACCTCATTTGTTGTCCCATTTTAACCTCATTTGTTGTCCCATTTTAAGCTCATTTGTTGTCCCATTTTACCTCATTTGTTGTCCATTTACCTCATTTGTGTCCTTTAAGCTCATTTGTTGTCCCATTTTACCTCATTTGTTGTCCCATTTTAAGCTCATTTGTTGTCCCATTTTACCTCATTTGTTGTCCCATTTTACCTCATTTGTTGTCCCATTTTAAGCTCATTTGTTGTCCCATTTTACCTCATTTGTTGTCCCATTTTACCTCATTTGTTGTCCCATTTTAAGCTCATTTGTTGTCCCATTTTACCTCATTTGTTGTCCATTTTAAGCTCATTTGTTGTCCCATTTTACCTCATTTGTTGTCCCATTTTACCTCATTTGTTGTCCCATTTTACCTCATTTGTTGTCCCATTTTACCTCATTTGTTGTCCCATTTTAAGCTCATTTGTTGTCCCATTTTAAGCTCATTTGTTGTCCCATTTTAAGCTCATTTGTTGTCCCATTTTACCTCATTTGTTGTCCCATTTTACCTCATTTGTTGTCCCATTTTACCTCATTTGTTGTCCCATTTTACCTCATTTGTTGTCCCATTTTAAGCTCATTTGTTGTCCCATTTTAAGCTCATTTGTTGTCCCATTTTACCTCATTTGTTGTCCCATTTTACCTCATTTGTTGTCCCATTTTACCTCATTTGTTGTCCCATTTTACCTCATTTGTTGTCCCATTTTAAGCTAATTTGTTGTCCCATTTTAAGCTCATTTGTTGTCCCATTTTACCTCATTTGTTGTCCCATTTTACCTCATTTGTTGTCCCATTTTACCTCATTTGTTGTCCCATTTTACCTCATTTGTGTCCCATTTTACCTCATTTGTTGTCCCATTTTACCTCATTTGTTGTCCCATTTTACCTCATTTGTTGTCCCATTTTAAGCTCATTTGTTGTCCCATTTTAAGCTCATTTGTTGTCCATTTTACCTCACTTGTTGTCCCATTTTAAGCTCATTTGTTGTCCCATTTTACCTCATTTGTTGTCCCATTTTACCTCATTTGTTGTCCCATTTTACCTCATTTGTTGTCCCATTTTACCTCATTTGTTGTCCCATTTTACCTCATTTGTTGTCCCATTTTACCTCATTTGTTGTCCATTTTAAGCTCATTTGTTGTCCCATTTTAGCTCATTTGTTGTCCCATTTTACCTCATTTGTTGTCCCATTTTACCTCATTGTTGTCCCATTTTAAGCTCATTTGTTGTCCCATTTTACTCATTTGTTGTCCATTTTTACCTCATTTGTTGTCCCATTTTAAGCTCATTTGTTGTCCCATTTTAAGCTCATTTGTTGTCCCATTTTACCTCATTTGTTGTCCCATTTTACCTCATTTGTTGTCCCATTTTAAGCTCATTTGTTGTCCCATTTTACCTCATTTGTTGTCCCATTTTACTCATTTGTTGTCCCATTTTACCTCATTTGTTGTCCCATTTTACCTCATTTGTTGTCCCATTTTACCTCATTTGTTGTCCCATTTTACCTCATTGGTTGTCCCATTTTACCTCATTTGTTGTCCCATTTTAAGCTCATTTGTTGTCCCATTTTACCTCATTTGTTGTCCCATTTTACTCATTTGTTGTCCCATTTTACCTCATTTGTTGTCCCATTTTACCTCATTTGTTGTCCCATTTTACCTCATTTGTTGTCCCATTTTACCTCATTTGTTGTCCCATTTTACCTCATTGTTGTCCCATTTTTACCTCATTTGTTGTCCCATTTTAAGCTCATTTGTTGTCCCATTTTAAGCTCATTTTTTGTCCCATTTTACCTCATTTGTTGTCCCATTTTACCTCATTTGTTGTCCCATTTTAAGCTCATTTGTTGTCCCATTTTACCTCATTTGTTGTCCCATTTTACCTCATTTGTTGTCCCATTTTACCTCATTTGTTGTCCCATTTTACCTCATTTGTTGTCCCATTTTACCTCATTTGTTGTCCCATTTTAAGCTCATTTGTTGTCCCATTTTAAGCTCATTTGTTGTCCCATTTTACCTCATTTGTTGTCCCATTTTACCTCATTTGTTGTCCCATTTTACCTCATTTGTTGTCCCATTTTACCTCATTTGTTGTCCCATTTTACCTCATTTGTTGTCCCATTTTACCTCATTGTTGTCCCATTTTAAGCTCATTTGTTGTCCCATTTTAAGCTCATTTGTTGTCCATTTTACCTCATTTGTTGTCCCATTTTACCTCATTTGTTGTCCCATTTTAAGCTCATTTGTTGTCCCATTTTACCTCATTTGTTGTCCATTTTTACCTCATTGTTGTCCCATTTTAAGCTCATTTGTTGTCCCATTTTAAGCTCATTTGTTGTCCCATTTAAGCTCATTTGTTGTCCCACTTTACCTCATTTGTTGTCCCATTTTAAGCTCATTTGTTGTCCCATTTTACCTCATTTGTTGTCCCATTTTACTCATTTGTTGTCCCATTTTACCTCATTTGCTGTCCCATTTTACCTCATTTGTTGTCCCATTTTACCTCATTTGTTGTCCCATTTTACCTCATTTGTTGTCCCATTTTACCTCATTTGTTGTCCCATTTTAAGCTCATTTGTTGTCCCATTTTACCTCATTTGTTGTCCCATTTTACTCATTTGTTGTCCCATTTTACCTCATTTGTTGTCCCATTTTACCTCATTTGTTGTCCCATTTTACCTCATTTGTTGTCCCATTTTACCTCATTTGTTGTCCCATTTTACCTCATTTGTTGTCCCATTTTTACCTCATTTGTTGTCCCATTTTAAGCTCATTTGTTGTCCCATTTTAAGCTCATTTGTTGTCCCATTTTACCTCATTTGTTGTCCCATTTTACCTCATTTGTTGTCCCATTTTACCTCATTTGTTGTCCCATTTTACCTCATTTGTTGTCCCATTTTACCTCATTTGTTGTCCCATTTTAAGCTCATTTGTTGTCCCATTTTACCTCATTTGTTGTCCCATTTTACCTCATTTGTTGTCCCATTTTACCTCATTTGTTGTCCCATTTTAAGCTCATTTGTTGTCCCATTTTACCTCATTTGTTGTCCCATTTTACCTCATTTGTTGTCCCATTTTACCTCATTTGTTGTCCCATTTTACCTCATTTGTTGTCCCATTTTAAGCTCATTTGTTGTCCCATTTTACCTCATTTGTTGTCCCATTTTACTCATTTGTTGTCCCATTTTACCTCATTTGTTGTCCCATTTTAAGCTCATTTGTTGTCCCATTTTAAGCTCATTTGTTGTCCCATTTTACCTCATTTGTTGTCCCATTTTACCTCATTTGTTGTCCCATTTTACCTCATTTGTTGTCCCATTTTACCTCATTTGTTGTCCCATTTTACCTCATTTGTTGTCCCATTTTACTTCATTTGTTGTCCCATTTTACCTCATTTGTTGTCCCATTTTAAGCTCATTTGTTGTCCCATTTTAAGCTCATTTGTTGTCCCATTTTACCTCATTTGTTGTCCCATTTTACCTCATTTGTTGTCCCATTTTAAGCTCATTTGTTGTCCCATTTTACCTCATTTGTTGTCCCATTTTACCTCATTTGTTGTCCCATTTAAGCTCATTTATTGTCCCATTTTAAGCTCATTTGTTGTCCCATTTAAGCTCATTTGTTGTCCCATTTTACCTCATTTGTTGTCCATTTTAAGCTCATTTGTTGTCCCATTTTACCTCATTTGTTGTCCCATTTTACTCATTTGTTGTCCCATTTTACCTCATTTGTTGTCCCATTTTACCTCATTTGTTGTCCCATTTTACCTCATTTGTTGTCCCATTTTACCTCATTTGTTGTCCCATTTTACCTCATTTGTTGTCCCATTTTAAGCTCATTTGTTGTCCCATTTTACCTCATTTGTTGTCCCATTTTACATATTTGTTGTCCCATTTTACCTCATTTGTTGTCCCATTTTACCTCATTTGTTGTCCCATTTTACCTCATTTGTTGTCCCATTTTACCTCATTTGTTGTCCCATTTTACCTCATTTGTTGTCCCATTTTTACCTCATTTGTTGTCCCATTTTAAGCTCATTTGTTGTCCCATTTTAAGCTCATTTGTTGTCCCATTTTACCTCATTTGTTGTCCCATTTTACCTCATTTGTTGTCCCATTTTACCTCATTTGTTGTCCCATTTTACCTCATTTGTTGTCCCATTTTACCTCATTTGTTGTCCCATTTTACCTCATTTGTTGTCCCATTTTAAGCTCATTTGTTGTCCCATTTTACCTCATTTGTTGTCCCATTTTACCTCATTTGTTGTCCCATTTTACCTCATTTGTTGTCCCATTTTAAGCTCATTTGTTGTCCCATTTTACCTCATTTGTTGTCCCATTTTACCTCATTTGTTGTCCCATTTTACCTCATTTGTTGTCCCATTTTACCTCATTTGTTGTCCCATTTTAAGCTCATTTGTTGTCCCATTTTACCTCATTTGTTGTCCATTTTACTCATTTGTTGTCCCATTTTACCTCATTTGTTGTCCCATTTTACCTCATTGTTGTCCCATTTACCTCATTTGTTGTCCCATTTTACCTCATTTGTTGTCCCATTTTACCTCATTTGTTGTCCCATTTTTACTCATTTGTTGTCCCATTTTAAGCTCATTTGTTGTCCCATTTTAAGCTCATTTGTTGTCCATTTTACCTCATTTGTTGTCCCATTTACCTCATTTGTTGTCCCATTTTAAGCTCATTTGTTGTCCCATTTTACCTCATTTGTTGTCCCATTTTACCTCATTTGTTGTCCCATTTTACCTCATTTGTTGTCCCATTTTACCTCATTTGTTGTCCCATTTTAAGCTCATTGTTGTCCCATTTTATATTTGTTGTCCCATTTTAAGCTCATTTGTTGTCATTTTAAGCTCATTTGTTGTCCCATTTTACCTCATTTGTTGTCCCATTTTACCTCATTTGTTGTCCCATTTTACCTCATTTGTTGTCCCATTTTACCTCATTTGTTGTCCCATTTTACCTCATTTGTTGTCCCATTTTACCTCATTTGTTGTCCCATTTTACTCATTTGTTGTCCCATTTTACCTAATTTGTTGTCCCATTTTAAGATCATTTGTTGTCCCATTTTAAGCTCATTTGTTGTCCCATTTTACCTCATTTGTTGTCCCATTTTAAGCTCATTTGTTGTCCCATTTTAAGCTCATTTGTTGTCCCATTTTACCTCATTTGTTGTCCCATTTTACCTCATTTGTTGTCCCATTTTAAGCTCATTTGTTGTCCCATTTTAAGCTCATTTGTTGTCCCATTTTACCTCATTTGTTGTCCCATTTTAAGCTCATTTGTTGTCCCATTTTACCTCATTTGTTGTCCCATTTTACTCATTTGTTGTCCCATTTTACCTCATTTGTTGTCCCATTTTACCTCATTTGTTGTCCCATTTTACCTCATTTGTTGTCCCATTTTACCTCATTTGTTGTCCCATTTTACCTCATTTGTTGTCCCATTTTAAGCTCATTTGTTGTCCCATTTTACCTCATTTGTTGTCCCATTTTACTCATTTGTTGTCCCATTTTACCTCATTTGTTGTCCCATTTACCTCATTTGTTGTCCCATTTTACCTCATTTGTTGTCCCATTTTACTCATTTTGTTGTCCCATTTTTACCTCATTTGTTGTCCCATTTTACCTCATTTGTTGTCCCATTTTACCTCATTTGTTGTCCCATTTTTACCTCATTTGTTGTCCCATTTTACCTCATTTGTTGTCCCATTTTACCTCATTTGTTGTCCCATTTTACCTCATTTGTTGTCCCATTTTACCTCATTTGTTGTCCCATTTTACCTCATTTGTTGTCCCATTTACCTCATTTGTTGTCCCATTTTACCTCATTTGTTGTCCCATTTTACCTCATTTGTTGTCCCATTTTAGCTCATTTGTTGTCCCATTTTACCTCATTTGTTGTCCCATTTTACCTCATTTGTTGTCCCATTTAACCTCATTTGTTGTCCCATTTTTACCTCATTTGTTGTCCCATTTTTACCTCATTTGTTGTCCCATTTTAAGCTCATTTGTTGTCCCATTTTACCTCATTTGTTGTCCCATTTTAAGCTCATTTGTTGTCCCATTTTAACTCATTTGTTGTCCCATTTTACCTCATTTGTTGTCCCATTTTACCTCATTTGTTGTCCCATTTTACCTCATTTGTTGTCCCATTTTAAGCCTCATTTGTTGTCCCATTTTACCTCATTTGTTGTCCCATTTTACCTCATTTGTTGTCCCATTTTACTCATTTGTTGTCCCATTTTACCTCATTTGTTGTCCCATTTTACCTCATTTGTTGTCCCATTTTACCTCATTTGTTGTCCCATTTTACCTCATTTGTTGTCCCATTTTAAGCTCATTTGTTGTCCCATTTTACCTCATTTGTTGTCCCATTTTACCTCATTTGTTGTCCCATTTTAACCTCATTTGTTGTCCCATTTACCTCATTTGTTGTCCCATTTTAGCCTCATTTGTTGTCCCATTTTAGCCTCATTTGTTGTCCCATTTTAAGCTCATTTGTTGTCCCATTTTACTCATTTGTTGTCCCCATTTTAAGCTCATTTGTTGTCCCATTTTACCTCATTTGTTGTCCCATTTTACCTCATTTGTTGTCCCATTTTACCTCATTTGTTGTCCCATTTTAAGCTCATTTGTTGTCCCATTTTACCTCATTTGTTGTCCCATTTTACCTCATTTGTTGTCCCATTTTACCTCATTTGTTGTCCCATTACTCACTGTGATTAGCCTCATTTGTTGTCCCATTTTACTCATTTGTTGTCCATTTTACCTCATTTGTTGTCCCATCTCATTTGTTGTCCATTTTAAGCCTATTTGTTGTCCCATTTTACCTCATTTGTTGTCCTCATTTTACCTCACTTTGTTGTCCC